>OU015761.1:38893843-38926204 GCA_907173295.1 Fagus sylvatica | reverse complement strand
AAAAAAACTGGAACCTAGTGAAACCAATAACGTAGTAAGATGTTCCTTGAATACTTCAACTCTCCGTGGTTGTAGCACCCAAAATCCCTCCTAGAGAAACCCCCAATTTATCTCCTTGTGTGTGTCTTGAACCAAAGAAAAAAACCTCACTTTTTTTTTTTTCTTTCTCACCAGTACCGCACAATGCACTGCTAGGTTCTCTCTCAATGATACAAGAGACTCAAGCACACACACTGCTTTATCTATTATATAAACTAATAGGTGAAGCTTTAGCTTTCTCCCTAAAGATGCCACATCAGATTTCCTTCTCTCAGAAAATTCCTACTCTATTTCACTCTCTCACACACTTCCTTTCTCTCTCACACGTTTGCCCCAATTAATAATTAATTAATGCTTAATTATCTAATGCTCTCTCTCACACGTTTGCCTCCTCATCTCCTCTTGCACTCTTTCTCTCTCACACACCTCCACCCTAACGATATCTATTCCCCGCCTCTTCATCTCCCCGGCCTTTTCATCTCCCATGGTTTTTCCCTTCCACTCACGTTTCTTTTTTCTTCTACAATTAATAACCCCCAAATCTCTAGCTAGGTTTTTTGTCATAACGGAAGCTCAGACATGCCCTTTGCGTCTTTTCGTTCCATCCATTGTTACAGCTTCCTCTTCCACAATTTCACAACTTTCTCTCTCATCAATTCTTTATTTAAGCTTTTCTCCACAACCTTCATCATCACACTTTTAGCCGAAGCCCACTTCTCTCTTTGTTTTCTCATTCTTCCTGAAACCTGAACCAGAGAGAAAGCGAGCAGGAGTCAGATGGCTCCTGAGCCGCAGTCTCACTTGGGTTTCCAAGCTACAAAGAATAGTGATTCTAAGGTGAGGTTTTTAAAAGTGGATTTTTTTTGTTTTCATTGATTTGGGGTTAGATTAGGAAGTTTTCCACTCTTTCTCTCTCAATAAAAATTGGATTTTTATGTTGGTTTTGTGTGTTTGCTATGTGGGTGTTTTTGTTTTCATTGGTTTGGAGTTAGATTAGGAAGTTTTAGACTATGGGTGGTTTTTTCTTTTTTTAGGAAAATATCTATTGAGAATGTATCGGTACATTAGAAGAAGAAAAGAGATACTGAACCTGCTGTAAAATTCCTGGCAACGACCTTTCTTTGGCAATAACAGTTTCCGAGAATTTAGGAGTTTGGCAGTGGATCTGAGATTTCAAGGCCAAGACAGTGAGACACAGACCTGGAGCTCTTGAGGTGGGTTTTTTCAATTTTAATTGGATTTTATTCCAAAATTCTTTAGGATATAGGTTGGAAATATGGGTGGTTGTTTCTACTCTTTTAGTTAACGAAATTTAGCATGGCTTTGCCTAAACAAATCACATTGATATGGTTTTGCCTAAACTAATCACATAGATATCTAACTTCAATAATATTTTGGATGTTAGTGTGCTGCATGTTATTGTTCCTAATATAAAACATATTGATGTAATCATAGTTGCTATATTATTTTGATTCAAAAATCCAATAGAAAATCTTAATTATGTGATATCCTACATCATTACGTGTACACAAGTTGTTTGATAAATTTCCTAAGTGATATTTTGTTCTAGAAGTCATAATACATGGAGAGTGGTAAGAAGAAAGATAAATAAGGTGATACTGTGTTCTTGAGATTTGAGTTTATGTAGGTAGAGTTGAAGTTTTTCCTGAGAATTATTATGGTTGTTGTTCTATGATTCATTTGTGTTTTTCCTAAGTGATGTTTTGTTGTTATTCTAGAAGTCATAATACATGGAGAGTGGTAAGAAGGAAGATAAATAAGGTGATACTGTGTTCTTGAGATTTGAGTTTATGTAGGTAGAGTTGAAGTTTTTCCTGAGAATTATTATGGTTGTTGTTCTGTGATTCATTTGTGTTTTGATGGATTTTCAATAAATTTTTTGGGTATTTTGATTTTGTTAGTGTTCTTGCTGAAAGGTGTAATTAAATTGACAGTTTTTTAGACCTGTTCTTAGTTTTAGTTTATTTGTTTTTAATGAATTAATGTTTTATTATCTATAAGCAAACACTTGGATGGTTTGGATAGACCTTGGCTCTTCTTTCGGTGAAATTATAACATTAGAAGAAGAAAAGAGATACTGAACCTGCTGTAAAATTCCTGGCAACGACCTTTCTTTGGCAATAACAGTTTCCGTTCAATGAATTTCAGGAGTTTGGCAGTGGATCTGAGATTCTCAAGGCCAAGACAGTGAGACACAGACCGGGAGAACTTGAGGTGGGTTTTTTTTTTTTCCCCCAATTTTAATTGGATTTTATGGTCCAAAATTCTTATAAGGTCAGATATAGGTTGGAAATCTATGGGTGGTTGTTTCTACTCTTTTAGTTAACGAAATTTAGCATGGCTTTGCCTAAACAAATCACATTGATATGGTTTTGCCTAAACTAATCACATAGATATCTAACTTCAATAATATTTTGGATGTTAGTGTGCTGTATGTTATTGTTCCTAATATAAAACATATTGATGTAATCATAGTTGCTATATTATTTTGATTCAAAAATCCAATAGAAAATCTTAATTATGTGATATCCTACATCATTACGTGTACACAAGTTGTTTGATAAATTTCCTAAGTGATGTTTTGTTGTTATTCTAGAAGTCATAATACATGGAGAGTGGTAAGAAGGAAGATAAATAAGGTGATACTGTGTTCTTGAGATTTGAGTTTATGTAGGTAGAGTTGAAGTTTTTCCTGAGAATTATTATGGTTGTTGTTCTGTGATTCATTTGTGTTTTGATGGATTTTCAATAAATTTTTTTGGGTATTTTGATTTTGTTAGTGTTCTTGCTGAAAGGTGTAATTAAATTGACAGTTTTTTAGACCTGTTCTTAGTTTTAGTTTATTTGTTTTTAATGAATTAATGTTTTATTATCTATAAGCAAACACTTGGATGGTTTGAATGGTTTGGATAGACCTTGGCTCTTCTTTCGGTGAAATTATATGATTAGAAAATATTTTATATGCATCATCAAATTATATTAAACATCTAAAAAAAATTATATCTCATATACTCTTACACAAGGTTCATACGTAGTTTGGTAGGAATAACGTTTTAAAGGGCCTCTTTGATTGAATCCTCTTTCTAGAGGGGGGATTCAAGTGAAGTTATCAATGGCCAACTGAGATTGTTCAAGACTTGGCTTGTAATAGGAACTAAAAGAGCCAGCCAGAGTCAAAAGCCAAAAAGGTACTAGAACCAATGAGGTCTTCATGTGAAGCCTCATCTTCATCCTGGCTGAAAGATAATAGGTCATCATGTGGCAGGTGATGGTTTTGCTCTTGAAACAAATGCTTTGAGAAGATGGCTGGACAGTGGGAGTGACACTTCACGTAGGAAACTCTTAAGCTTGCACCACTGCAATATTTTTACCCAACCATTCTCTTTTATCCAACATTTAAAAGTGATTGCAACAACATTAAAATTTTGTCTATTGAACAAATTCAAATTTTCACATAACTTTTAGAATTTTGTTGTTGTAGGCATTATAGTTTTTTTATTTTTCTTAATTGTAGGTGGTTGAAGGAAGAGATCTGTATGGACTCAGGGTTTGAACTGTGTCAAAAGATGAAGTCTATTGTTGTTTGTATTTCTCCTCATTCTTTTATAATTTTGTCAAAAGATGATTTCATTCTTTTATAACAAGAGACCATCTTTTGTTAAAATGTGGCTAAATGTTATGTTTCTATTGATAATTTTGCACTCCAATCCAATTGTTAAATTTTCAATGTACATCTGAGAATGAAAATGTGTTTTTGTGGATAACTTAATATCAAATTAAATGTTCCAGCCAATCTTAAAATTTGAAGAACTTTTTTGGTTCTATCTTTTGTTTTTTGTTTTCCTATCCAGGATGCTGAGCTCATTTGATACTATCTTTTGTTTTAATATGTACAGTTATTTTAATAATTATCATAAGGGAAAATCATGTCCATTAATCAAAGCTCTTTCCACATCTTTCTTTGGTTATTTGCATCAAATGAATTTTTCTTTTCTTTTTTCAGTATGCTATGTTATTGATTGATTAAGATCTACTTTATTACATTTCCTCAAGTTTTCAAATAGTGCAAAGGAAGAGAAACATATCAGAATATTTTCCAAGGAGAAACATATCTATTACAGTTGATTCTCATATAAATTAATTTAGTGTATTAAAATATAAACAGTTACTACTTGGTTTCATATGCTTACAATGAAACAAAGCAATTTTCATATATCTATTTAGTGTATCAAAAGATGAATTGTTAACACGCCTAAAATGAAAACAAAGCTTTACAAAATGCTAGACTAGCTTATCTAAAAATGCAAAATACTAATGTTACCTTCCATATGAGATAACCAAGTTCCATTGCATATTTTGACCAAAATTATATAATCTGTAGCCTTTTCATAGTGCTACATTTTCATTTGTTACTACGTATCTCACTATATATTATAGTTTACTACAAAAATATTATGTTTCAATGCAAAACTTACAAAAAATAAAAAACCTTTTTAACACAAATGGATTATTTAATCTATAAAATCTATATTATACTATTCAATTATACTTTATTAAAAGCTAACAATTTTAAAATTTCACGTGCGTCGCGCGGGTCTACGACTAGTATATATAAAGCACCTGCCGCCTCACTGCCTCTATTTCTTATAGGAGACTTGCTTTTGCCTACACTAAAAGACAAGCCCATCATGGGCTTTACTATTGTGTGGGCTGGCACCTTAAAGGTGCGGTGCAATGGCTTAAGCCGGCCCTAGAGGATGATTGGTATGGGTAAGCAACATAATGGACTCTATCTTTTAGGCCATCTTCCTAATTCAAGCTATGATCCAACAGCCAATACTTCCACTTCTACCTCAAAATCTTTTGTATAGTTTTAATTCAGTGAAACATACAAAAAATAATCTGCATTTTTGGCATTGTAGACTTGGCCACCCATCTTCTTCTAGAATGTCTTTTCTTTCCAATGTCATGCCACATCTCTTTCTCATAACTCTTCTCCATTGTGTAGTGTTTGTCCATTGGCAAAACAGAAAAGGCTTCCATTTTCTAATAGTAATCATTTGTCTCTTGTTCCATTTGATCTATTACATGTTGATATTTGGGGGTTGTATACTACTCCTACTGTTGAAGGGTACAGATACTTCTTAACCTTGGTAGATAATTGTACTAGGACCACTTGGATATACTTGATGAAACTTAAATCTGAAACAAGACCTCTTTTGCAATTATTCATTACAAAGATTTAAACACAATTTGTTTCTCAAATCAAAGCTATTAGAAGTGATATTGGCCAAGAGTTTCATATGCCAGAGTTTTATGCTTCCAAAGGCATCACACAACAACACACTTGTGTAGAAACCCCTCAACAAAACTCAGTTGTTGAAAGAAACCATCAACATATTTTAAATGTAGCTAGATCTTTATGCTTTCAATCCAATTTACCTATTCAATACTGGGGTACTTGTATACAAACTACTGTATGCTTAATCAATAGGCTGCCTTGTCCAATTCTGTCAAATAAATCTCCATATTAAGCTCTCTTGCAAAAAATTCCCAATTATTCTCATCTTAGAGTCTTTGGATGTTTATGCTATGCTTCTACACCTGCTGGTCATCGGACCAAATTTGACCCGTAAATCCAAAGCTTGTGTTTTCCTTGGATATCCACCTAGTGTGAAGGGATACAAGCTCCTTGATCTCTCTAATCATCAATACCTCAATTCTAGGGATGTCGTTTTTCCTGAAAATATTTTTCCCTTCAAAGATCAGTCCTCTCCTTCTGATTCTCCTCCTTTTACTTCCTTTAATTCTCCTAATTCTACTACTTTTACTGATTCTGATTTACCATGTCTTGTTACATTCCCATCTTCTTCTTCTACTATATTACCTTCTATTTCCACCTCTTTGGAACCTAACTCTTCTTTTAATCCACCTTTGGAACCTGATTGCTCCTTTTCTCCATCCTTGGCATCTGATTCTTCTTCTCCTACTACTGGTTCTCCCATTACTTATCCTTCCACTTCCCCATATGTTTTGAGAAGATCTACTAGACCTATCAAAGCTCCTAGTTATTTGCAGGACTATCATTGGCAGCTGGTCTTTTCTGCTTCTCCAATCAGCTCATCCTCCTCTACATCAGCTCCTGCATCCTCAAGTACTTCTTACCCTTTTTCTTATTCTCTTTCTTATAACCACTTGTCTCCTTCCCATAGAAAATTTTCCTTAGCCATCACTGCTATCTCAAAACCTACTTCTTTTACACAAGCTGACCAAAGTCCTCATTGGAGGGATGCTATGTTAGCTGAGCTCAGTGCCCTTGAGGCCAATAATACATGGTCCCTTACCTCTTTACCTGATGGGAAACACCCTATTGGCTGCAAAAGGTTGTATAAGGTGAAGCTTAAGGTTGATGGAAATTTGGAGAGATAAGGTGAGGTTAGTTGCTATGGGTTACACTCACCAAGAAGGGTTGGATTATTCAGAAACCTTTTCTCTAGTTGCAAAATTCTCCACTGTTAGAACACTCCTTGCTATTGGTTCTGTCAAATAGTGGTCTCTTACCCAATTGGATGTAAACAATGCTTTTCTTCATGGAGATCTACATGAGGAGGTTTAAATGGGGTTTCCCCCTGGTTTTTCTAGCAAGGGGGAGCCTAATCAAGTTTGTAAACTCAATAAGTCGCTCTATGGATTGAAACAAGCCTCACGACAATTGTTTGCTAAGTTCTCATCCACCATACTCAAGCAAGGCCTCATTCAATCCAAATCTGACGACTAATTGTTTACTAGGAGTCAAGGTTATGTTTTCTTTGTCTATGTAGATGATATTCTCATAGCAATTAATGACATCGACTCAATAAACTCCTTGAAAGACTCACTTCATGCATAATTCAAACTCAAGGATCTAGGAAATCTAAAGTACTTTCTTGGGTTGGAGGAGGCAAGGTCTGCTAAAGGGATCTCATTATGCCAAAGGAAGTACGCACTAGAGATTCTTGCAGATAGTGGCATGCTAGGTTCAAAACCAGTGAGCACACCTATGGAACAGAATTTGAAGATCAGTCAATCAGATGGTGTTTTCCTTGATGACCCCTCAACATATAGAAGGCTGGCTGGTAGGCTTCTTCACTTGACAGTGACCAGACCAGACATTGTTATAGTGTCCAAAGGTTAAGCCAATTCATGGCCAAACCAACTAGTATTCATCTTACTGTAGCTCTCAAGATGTTGAGATACACTAAAGGAGCATCAAGAGAAGGCTTGTTCTTTCCTAGTTGCAGCAGTCTTCAATTGAAAGCTTTCTCAAATTCTGACTGGGCTGATGTCCTGATACAAGGAGATCAGTTACGGGTTATTGTGTTTTCCTTGGTAAATCATTAATCTCTTGGAAATCCAAGAAACAACACACTGTTTCCAGATCATCTGCTAAGGCAGAATATAGAGCAATGACTTCTGTGGTTTGTGAACTCATGTGGCTGCTGCCATTGTTGAAAGATCTTCAATTAGAACATCCTAAAGAAGCTTTATTATAGTGTGACAGTCAAGCAGCAATCCATATAGCTACTAACCCCATTAACCATGAGAGAACTAAGCATATAGAGCTGGATTGCCATTTGGTTAGAGAGAAATTCAAGATGGATTAGTTAGGACATTACATGTTACCTCTCAAAACCAATTGGCTGACCTTATGAAAAAGTCCCTTGGTTCCTCACAGTTTTCTTCTTTAATTAGCAAGATGGGAGTTCATAATATATATGTTCCATCTTGAGGGGGAGTATTAAAATTGTTGCTACTGACATGAAGCCATTTGGACTGCTGCACTTAGCTGAAATGAAGAGCTGCAGAATTCTACATCAGTTATACGACTTGCAGTTCTTAGAATATGAACAGTGTTCTCTGTGTCGTGTAGTACATGTATAAGTTAGTGGAGTACAGGTGGCATATTTTCATTAGTTGTATTAGATAGTGGAATTAGTTTTAGTTATTTTATTAGTGTTAGTTTTCTGTTGATGTATCGTCTTCAACACACTACTCTTGGTTTTGTATATATATATATATCAATAAATTTAAGCAAGCATTAATCCAACTAGAGCATTTCTCTCTCTGCTCTATTTCGACTTGCTATTTTTGTTAAATTAATTGGACGTTCTTAAATCTTTATTGCATTTACGTCATACACAAGAAGATTTGAATCCTTCTAATTAAGGGTTCTGCAATAGTAATTCTCAAGCCATTTTATTAATTGAAATAAACCAAAGTCACAAAGAAACTTTCCACCAAAATATTAACAACCCTTTGAAATCCATATACATCGCACGCTTTGTGAGACTTGAATATTTAAAGAGAAGACAGAGAGAAGAATATGCCAAATGTGTTTCTAGTTCTTAGTTCTAAAAAGCCATTAAGATTTAACGTATTAGTAAAATAAGAGTAAGAGGGATATTATCCAACAAAGACACTGTTACATATATAACAATGTTGTTTCGACCTTCATCAATGTGGTTATGACAATTTACATAAAGCAAATTTTTAATACTACTTAATGATTATTCTCATGTTAGACCTTGAACAAGTAGGCTGCCGACTTCTACTTAGCAACTTACAGATGTTATGCAATCTATCTATGTTTATCATTGATTGGCCTAAGTAACAATACAACTCTAATCTTATCTCATTGAACTGGTCCAATGTGTTCAAATTTAGTGGTTAAAGAATATTTGGCCCATCAAATAAAAAATTGGTAATAGACCAAGACTTAACAAGTTGTTATATACTATAATTCACGTAAGGAAAATCAGACCTATTCAATGTCTCCTATCTATATATAGACATGCTTCCCCTCCAACATTTCTCATCCCTCACCCGAAGTAAAGATATACATAACAGAAAAAACATACTGCCAGAAATATGATGAGAGCTTACCTTGTAACTGTTGCCCTCTGTGCTTTGGCATTCTCTCTTGCCTCTGCCTCTGACCCATCCCCTCTGCAAGACTTCTGTGTTGCACTTAAGGACTCCTCCGACTCAGCTGGTACACACAAAACTCTTCCTTTTCTTTTCATTCTTTTTTTTCATTTTAAGAATTTACACTAACGAAACTATAAATGGAAGAATTATTATTTCCTGCATTGAAGTCTTAAGCATTCTTGTGAAGTGTTCATAACAAAAAGTTCTTTATGCAGTCTTTGTTAATGGAAAGGTCTGCAAGGATCCAAAGCTTGCCAAAGCTGATGATTTCTATTTCGGGGGATTGAACATTGCCGGGAATACAGAAAATCTACAAGGATCAAACGTCACTACTGTGAATGTCGACCAAATTCCAGGCCTCAATACTCTTGGTATATCTCTTGTTCGAATCGACTATGCACCATATGGACAAAATCCTCCCCACACTCACCCTCGTGCCACTGAAATCCTAGTAGTCTTAGAGGGTACTCTCTATGTTGGCTTTGTAACATCGAACACAGAGAACCGCCTCTTCACCAAAGTTCTAAACAAGGGGGATGTGTTTGTCTTTCCGGTTGGTCTCATTCACTTCCAATTCAATGTGGGAAAAACCAATGCAATTGCCATTGCTGGTCTCAGTAGCCAAAATGCGGGAGTAATCACAATAGCAAATGCTGTCTTTGGATCCAATCCTCCCATTAATCCTGATGTTCTCACCAAGGCCTTCCAGCTCGACAAGAATGTGGTTCAACATCTTCAGAAACTATTCTAATTTGACAATTAAAATAATATTTGAAAGCGCCATGAAGCACTACCTGATTTTGTTATGTTTATCTGAATAAAATAAAACGATTGCTTATGTAACTCCGTATTGGAGGATTTGAGATTTATAAAATGTTGGCGTTTGTTAAGTACCTCTTGTTCATGTGGCAAAACCACATAATAAAACTTTCATAATGAATTAATTAGCAGTTATTTAATTAAGGTTGTCTCAAGCTCAACTACACTTAAGTAGTTAAAAAGCAAGAGAGAAAACAGGTTTTCTTTAACTTGAGTAAATCCATTTTCTGCTCACAAGGAATATCCCAAGCTTAGTCCACTCTATGATTATGTGCTCCATCCCAAGCACACTCACATCATCTGTGAATTGGACTTATAATTTCAATTTAGTTATAGATCAAAAGAACTTGTACTAGCATCAACTGGCACAATTAATTCTTTTTTACACACAAACACATTGAACAAATTAACAGATAATTATTCTAGAACTTCCATTCGAATGGCTTGGTCCAGATATAAAAATCTATAACATGTGCACTCCTAACAAATGACTATCATTTAGGCTGCAGCAGCAGCATCTAATTGTCTTCAAAAGGACAAAAAGTTTAAAACAAACTTGTTACATAATACATTTGCATTAAAGTGGGATCATCAATGAAAGCATGGGTGTTGGTTTTGGCTTTTGCGAGGGGATAGTCCTCTTTTTAAGTTACCTGGGCATTTGGTTCGTATGATGTAAGATTCCTTCCTAATGTTAGATTCTTGGAATTTTTTATCTATAGAATCACATCATAAGAATATAAGATTACAGCATTAGAAAAATTCTAGGATCCCCTACCTAAATGGTTTCGTCCAAAGGTAACAGCCATAGATGAGGCTAAATGTATATTAATACTATCAAAATTTGTCAAGGAAGAGGAGTCTGGACCCTCTGGCTTGGATAACTTAGCATATCTTGCTAAAACATTTAAAGGCTTGTTTAAAAATAGAAGAAATAAAGGTAAAGGAAGACCTTTTGGTAATAATGACTAGTCTAAGGGAACCTCATAGAATAATGTTAAGAATTTTCCCATTAGATAAAAACAGTATGTTGCTCCAATTTTTGGTACCGAGTGCTATGGATGCAATGGCTACAACCATATGAAAACAAACTGTCCCACCTACCATATTTTTTAAGGAAAAGGGTAAAGATATGGCAGCTGCCCGTCAGAGTGTAGTTGTGAGCTCAATAGAATGCGCTCACGATGTGTATTAAAATAAAAAGTGGGAGTCGTCACCTGGTTTAAGTCCAGGTACCATTTTAAAAAATCCATTTTCAAAATTACAGTTTAACTGGTACGGTGTGAGTTCAGAGTTAGGATAGAGGCTTGGTAAGGTGTTATGCACCTAGCTCGACCGACCGTCGCTGGCCTTCTCCATATTATTAGACTATGTATAAGAAATTAAATATTAAGGAAATCCACACAAAGAAGAGGAGGAAAGTGGTGTTACAAATGTTGTGGATTTGTAATTTAAATATGTTGTTTTACATCTTACTGCATATTAAAACATTTAGTTGTAATATTAATATGAGATTACTATCTTTTTCAACATTATGAGTTTGTATTATTTGGTAGCTTTAACTGTGATATGAGATTCCTAGATTGTTGGACATTTGAACTAATACCATTCTTAAATTTTCAGGTTATATTATTTCCGGAAATTCTAAGGCCCCGTTACGAGACCGTCCCGTCACGGGTGTAAAACATTGTAAGATATGTGTGTTTTTGGATAACACATGTGTCCTCTGTAGTACAAGTTTATGTAATTTGTAGGAAAGTTATGTTTATCACAAATATCACTTATGTTACTGGAATTCACACATTTTGTTTTTACAACTATAGACACACATTTATCACTACTGAAAAAAAAAAAAAAAAAACAACATTTTACCAAAACCAACATCGGTCCCGTAACGAGACTTAAGTGTGACCTATTATTTAATTTGTCTTTTTGTTGTAAGATTTGAATTGTTTATGATTGACTTAGATTCTTGAATTCTCATGCTTGAATTATTTTTATCATTTTTTTTAGGTTTGAAATTGTTGAAAGGTATAAATTTTAATAAATTATGAATTTTTTTTTCATTTTAACATAATGGAGCGAGGCGAGTATCCAAATGTATTTGTTGAGGGGGTCACACTTAGATCCCGCTATGGGACCGGTGTTGGTTTTCGATAAAATGTTTGTGTTTTGGTTTTGACACCAGTGGGGAGACGGTCTTGTAGCGGGACCTAAGTATTTCCGTTATTGAGGTGGGACAAAGTGGATACCTTCAGGTTCCCATGGGGGCAAGGACAACAAAGTCTCATATGTGTATATCCCTTTAACTTAAATATACCGTCCGGATTATAATATTTAAAATTGATTGATTACTCTCATATATATATATAACAAAAAATGTGTGAATACTGTAGTTATTGGGACAACGGAAGCTTTTGACACTACTTAGTTAGGCCAAATTACCGTCTATGTGTGAATTAAATTAAATAACATTCCAAGCAATAGAGAGATAAATAATCACGCAATAATCAAGAAAATCAACCACACAAGAACACGCCAAATTTACGTGGAAAACCCTCCAGTGTAGAGGGAAAAAACCTACGGGGCAAATCCGATCAATCCACTATAATAAAATAGAGATTACAATACTCAAGTTTTTACTCAAACTTGAGTTCACAATAAATTGAGAAATCACTCTCTAGGAATAAATACCATCTCACCACAAAAAAACCAGAACCCAGTGAAACCAATAACGTAGTAAGATGTTCCTTGAATACTTCAACTCTCCGTGGTTGTAGCACCCAAAATCCCTCCTAGAGAAACCCCCACTTTATCTCCTTGTGTGTGTCTTGAACCAAAGAAAAAAACCTCACTTTTTTTTTTTCTTTCTCACCAGTACCGCACTCTGCACTGCTAGGTTCTCTCTCAATGATACAAGAGACTCACGCACACACACTGCTTTATATATAAAGCACCTGCCGCCTCATTGTTTCTATTTCTTATAGGAGACTTGCTTTTGCTTGCACTAAAAGACAAGCCCATCATGGGTTTTACTATTGTATGGGCTGGCACCTTAAAGGTGCGGTGCACCCAAAAATCTCTCCCTCCAGCCCACTGAGGAAGGAGATCTTCATTCCAACTCTTTAGTTAGAATTCATGCCGGTTGACCCGGCACAAAGCTCAAGCTTCTCTTTCGGCACAACCTTGGTCAACATGTCAGCTGGATTCTTGTCTGTGTGAATCTTTCTTAATTGCATCAACTGTTGATCAACAATTAGTCTGAGCCAATGGTATCTCACATCAATGTGCTTCATTCATGAATGGTATGTAGAATTCTTGCTCAAGTCTAGTGCACTTTGACTATCACAATGGACAACATACTCGTCTTGCTTCAAACCCAAGTCTTGGAGAAACCGTTTCATCCAAAGCATCTCTTTCCCTGCTTCGGTCGCTGCAATATACTCAGCCTCAGTTGTAGATAAAGAGACACACTTTTGTAGTTTAGGCTGCCATGATACAGCTCCCCCTACAAAAGTAAATAAGAACCTTGAAGTAGATTTCCTACCATCAAGATCACCTGCCATATCTGCATTTGTATAACCCTCCAAAACTGGTTTAGAGCTACCAAAACTCAAGCACGACTTTGAGCTACCTCTCAAATACCTGAAGATCCACTTCACTGCTTCCTAGTGCTTTTTGCCTAGATTAACCATGAACCTGCTGACTACACCAACTGCATGAGCAATGTTTGGCCGGGTGCAAACCATGGCATACATCAAACTCCCGACTGCAGAGGAATAAGGAATTGATGCCATGTTTTCTTTCTCTTTATTTGATGAAGGACATGATTTCTTGCTTAGTTTGAAGTGACCACCAAGAGGTGTACTGACTAGCTTAGCATGCTTCATGTTGAACCTCTCAAGTACCCGTTCAATGTACTTCTCTTGTGATAACCATAATTTCTTAGCTTTCCTGTCACGTAGAATCTGCATACCCAGAATTTGTCTAGCTGGACCCAAGTCTTTCATATCAAATGACTTAAACAGCTCCTTCTTCAAACTACCAACCATATTAGCATCTTGTCCTACTATCAACATATCATCTACATATAACAGAAGGATGATAAACTTACCATTAGGAAATTGTCTGACATACACACAATGATCTGCATTTGTCCTTGTGTACCCTTGACCCACCATGAATGAGTCAAACTTCTTGTATCACTGTCTTGGAGCCTACTTTAAGCCATACAAACTCTTCTTCAATCTACAAACCTTGTGTTCTTTCCCTTTTGCTTCAAATCCCTCTAGTTGAACCATGTAGATTTCTTCCTCCAAGTCACCATGGAGAAAAGCAGTCTTTACATCCATTTGTTCAAGCTCAAGATCCAAACTAGCCGTTAATCCCAAAATAACTTGAATGAAACTCATTTTGACCACTGGAGAGAAAATCTCACCAAAATCGATCCCTTGTTTCTGATTGAAACCCTTGACCACCAATCGAGCTTTGTATTTCACTAACTTCTCACCATCTTTCTTTAGCTTGAACACCTATTTGTTTCTCAATGCCTTCTTGCCTTTAGGAAGTTCAACTAACTAATAAGTGTTATTCTTGTGCAAAGAAGTCATCTCTTCATGCATAGCCTTCATCCAGCTCTGCTTGTCCTTATGAGACTGTACTTTCTAAAAGCTCTCTGGCTCCCCCTCATCAGTAATCAAAACATACTCAGAAGTGGAGTATCTAGTTGATGGACGACGCTCCTTGGTAGACCTCCTAACCTGAGGTTCTTCCATCTTTGGTGGAATGGGCTACTCCCCCTGCTCAAAACCCTTTGTATCTATTACATCATCACCACCAACTCCTGCTGGCTCATCACCATAATTCTCTACTTGCACCTCTTCTATATCTGTGGCAATATCTGAGGACGAAGAGGTAGGTGTAAGGTCAGAAACACCTTCAACAGTAGACTTTGACTTCTCAAATTTCTCAAAATTTGTAATATCATTTGAATTTACACTTTTGGCGACGAAATTTGATTTTCGTTGCCGAATGTAATGAATAACCGGTTTTTCTTTAAACATTTAGGCGACGAAAATAATGTATGCATTTTTTAAGATTTAGGTGACGAAAATCAAGTTTCGTCGCCATATGTTATTCGTAATTACAATTCGGCGACGAAACTCAATTTTTGTCGCCCAATGTAATAGAGGTAGGCAACTTGGTGGTGGTTAAAAATTTTATGTTGCCGCCATTTTTTAATAAGATTTAGGCGACAAAAATTGAATTTTGTCGCCCAAAGATAACATTGTAAATTCTGTAAAGAAAATACATACAATTACTTACTGCGCTTGAACTCCTAACCTTGAAGTACTCGATTTGTGTCATATGTTAAAGAAACCAATGTCTATCTTGACAAAAATGTAATGTTATATATCCGGTCATGACCGTTAGCTAGTAAATATACTAAGTACTTAAAAAGGTCATACTACGTACTTAAATACTAGTAGATATACTACGTACTTAAATAGGTAATTAATGTCATACTACGAACTTAAATATTGGTAAATATACTACGTACTTAAAAAGGTAATGTCATACTACGTAGTTAAATACTATAGTAAATATATATACTACGTACTTAAATACTAGTAGATATACTTGTACTTAAACATTAGTAGATATACTACGTACTTAAAAAGGTAATGTCATACTATATACTACGTACTTAAATACTAGTAGATGTGCTACGTACTTAAATATTAGTAGATATACTACGTACTTAAAAAGTAATGTCATACTACGTATTATGTACTACATACTTAAATACTAGTAAATATACTATGTACTTAAAAAGGTAATGTCATACTACATACTACGTACTTAAATACTAGTAGATATACTACGTACTTAAATACTAGTAAATATACTACGTACTTAAAAAGGTAATGTAACACTACGTACTTAATTACTAGTAAATATACTTGTACTTAAATACTAGATATACTACGTACTTAAAGGTAATGTCATAATACATACTTAATTACTAGTAGATATACTTGTAATTAATTACTAGATATACTACGCACTTAAAGGTAGTGTCATACTACGTACTTAAAGGTAATGTCATACTACGTACTACGTACTTAAATACTAGTAAATGTGTAGTCCCTCTCTCACAGAGTGGTGGGTCCTACCATGAATTTAATTAATGAGACCCACCATTCATGTGAGAGGGGGAACTACGTATTTATTTATAGTCCTGGACTACTAAATAAATTTTCATTATTAAGCCTACAAAGATAATCCACATTTATTACAAGAATATGTTCTGATTTTTTTCAACGTCTAATTTATAATAATGGCATCATGATCAACATAATAAATTATAAGAGAATGTAAGGTAGCATAAGCAAAAAAATATATATATAAAATTAACAAACAAAAAGAGAAAAAGAAATGGAAAGTGATTTAATAATAAGAAATTCATAAATTTAAAATTTTGCAACTGAGTAACACTAACACCCCACACATAAGCAAGTTAAAATATGATTTCAAAAAACCAAACAAGTTAAAACTCATTCAAACATTCAGCAAAAAATAAGTTAAATGTTTTCACTCTCACTCTCTCTCATCTTGCTGCCTCCGCAGTCGAATGAAGCCAAGCCACCACCACCACGAATCCAGCAACCACTGCAAGAGCGAAGCACACCAGTGCCGATCTCAGCCCTATCACCGTTCGAGTTGAAGGACCACTGGGTCACCGAAAACCTCTCTCCTCCTTCCTCTTTCTAGTTTCAGATCTGAACATATATCTCATTTTTTGGTTTCATATCTAAAGCTCTCTCATATTTTGGTTTCAGATCTGTTGTTTCATATCTGAATCTCTCTAAATTTCTGCTTTCTAATGGTGCTAGAAGTGAGGTATGTAGTATCAAACACTCAAATCTGGAATTTAATAAAATTTATTCATGTAATTTTCGGATGTATGGGTATTGGGTGTGTTTTGGAGTTGATTTTTGCATGTTTTGTGTTTTTATACTCCAATTTGTAATGGGTTTGTGTTGTTGTTGTTTGAGAATGTTATTGAAATATGTTTAGAGTATAGATTGTGTGTATAAACTCTATAAATGTATGTAGGAAGAATGAGTTTGTGAAGAAAACCCATGTGTAGTGTAATATGTAAAGTTGTCTACCAAGTGTTTGATGAAATGTCCCTTTGAAATCAAATTTCAAATGGTGAAGAATTTAGTCATAGACCCTTCATTGAAAATGTTTATTTTGCCATTTAGAATGAGTCTAAACATTTTTAAGATGGTTTGTGCAATTTAGGAACAAAACATGCTTAGATGGTCATGTTTGATGCAATTTTGACATTCATGTGGCACCTTGTGATTTATTGAGAATTAGGTCACGTACCCTTCTTGAAAAACAATTGTCTTATTATTTAAAATAAATCTGGAAATTTTGAGAGTAATTGGTGCATTGTAGATGCAAATCTCAATTTTTAACTGAAAATCGATTTGTGAAGACCATTTAGAACCAAGTTCTAAATGGTTGTGAATTGGGTCACGGACCCTTCATGAAAAATGTTTGTATGCTCATTTAGAGTAATTCTGGAAATTTTGAGAATGGTTGGTGCATTGTAGATGCAAATCTAGTTTTTTAACCGAAAATTGACTTGCGGAGACCATTGAGAACCAAGTTCTAAACGGCTGTGAATTGGGTCATGGTCCCTTCACAAAACATGTTTGTATGGTCATGTAGAGTAATTCTGAAAATTTTGAGAATGGTTGGTGCATTGTAGATGCAAATCTAGTTTTTTAACCAAAAATTGATTTGCGGAGACCATTGAGAACCAAGTTCTAAATGGTTGTGAATTGGGTCACGGACCCTTAACAAAAAATGTCCGTATGCTCATTTAGAGTAATTCTGGAAATTTTGAGAATGGTTGGTGCATTGTAGATGCAAATCTAGTTTTTTAACCGAAAATTGACTTCGTCACCAAATGACAAGTCTCTAACATTTAGACCTTAACAAAACAAATGACAAGTCTCTGACAAGTCTCTAACATAACAAAACATTTAGACCTTAACAAAACCATAAGAAAGCAGTAGATGAAAAAAGAGAAAAAATGTGATGCCCTGTATCACCTAGCATTATAAATTAATTATATTAATATTAAATCACAAAAGGATTATAGGTTCAATATTTTACATGATAAATTGTATTTAAATTGATAGTAATAGATTTTACTATTGGATGATAAGTTAATTTAAATTGGTTAGATACTATACCATTTTAATATAGACACAATATAATTAGTGAGAAATTTTACTGCTCTGTCAGATCTGAGTGAACAGTAAAATTTCATGGAAATTCTGTTCTTATTGGAAATAGATATGAGGAAACGGTTTTCTCTAGGGTAATATATCATATGTCTAGGTTATGTATATGAAATTTCATAGAAAAATATTGAGTTTTGATAATTATTGTTATTTTACAAGAAAACTGTGCAAATCTGTCAATTTGACAGATTCTGTGTTTGTCGGTTTGAAATTGCATAATAAATCCAATATTTGGAATTTAAGTGATTGGGATAATTTTCTGGAATCCTAGGATGTATATGTTATTGATGGAATTAGCCCCATGCCATTTTAGTATATAATGAATTGTGAGCACATATCTAAAGTCACCTTAAAAACTGTGCTGACAGATTTGGGTATACTAGTTTAGATTATTTTTAGTAAATTCTAGTTTTATTATTTAGCCTGGAAACTTTTATGTCATGTGATAGATATATGTTTGGTGGTCTCTGTAAAGTTTCAGGAAATTAGGATTTGTTTTGATAGTGAAAATGATGCTTGGAATTGTGTTCACCTTGCTGAAGTAGGCTGTTTGACAGATTTGAGTGTACTGACTTCTGATAATTTTAATGAAATGTATAAGAATTAACGTGAGCCTGAAATTTAGAGACATATACTAAACATATATAGGTATTCCCCTATAAAATATCATGATATTAGTACACATTTTGGTTGGCCATATAAGGCTTAGAAGTGGGCTGTATAGCAGGGGATATGTTACAGCAACTTGTAAATCATGGATTTTTGGAGAATTGTTTCTTGATATTGGTTGATTGATTTAAGTTGGATTTTCTTGTGTGCATAGTATTTAGTATTTATATTATATGAGTGAATTTTGTATGCCTTGTTTCTACTCCTTAGTACACCAAAGAAATGTTTTCAGCCGGGTGACTATTGTTGCTATAGCAGAATGTTGTGTGTTGATTGTTAATTTTCACGTTGGTTGAACTTAATGCTTTGATTATGATTTTGGGGTTTAGTAAGGGCTTAGTAAAGATTTTTTAAGTTAAATTAAGCGAATTATGGTCATAAGTGTAAGCTGTTATTTATGTTCTAAGTTGGATGTTTCAATTGAGATTATGTTTTAATGGTTCTATTACGAATGTGTAGTGGGTCTTAAACCCATGGCCTTATACTCCACCTTGTTTTTACAAGGGGAGAAGGTGCCCTTTTAGCTAGACCTCATTTGACACTCCAAATTAGTTTTCGCAATTTGTCCACCTTACTTGTTTGAGTTCATTTAACAATTTGATGATTGCTCTATTACATTAGTCAGACATGTCACCTCCTAAATTTTTGGCAGGTTGGTTGGTAGCATCCTTGTGAAGCCTTGAGAGTGTATGTGGGTTGGTAAGCTTTTGGATGATTTTGGGGTCGGGTACCTAGTGCAGGTTGACTAAAACTCCTCTCAGGTATTTTATGTTTATGCATTTCAATTTAATATATCATGTTCTTGTTTGATGATTTAGGATACTACTGTTCTTGTTTGATGATTTAGTATACCACTGTTCTTGTTGCAACTCGAAGAGTGTATAGTTGAACTACAAGAGGCAAATAGAAGGCAAGAGAAGGAAAGAAAAAAAGAAAAGAAGGAGAGGGAAAAGGAAAAAGAGGAGAGGATAAAATATGAAAAGGCAACATCTAGCATCATTGAGTTTCTTAGGGGCAAAGGTTTCACTGGAGCTGAACCTTTTGGGAATGGAGGGAGCTCATCTTCTCGCTAAGACTAAGATATGGTTAGTATTTTTTATTTTACATATTGACTTTAACAAGTAAATGCCAAAAGTTTAAAGTTAAAGAGTTATATTTAGAACTGTCTGTGGACCGACATGAACATGACCCTCATGTCCAAAGTAATATGTAAGAACTTACAATACATTGATAGGACTTACGGTTAGAGAGTTATGCACAAATGTGCTTTTTATAGCACTTTAGCTTATAAATGTTCCGCAAAGGGACAAAAACATAAAAATGCCTTGAAACAGTCTGTGGTCCGACACGAACATGATGCTCAGGTCCAAAGTAACATGTAGGAACTTACAATACATTGATAGGACTTATGGCTAGAGAGTTAAGCACAAATATGCGTTTCATAACATTTTAGCTTATAAATGTATCATAAAGGGACAAAAACATAAAAAGGCTATGGAACAGTCCATGGACCGACACGGACACGACCCTTGGGTCCAAAGTAACATGTCGGAACTTACAATACGTTGATAGGACTTACAGTTAGAGAGTTATGCACAAATATGCATTTCATAGCACTTTAGCTTTCTCTTTCTACATACATGAACAAGGATAATGGCTCTCCCTCTCCCCCCTCCCCCTCCCAACCCAAACACTATCTCCTTCCCTCCTCCTCCCCCCAACCCAAACACTATCTCCTTCCCTCATCCTCTTCTCCACCAATCCGGACTACCTCCCCCACCACCCCCATGCTTTGGCTCCTTCACACCCACTATAGGATGGCCATTCTCCCATTACCAACATTCACCTCAATCCTTCACCACTCCTACCACTCAAACCTTTCACCCAGCCAATCCCCTCCCTCAAACTTATCCTATCCTGACTCCTCATCATCCACAAGGGGTTAATGCGAAGAACAATAGACTGGGTAATCAACGCAGATTGGGTTCTCGAGTTTGTTCTTTTCGAATGGGTGCAAAACACTTTTCTTTTGCTTTTGACGGGGGTCGTACAGCCCCGTACCATATCATTGAAAAGCGAGGGCATTTTGTAGGGTCTTTATGGCTGGGATTTAAGAGTCTCCAATGGTTGATTACCACATGGAGATCGCTAAGGAAAACAGAAGAATTGAAAGGCTTCTTTCGATTTTTAAGGACTAAATATAGTACCTTGGAATTGAGTTGTCTACAAAATCATTATGGTATGTTTGTGGAAATTTGTGAATATCACAGTGGGGCACAACGTGGTGGCATTCGTATCCCGGAGGGGTTCCGGGGAAAGAACTAGGACCGCTTTATTCAGGAGCTATACTCCTTCTTTCCAGGTAAGGCTGCACCGGTGGAGACCCATGTCGAAAAATCTCGTAGCGTTAAAGAAATTTCAAATTTGGAGAGGCGAGATACTCGCGCTGCTCCAGCGCCTCCAATTTCAGAATCTAGTAAAGGCAAGAATGTTCTGGAATCGCATGATACGCGCGAAGTTAAGAAGCTAGGTTTATTTTTAAACTGAACCCAGAAGCCCCTCGCCCGACCCGTCAATGTGATTTTAAATGGCATCCACTTAATAAAACGCTGCGAATCACCATGTAGGCTGGTGGACCACACCAGGCCGAATGGGTGGGCCTCAAGCACAAGGCAATTGGCTTGGCCCAAACGGCTTCACGGGTTGTAACCCAAGCCCATGATTCAAACAGTGGGTCGGCGGAAATAGAGCTGGACCAAGATATTTCCAAGGTCCTTCCAGAAGCTTCGCCTAACTTGAACGAATCGGAGAAGCTTGAGGATGACGGGATCATATGTTCTTCAGAGGACGAGGCTCAAGCCTCCGACGTGAGTGATGATGTTTCGAAGACTCCGGCGTCTCCGCGAAAGGTGGTTGCCGAGCCACCGGAGCTTAGTTCTTCGATCAATGAGGCATGGGTGGACTTGGTAATGCCGATGATCGATTCCGGACCTTTCATCGAGACCGAGACCCATGATATTTCGAATTCTCAGTACGAGTATGGTCAGTCTTCGAATTGGATGGTTGCATCCAAGGAAGTTGAGGGTTGGGCTTCTCTGGCTGGGGTGGGCTCTGTAGAGACCGATGGTGAGCTTGCTTCTCCTCTACAGTGTGCTCCTATTGCGATGATCGAGCCATCAGGGGTGGTGACTGTTTTGGAGCAGACAGCTTCTGAACATTCTCAATGGGTGAAGAGCAGACATCGGGGTTTCTGCAAATTGGTTGGGTTTCCAATTGAGAGTCATGAACAGGAATGTCTGGCTCTTCTACAACGTATTGAAGCTGACCGTTTTGCAAGGAAGGTTACTTCAGTCCCTCGGCGTACTCCAGCACCAGGTCTTAAAGGTAAGCATGAGCTTCGTAGATTGATCTCCACTATCAACTACGAAGGTCGTCAACCTATTTGCTGAGGTATGTGCTAGTTGTTTTGATTTCGTGGTTTGGGTCTTTTCTTTTTTATGAAGTTATGCCTTATATCATGGAATGCGGGGTTTAAATAATCCGCAGCGGAACTAGTTAAGTTTAAATAGGTGTGATGTTGTGTGTTTCAAGAACTAAATTAGCAGAATCTTCAGTTGGTTCGCGTTTATGAACTCTTGGTTAAGTATTGGTTGAGAAATTGGAGGTGTGATGTTGTGTGTTTACAGGAAACTAAATTAGCTGAGATTGATCTTCAGTTGGTTCGCAGTTTATGGGGTAACTCTTTTGTTGATTGGGAGATGCTTCCTGCGACTGGTACAGCGGGTGGGGTGTTACTGCTTTGGGATCGTCGGGTTTTAGAGAAGTTGGATTCTGTGGTATGCCAATTCTCTGTCTCTTGTTTATGGAAGACTCTTGCTGATGGTCTGGATTGGGTGGGTACAGGCCTTTATGGTCCCACTGCGGATGGGTTACGGCATGGGCTTTGGAATGAGCTTAGGAGTGTGCGCCAGAAATGGGGGCTGCCTTGGTGTGTCTTTGGTGACTTTAATGTGGTTCGCTTTCCGAGTGAGAGAAAGGGATGTACCAGGCTGATGTCCCACATGATGGATTTTTCGGATTTCATCGAAGAGTCTCATCTAGTGGACTTACCTCTAGAGGGGGGCAATACACCTGGTGTAGTGGTTCGGAAAATCCGTCCATGTTCTGAATTAACAGGTTTTTGATTTCTGCTGACTGGGAGGATAGCTATCCGGATGCGTCTCAAAAGCTATTGCCTCACCCTTTATCGGACCATTACCCTATTCTGATGGAGGTAAGGAGTATGCTTCGAGGTAAGATTTCATTTAGATTTGAAAATATGTGGTTGAAGACCGAGGGTTTTGTGGAGAGAGTTCAGAATTGGTGGTCCTCTTATTCCTTTATGGGTCCTCCTAGCCTGGTTTTGGCTTCCAAGCTGAAAGCTCTAAAGGAAGATCTCAAGAAATGGAATCACCAGGAGTTTGGCAATGTGGGGTTTAAACAGAAACAACTTCTTGGAGAATTGGAGATTTTGAATATGAAGGAGTGTTCTGGGAGTCTTTCTTCCTCAGAGTTAGAACTTCGTGGGACCCACATCCTGGAATTGGAGAATTTAGCTCATTTGGATGAGACCTCATGGTGCCAAAAATCCAAGGTCCAATGGCTTAAGGAGGGGGATAACAATACGAAGTTTTTCCATAAAATTGCGAACTCGAATCGGCGTCGTAATTACATGGAGAAAATAGAGGTGGAGGGAACTATTTATCATACAGATTCTGATATTAGAGAGAAGGTGGTTCAATTTTATGAATCTCTTTATACTGAAAAGGAGAACTGGAGACCTTTTGCTGCTGATCTGCCCTTTTCTGTGATTGAAGATTCCAACCGGGCCTTGTTGGATAGCCATTTTGAGAGAGAGGAGATTATTCAGGTAGTCAAGGATCTTCAAGGGTATAAATCTCCTGGTCCTGATGGCTTCAACATGGCTTTCTTTCAGAAGTGTTGGAGTGTGGTTGAGAGTGATGTGTTGGGTTTTTTTGAGGAGGTGTATGAGCATGGTACTTTTGCGCATTCCTTGAATGCTACTTTTGTGGCTCTTATCCCTAAGACACGCAATGCTTCGAATATAAGGGATTTTCGCCCTATCAGCCTTATAGGGAGTGTTTATAAAATCTTGGCAAAGGTTTTGGCTAATCGGCTTAAGCGGGTTTTGGATGGTTTGGTGTCTGAATCCCAAAATGCCTTTGTGGGGGGTAGGCAGACTCCGGATTCAGTCTTGATTGCAAATGAATGCTTGGATAGTCGTTTACGGAGTCATCTTCCGGGTGTGGTGTGCAAGCTTGACATTGAAAAGGCCTACGACCATGTCAATTGGGACTGTTTGTTGTTCCCTTTTGGACCGCATGGGGTTTGGTTTTAAATGGAGAACTTGGATTCGAACTTGTATTTCAACTGTTCGCTTCTTCTATTATGGTGAACGGCTCGCCTTCGGGTTTCTTTGGGAGTTCTAGAGGTCTTCGCCAAGGGGATCCCCTATCTCCTGTTACTCTTCTTGTTGGTTATGGAGGTTCTTAGTCAATTGTTGCGTAGAACAGAAGAGGTGGGTCTCATCTGTGGCTTTAAGGCCGGTTCAGCGACGGTTAGTGGTCTCTCCATCTCTCATCTTCTTTTTGCTGATGACACCATTGTGTTTTGTGATGCTGATAGAGATCAGCTATTACATCTCCGTATGGTTCTAGCTTGTTTTGAGGCTATGACTGGTCTTGGTGTGAATATGGGAAAAAGTGAGCTTGTTCCGGTTGGGGAGGTGAGTAATGTGGACCAGCTGGCTGAGATTCTTTGCTGCCGGGTAGGCGTTCTGCCCATGTCTTACCTTGGCATGCCCTTGGGTTCATCCTTTAAGGCCTCTTCAGTGTGGAATCCTATCCTGGAGAAGATTGAGCGTAAGTTAGCTGGATGGAAGAAGTTATACTTATCCAAGGGAGGGCGCTTGACTCTCTTGAAGAGTACTCTCTCTAGCCTTCCTACCTACTTTTTATCCTTATTTACTATCCCTGCGCATGTGGCAGAGAGGATTGAGAAGCTTCAAGCGCAATTTTCTGTGGGGCGGCTTAGGAGATGGTTTTAAATATCATTTATTGGGATGGAATACCGTTTGCCGTCCCATAGCTAATGGAGGTTTGGGAATAAGGAGGGTGGTGATGACCAACAGAGCTCTCTTGGGGAAATGGCTGTGGCGCTTTGGTAGGGAGGAGAACCACCTATGGAGAAGGGTTATTGTTGCTAAATATGGGGTAGATATGGGTGGTTGGTTTTCTTTACAGCCGCGGGGTACTCATGGTTGTGGGCTTTGGAAAGGGATCATGTTGGGGCGGGATCTTTTCTCTCAGCATATTGAGCTGATCCCTGGCCAAGGTAATAGGATTCTTTTTTGGCATGACTCTTGGTGTGGTATGACTCCCCTCAAATCCTTGTTTCCGGTGATGTTTTCTTGCTCTTCAGATAAGTCTGCTTCCTTAGCTTCCGTGTTAAGCAGGTCGGATGAGGGTGTTCAGCGTGTCTGGAATTTCTCTTTTATTCGGGATTTTAATGATTGGGAGATGGATGAGGTTTTGACCTTTTTTAATCTCATTCATTCTAAAATTCCAAGGCATGAGGGCCCTGATGTCATGAAGTGGTCTCTTAGGCAGCATGGTAGATTTGGTTCGAAATCCTTCTATCAAGCTCTTATTGGTCAGTCTAACATTCATTTTCCTTGGAAAGCCATTTGGAGGGTGAAAGCTCCAAGAAGGGTTGCTTTCTTTGTTTGGACAGCTGCTTGGGGAAAGATCCTTACTTGTGACAATCTGATGAGGCGAGGATACTCCCTGGCTGGCTGGTGCTGCATGTGTAGAAAAGAGTGGGAAACAGGGGACCATCTATTGTTACACTGTGTTCAGGCCTCGGATTTGTGGTCAGCTGTGCTGCGGTCTTTTGGGGTCTGTTGGGTGTTTCCAAACAGTATTAAGGACCTTCTTTATGGGTGGTCTAACAGCTTTGGCAAGCATGAATCAAGAGATTTGGAACTTGGTGCCTTTATGTTTGTTGTGGATTGTTTGGCGCGAACGTAATCAACGCATCTTTGATGATATGGAGCACTCACCCTCTAAACTTGTTGAGCTTTTCTTTGGTTTATTATTTGATTGGGCTCGGGTTGGGGGCCTTACTCCCATGAATTCCCTTGCTGATTTTGTAGCTTCTTTATGTTTCACCTGTATTCCTTCTACAGGTTCCTTGTAATTTCCTCCTGCTAGGTGCATATTTTGTGCACTTAGTTGGTGTTTTGTTTCTTTAATAAAAGTTCTCATTACTTATAAAAAAAAAGAATATATATATTATATATATATATATATATATTATATTATAAATATCTTGCAAAGGGACAAAAACATAAAAAAGCCATGGAACAGTCTGTGGACTGACACGAACACAACCTTGGGTTCAAAGTAACATGTACGAATTTACAATACGTTAATAGAACTTACAGTTAAAGAGTTATGCACAAATGTGCATTTCATAGCACTTTAACCTATAAATGTCCTGCAAAGGGACAAAAACATAAAAAGGCCAAGGAACAGTCCATGGACCGACACTAACACGACCATTGGGTCCAACGTAACATGTAGGAACTTACAAAACGTTGATAGGGCTAACAGTTAGAGAATTATGCGCATATGTGCGTTTCAAAACACATAAGTTTAAAAATAAGTGGCCAAATGGCAAAAAACATAAAACAGTCACAAAACGGCCTGTGAACCTATATGACCACGACCCTCTGGTTCAAACTAACATTTAGAAATTTGTGGAATGAGAATAGGACTGACGGTTAGAGAGTTATGCACAACTTAAGGTGCGTTTAATAACACTTTAGCTTATAAATGTCCTACAAATGGGCGAAAACATAAAAAGACCATGGAAGGTGTGTGACCAACACGAACATGACACTCGGGCCCCAAGTAAAACATATGAACTTACAATACTTTAATAGGACTCACGGTTAGAGAGGTATGCGCATGCAAATGTGCATTTCATAACACTTAGAAATGAGTGGGGAAAGGGTAAAAGCACTAAAAGCCATGGTGTCATTAGTTTTATGTATGCTTAAAAATAATTCTCATATTTCTTACAAATTATGTTTTTGCATGGTTTTAAAAACCGGACCGGACCGGCCGGTTCAACCGGTTTAACCGTGAACCAGTGCTGTATCCGGTCCGGTTTTCTGAAAAAATCGGAAATTTAAAAAAATAGGCCAAAAACCGGAAACCGGTGGTTCGACCATAAGAATCGCGAACCGGAGCGGTTGAACCGGTTTTGGTTGTATCGGGTGTTCCGGCCGAAAAAAGAAAATCAGCCGGGAGAAGAAGAAGAAAAACCAGCAGAAAAGAAAAAGAAAAAAAAAAGGAAAAACAAAAAACAATTGGCCACAGATCTGTCTTTCTTCCAAATCTCTTCTTTTTCTTCTTCTTCTTTCAGATCTCTTCTTCTTCTTCTTCCAGAGCTCTCTTTCTTTTAGATCTCTTCTTCTTCTGGTTTGACCGAAAGGACAGTGCACATCTAAATGGTTGCACAGGAGAATTATGCTTTTGAGTTGGTAGTATGGGGTGATGGTATAGAAAAGGTGGATTTTGACTTACGTGTATTACTCCTCTCCACCCATCTGTCTTTCTTTTTTGTTTTTCTTTTTGGGTTTGTCACTTTATCTTTTCCGCCCTTTACTTCTTCTTCTTTTTTTCTTATTTTTGTTTTGTATTTTTTTTTTCTTTCCGCCTTTTCTCTGTGTGGCAACTTTTTCTTTCTTTTTCATTTTTCAACTAGACATGCGATGCACGTGATTTTAATAAAGTATTTAATTTATTTATTTATAACTAATTATTAGTTACAAATTTGCTATATATAAAATGTGGAAATTCATATAAAATATTTTAAAATTTGCTATATATTTGTTAACCCTATATTATTAGTTACAATTTTTTTTGCATTTATTTAATTATTTATATAATTTTAAAATTATTAATTAAATTATTTATGACATCACCGGTTCGACCACCGGTCCGACCCCGGTCGGACCACTAGTACGGGAACCACTGCCCTTTCCGGTTCTCTCCCCGGTCCGGTTTTTAAAACCATGTGTTTTTGCTCTTTCGTCTTAATGTTATTTTATTGATATTTTGTGCAGATTATATGAACTTGGGGGAATGATGACATATTTTCTCATTTGAAGTCATCTTTTTTGTTTTTGTATTGTTAAAAGACATCTTTTTTCATTTGTGTTAATCGCACTTTGTAGTTAGATGAACCTTCAATTGTAAGTGCTCGGGAACTATTCCAATCTCTTCCATTCCCCTTTTTTGTGTTTAAGGAATGAGCTGAAGGGTTTGGTTCCTCTGCTTTTGTGGGCTGACAAGCCTTGTTTCATTTAATATAGTATGTTTATTCATAATTAACAAATTATGGTACTGATTGTATTTATGATAATTTTAAACTTGTATATTATTTACATATGGAATGTATGGATGATTTGTTTATGGATTTATTGTTGAAAATGAATTGATTTCTTAATAACAGGTGGTAATGAGTAGGTATATAAATATATATATATATTTGGTGATTGGCGACGCATATTTTCGTCGCCTAACAGGTTGAAAAAAAAAAAAAACAAAAAACAATTGGTGACGAATCATTTCGTCGCCTGAAAATCAATAGGCGGGGATGTAAAATTCCTCGCATAAAGATTATTTAGCTACAAAAGTAAGTTTCGTCGCCTATAGATTTTTGGGCGACGAATTATGTTTCGTCGACAAATCAACTTTTGGCGACAAAAACAAATTCGTCGCCTAAATATTATTTAGCTACAAAACTAAGTTTCGTCGCCTATAGATTTTTGGGCGACGAATTATGTTTCATCGACAAATCAACTTTTGGCGACAAAAACAATTTCGACGCCTAAATATTATTTCGCTACAAAACTAAGTTTCGTCGCCTATAGATTTTTGGGCGACGAATTATGTTTCGTCGACAAATCAACTTTTGGCGATAAAAATAAATTCGTCGCCAAATAATATTTAGGCGACGAAATTAATAGGCGACGAAAACATTCGTCGCTAAATTTTGAAACTATTAGGCGACAAAAATATTTCATCGCCAGGACTTTTCAGCTACCAACATTAGTTGACGAAACGATTTTTGTTGCCTAATGTACTATTTCGTCGCCTAGTACATCAAGCGACGAAATTGAGACTTTTGTGCGACGAAAAGGTTTTGTTGCTAATGACCTATTTTCTTGTAGTGATTAGTTACCTCGATTGCACTATTTGTTACTGTATTTAAGGCATTGCCCTCGATTTGCACTATTTGCTTGCTTTTGGTTTCCAAGTTAAGCATGATTAAGATTGTCATGATGATTTTTACTTTGGAATTAGCTTAACTAATTAGTTTTATTTATTTTCATTTACTTTATTGCATTTTCATTTTCTTGCTTACTTGCATTTTCAATTTACTAAAGTCCTTTGGGCAAAGGCAAGTACTGAGCCTACCAAGCCCTTTTAGATCGAAGTTAGATTAGGGTTCTATTATAAGGTAATAGACCCTCATCTAGCATAGTTATTTGTTTCCTTCAAACAAATTGGCGACCATTATTTGGAAATTCTAGTTTGGCAACAAATAAATTGGCGACCACAGTGTGAGAGTTATATGCCAGTAACCTAATGTTGCAGTTTTGATGGAACAATAATAATATTAATTGGGCTTATGCAGTTTTATTTTTATGTTGCGATGTTCATATGAGCAATGAATCAAATTTTTTTATTTTTTATTTTTAATTTTCTGTGTAGGCATTGATTTGTGAGCCTTCAAAATTGATGACAGATTCGAAATTTGAAAGAAGTCTTGGATTATGATTATTTTTGGGTTCCATTTGAGACTTGCAGGTTGTAATTTGATCCAAATTGGAATATTTTGATTTTTTTTCTTTAGAATTGAATGACATTGGTCTTTGAGATTGTGCATTTGAAAGTTTAGGGGCATTACTCTTCAAAAACCATAATTCAAAAGTAACTATAATTCATTACTCTTCAAAAGATTACATCGTTACAACATAATTTACAATGATAATCTTAACAAAATTGAATGCATCAACTGTTCTAAGATATCATCAAAGGTTAATACCACCAAATCCAACATCAAAGAAATTCTGCTTGGACATTCAAGAACCATTGTTGCTGCCTCTATCCATCGTCTCCTAAAAATATAATTGTGTAATACCGTGAGAAACACAACTTATTGAGTAGTTCATCCATCCCATATTCCATACCAAACCGATCTACCAACTAGGATAAAACTTTACTCATTTTAAATTAATATGTCAATATGAATCAATACATGATAGTTTATGAATGTATTTCAAACTTGTATCATCAAAACACCCTGCAAATGAAAACACGATTCAAGAAGATAATACACCACAACCATAGCACACATGTCTCCTTGCAAATATGTATACTTATTCTACCGGCCACCCGCTCATGGTAGAATTAGTATATAAGTGCGCTAACCAAAGGATGACTTAATCCTTGTTATGTCTACAACCATCAAAACAAATCCAATTTTATGAAATCATATCAAAAGCAATCGAATTAGTTTAGAAATCAAAATTTGAGTTCCTTTATTTAGATCTTAACCTAAGTTCAAATCAAACGTTCCTTCCCGAATCGATGTTAAGTTTCAACATCAAGAAAAAGAAGATGAATTTCCGAACCATTACCTCAAATAGCTTGCTTTAGCCTTCTTCTTTCCTTTCTTAGTATCTTTCATGTTTCCTTACTTGTCTTCCAAAAGGTGTACATTTCACATCTCAATTTATAGGTATCAACAAGTAGGTAACAATCAGATAAGACTAACTCATTGTGTGACACATCAAGCTAAATTTTTGCCTAGTTATCAAGACAAGTGTTAAAGATTTGCTAAAGAGTTTGTGTGAGCGCCCGCGATCCTCGGGGTTTTTGAGGCCCCGCTCGTGCTTTTGGAATTTTATGACGTTAGAATGAAGTGGGGATTATGTTTGCCCTATGTGAGCCCATCTTGTACATGGGCTCGGGAGTACGCTACTAGCCTCAAGGACTAGGGCGGAGAAGAAGAAGTCGCCACCTGGTTTAGGTCCAAGAACCAACATTAAATCCATCCACAAAGGTACTAGCCTTGGAGTTTGAGTCCAGAGTTATGGTACGGTTTTGGGAATGTGTTAGGCACCCAAAACTGCCCAAAATTTTGGTTGGCTTTCATTTGTATTACTTTGGATTATTTAACAAAGATGTTTATTAATCAAACCCTTAATATACACACAATAATATCAAAGCAAATAACAATCAAGAGTGGAGAAATAATATGAAATATAGCACATGAAGGAATGTGCAAGCACGATGAGCATGGATAAATGAAATAAATATTCACATAAAATGGAGATGGGCTCAACCCTATAGCCTTTCTCAATAACCCTTTTAATGAAGCTTGAAGAATTTCAGTCTTTTGGGAAAATGAGGTTCATCATCAGATTAAAAGGGAACAAGGAGGATTTTAATCCTAAAGTCGTTACACCAATCTTTCACGAGACCCAAGGGTTTCATATGTTTGAGTGATTGAGACTTTATCATCAGATTATATAGAAAAAGAAGAAAGAAGGAAAATAAAAAATGAACAAGTTATGTGACCATAAGTCCATTCTATCACCTTTACACGAAACCCTTTGGGTTTCAGATGGATATTTGAATAACAGAGTTATCATATGGATGTTTGAATAAAGGACTTATCATTGGACCTTATGGGTGTATACGGAAATTCTTAGGTCTTGTAGCAGAACCGTCCCGCCGAAGGTGTCAAAAATTGTAATATTTGTGTTAGTTTTGATAAAATGTTATGTGTGTTTTGATAAAATATCTGTCGGGTGTTGTAAAATGTGTATAGTTTTGTAGTAAAGTTAACTTTATCACAAATATCACTAATTCTATCCGAATTCACACATTTTATTTTTACAACAATAAACACACATATATCAATACGGACACAATATTTACCACAAAATACACAAATTTTATCAAAATTAACACCGGTCCCCGTGGTGGGACCTAAGTGTTTCCCGGGTGTATAATAAACAAAACAAAACAAAAAAAATGGGACAACTCAAATTAATCATCATCAAGTTTACTACATCAACTCCTCAAGAAACCCTAAAGTTTCTAGAGTTTGAGAGTTTGAACTCATGATTAATTCCATAGAAGTCCAAGTAAATGAAAGGAAATGAGAAACAAAATAAAGAAAGAAAAGAAAATTGTTTCTAGGCACATAGGCGTACGCCTATGAGACAATGGTGTATGCCAACTAGGTAGAGGTGTACGCTTGTCTTGACAAGAAAATTAGGCAAAAGGAATAGTGCAGGAATAGAATATTTAAACTAAAAAAAATAAAAACAAACAATTTCAATCATTATCTCTTAATGCAATAAATTAAACAG
>OU015761.1:38818799-38893743 GCA_907173295.1 Fagus sylvatica | reverse complement strand
TTTGGTTAAAAACCATGCATATGTTTTTTTCCTCTCTGATGCCTGTTTGTGGGGAAAATAGAGGTGCATAACATTATTTTAAAACCAATTTAAAATATTATTTATTAAAGAAATGAGCTTATCTATACACTATCTAATAGGCAAGACATGACACATTTAATTCAAACTTCTCCCAAGACATACCACACCAGACTTTCTATTCTCATAAAAATATATATGTAAGAATGCATGCTCCAATTTTTTTTTTTCCAGATTTTAATTCCTTCCCTTTCATATCTATCCCTATCGATAGAGATTTCCTTTCCAAGCAGAGTTAATTGAGTAATCAATTTAATAATTTTTCAAATCTCTTCATGGACTCCTCGAGCTTCCCCAATTAATTTTGCCATTAGGACTACTCTAAGTCTCTTTTTGCCATTTTTAGCCAAAAAAAGAAAAAGAAAAAAGAAAGGGTAAATTACAATACCCTCTCTCGAGGTATTGCAGAATGACAATAAACCCCAAACTTGAACTGAAATGACAGTCTCACCCTTTAGATTTGACATGAAACTGTCATGACTTTTTTCATTACTAATCTTAATGAAATATTCGGTTTATTTGTTTATTTAATTTTTTTAAGATTTTTTATTTTAAAAGACCCACTCTCTCCTCTAGTTAGAGGTTTGGTAAAAGAAACCTTTTAGAAACGGAATATTGTGTTAGGATAGTAATGGAAATACTCATGATAGTTTTTTGTCAAACCTCAAGGGTAAGACTGTCATTTCGGCTCAAGTTTGGGGTTTATTGTCATTTGCAATACCTCAAGGGAGGACTTAATTTACCCAAAAATAAAAGAACTCTCCCTCTCCTAGCCTTTTTAGCTTCTTCTCTCCATCAAATCCATTTTACTCTTTGATGGGTTGGCGTTTAAAGCTCCATTTTTTCAGTTTCCCAAAAAATCCACATAAGAATCATGCATGCCCCATCCTAGATTTTGTTTTTTCCCATTTTAATTTCTTCCCATTCATGTTTATCCTTATGTGTAGGGATTTTCTATCCAAACATAAATAGGCAAGACATGACATTTAATTCAGACTTCTCCCAAGACATGCCACATCAGACTCCCTATTCCTTTAAGAATCCACGTCAGAATCATGCCACCCTTTCCTACCTTTTTTGGGTTCTTCTCTCCATCAAATCCATTTTACTATTTGTTTTCTAACCTTTTATGGGCTGCTGTTTAAATCTCCATTTTTTTTAGTTTCCCAAAAAATCCACATCAAAATCATGCCTCCCAATTTTTTTTTTCCTATTTTAATTTATTCCCATCCAGGTTGATCCTTATCTATAAGGATTTCCTATCCAAGTACAAATAGCCAAGATGTGACATTTAATTCAGACTCCTCTTTAAAGACATGCACGCCACATCACCACATCAGCCATATCAAACTCCCTATTCTCATAAAATCCACGTCAGAATTATGCCTCCCCATTCTAGTTTTTCGAGTTCTTCTCTCCATCAAATCCATTTTACCATTTTTTTTTAACCTTTTATGGGAGGATGTTTAAAGCTCCATTTTTTCACTTTCCCAAAATATCCACATTAGAATCATGCCAGTTTAATTCCTTCTCATATGTGTTTATTCTTATTTGTTGGAATTTCCTATCCAAGCACAAATAGGAAAGACATGACATTTAATTCAGACTTCTTCCAAGACATGCCACATCAGACTCCTTATTGCCATAAAAATACACATCAAAATCATGACTCCCTCTCCTAGCTTTTTATGGGCTAGTGTTTAAAGCTCCATTTTTTCAGTTTCATAAAAAATCCACATCAGAATCATGCCACCAATTTTTTTTTCCCATTTTAATTCCTTCCCATAGATGTTTATCCTTACATGTAGATATTTCATATCCAAGGACAAATAGGCAAGACATGACATTTAATTCAGACTTCTCCCAAGACATGCCACATCAGACTCCATATTCCCATAGAAATCCACGTCAGAATTATGCCACCATTTTTTTTTCCCATTTTAATTCCTTCCCATAGATGTTTATCCTTACATGTAGATATTTCATATCCAAGGACAAATAGGCAAGACATGACATTTAATTCAGACTTCTCCCAAGACATGCCACATCAGACTCCATATTCCCATAGAAATCCACGTTAGAATTATGCCTCCTATTTTTTTTCCCATTTCATTCTTTCAAATACATATTTAGGCATAATTAATTCAGCAATCAATTTAATTATTTTTTCAAATCTCTCCATGGACTCCGCCAGCTTTACCCATTTAATTTAGCCACCAATACTTCCCTTGACTCCCCCCTTTTTTTCTTTTTTATTTTTAATCAAAAAAGAAAAAAAGAAAATAACTCTCCTAGCTTTTTTGACTTCTTCTCTCCATCAAAATTAATTTACTTTTTTTTTTTAATCTTTTATGTGTTGGGGTTTAATGCTCCATTTTCTCAATTTCCCCAAAAACCACATCAGAATCATGCCTCCCAATTGTTTTCCCCATTTTAATTACTTCTCATACATGTTTATACTTAACTGTAGGGATTTTCTATCCAATCATAGTTAATTCAGTAATCAATTTAATTATTTTTTCAAATGTCTCCATGGATTCCTCTAGCTTCCTCATTTTAGTTTGCCATCATTACTACTCTGACTCTCTCTCTTATCTTTTAGCCAAAAAAAAAAACTCACTTTTCTAGCTGTTTTGAAAATCTAATTTAAAAAATGGATTTATTTATTTATTTATTTATTTCGGTGTGATTAGAAAGGTTTTAACCGAGCAATGTATATTTTTACACTTAACCTTTTTAAAAGCATGTAGGTTAGCCATTAGTTATTGATTATTATGTAATGTGTAGCAGAGTTTTTAATATTTTTGTTATTGTTTTTCTCTTTGTTTAATCTTTTTGTTAAATATGTTTTTTTTGTTGTTCAAAAATAAATTGTTATCGGCTTGTATGCAATGTTTTTGAAGAGCTTTTTTCTTTAAAATTGTTACCTATTGATTTGATGCTAGATCATTTATACAATACGGTCCGTGCCTACCATAGATGTCTCATGCCTAGAAATTAAATTAAAGAAAAGACAATTTACACAAAAAAGAAAAAAGAAAAAAACAAGAAGGTTGATACTTTCGGAAACACAAAGAATATCTTTTATTCATGGATGATTTCAATATCAATGTTACAACATAAACTTTCAAACGAGATCAGGAGTCAAACCCACTCTAATTAAACTGTTAACTATTTACAAATAGAAGTAATAAAAAAATAATGGACATAAAGGTAGTTGTAAATTTAATACTTTTAACACAATAACTATTTCAAGCTTCCAATTTGAAGGGGCAACTTTGTCAATGATATGCACATCACTGTCCCATCTATCCACAATTGCAAGCAGGAGTTTCCTTGTAAATCTGGAATATAAGCATGAAGACATAGTTAGCTCTGTCTTTCTGTGGCTGTCCCTTTCTTTCTGTGCACACACAAATGATAAACCGATTAAAAAAATAAAAAAAGTAACCATAGAGGGAAAGTAATAACTAACCAATCTATAAACTCAGAGGGTTTACCGCAAAATCAATTTGTTGTACGCCAGCTTAGAAGGAGCTGCAAGGACTTCTACTTTTGAGGTACAAATAAAACAAGTCATCCTGCTGAAAAGAGTAAAGAAAGAACAAAATGGAAAAATGAACAGATACAATAAGAATTACAAATAAATCTAAGAGAAGAATAATTAATTGCAGTAACAAACATATCACTTACTCAACTAGCATAAACAAAACTACTGAAAGTAGCTTTGCCTTCCTATTAACAAAAAAGGTCATTCTAGCATGGTACTAAGCAATAAAGAGGGCTGTTACAACTTCATGAGACCTAAGAATTAATGCACCACACAAGGTTAGATAATGGTACACAATATTCTAAATGACCTTTCAAACCAATAGTATTCACCTTTGAATTTTATCTAATAACTAAAGAAAGCAGACAACATCACATAGGGTGATGCAAGAAAACTCAGTACCATATTTCGTAGTGATGAAATTGTTACTGCACCACCAAGTGAGATACTGGTACATTCACCTTTAATTTTTGTCTAATAAAGGTATTAAATCTCCACAAAATTGTCCAAATGCACCCTAGGAGTATATTATGGATGAAATTAACCATCACATATTTTGCCAAAGCATTTATGCACATGTTATATATCTTTCAAAATATGTGATTTTTTATTTTTTTTATTTTTTTTAAGTTAACAGATAGTGATTAAAACCAATCTCTGCATTAAAACCAACCTTATATGAATTTATTTACATCATCTGAGCTGAGTAGTGATTTTCTCAGACTTGGTTCATATAACTTATAAACAAACTTGAACAAATTGAAAAACAGCAACTCAAGTTATTTAATAGCCCTAACACAGTGCAACCAATTGGTGCTTTAGAGGTTCAAGTCGTACCAGGTATGATGGATAATGGCACCATGTTGACATTCCAAAATTGCAGAACTTATATTAAGTTTGAATGAATGTAAGAAATTACTATATTCTTTTGCTTTTGTATTGACTCAAATTCTCAAGCTCCTAATATTTGAGTATATGATTCCACATGGTAAGCATTCCCATTTTTCCCATGGCATCAAAGAGTTGTCTGGCTGGGTATATTTGCATTTGAACAAAAGACCAAAAATTGATAGAGATACAGATAAAAACTGCCAAATCATTCCCCTCCAACAGCCCCACCCCCCATCCAAAAAAAAAATGAAAAATTTCCAAAGAAGAAAAGGAACGTAATTAAACATGGCAATAATGGAGGCATAATACCTACCTCTTGTGCTTCAACAAATTCAGATCGAGGGAGCTCTACAGCCACTTTATTTTCAAAGAACTGCATTTGTAGCATTAAATAAACACTACCCATCCAAATGGCAGAGTGTTGCAAATCCACTTTTGCAAGAAAAACATTTCACAAAGCTTAAATAACCTTAGGGTCATTAAGGAACTAAAACCGTGTCATTGTAGGAATTATCATAAAGGAAAATAATTATTCAGATTTCTAAGCATTCCTTGCAACTAACTATGAAATTTGTAAATCCTAATTGACTAACAACAAAGACCATATCAACTCATCAACTAGGTATATAAGAGCTGATTTTTCTAAGAAGTAAAGCCCAGGACATTTGTTCTACAATGATTGACCACATGCTAGTTAAGTGAAGGCTAATGTAAACAGTTGATTTTTCTCATATTGGTTACTATTAGAAGATAGCAAAGAGATGTCCAAGCTAATAATAAATCAAATTACTGTAAGAGCCTGATCCAAGACTTTTCTCTAAGAATTTTCAATGTAGTTCATGTACACTTAAGGTAGATGAAATCATATGGTTTTCCATTGAAATTTTAAAGAATTTTCAATCTATGGACAGTAGAACTAAGGATAATATTGAAGAAGGCAAACATTACATCATGGTACACACTATGACTCTTGAGAAAAGAATTAAATCACCTATACAAGCAAGATTTCTTTGACAATTTAGCATTGCTTCATACATCAAGCAAAAAAGTCCCGCACTATCACTGGTATAGTGACCTTAAAAGGAATAACCACATACACTCTTAGGGAAAAATGGGTATATATTTCCTAAAGTTTACATTCCAGGTTATCATGGACAACTTGTATACTACATGATTAAAGCAAACAATGACTATCACTTTGTAGAACTAACACGACAAATCATTACCAACATCTGGAACATGAGGCACTGGTTAAAATATAAATGAATTCTCAATGTTCCAAATATCTCAACATACAACACATTAGCAACTTGTTAACCACTTACAAAATTTACAAAAACTGATGCAAAGACTGCCAAAGAGTCAAGTGCATGATATAGATAAGCTGATGCACCATGAACAGATAAAACAAATAAATGATAAAAGACCATTTTTTGTCATCAAACTTTAAAATTTTGCAAAACAAACCACCCCCCCCTAAAAAAAAAACACTTAAAACAGTTGCCTAAATGCATCATTATGCCTCCCATACAAAGCATTGCTAATTAAAGAGAACCAGTTACAAAATAAGAGACTTGGACATTAATTTCTTCTTATATTTTTTAATGAATGGTAAGCTACATGTGAGTTTCTAAAACAGCACCAATCTAATGAGACCATGCCTTTGAAATTCCATCACCCTTCCGAATTTGAAGCTCCAGTGGATTAAGCTTACACTCTGGAACTTCTCGAGGACATTAATTGTAGCATAAAGTAAATATTAAAGGGAAAGACTGCAGAGAAGACATTAATTGTAATATCTTTCATAATTCTACAAAATTTGGTACTCCCTCCATTTATAGAATGACCAAAAGCCATAAAGTAAAAAATGAAACCAACTCAGAATAACATACAAGCTGGGGATTATACTTAATTACACATATTTATCTAATAAGACCCTTAATAGCACTAATTTCACAAACCAATGCTACTAAAAAATAAATTAAATTATTGAAAATAACAAAAATGTTCATTCAATCCCTTCCCCCAATCTAGAAAAAAGAAAAAAGAAAAGAGAATTACACTTGATGTGCCAACCTATAATTTAAAAAGAAACGTAAGGCCCACCTTATAATCTCCACCACAAAATCGAGAACATAAGGCCTAGCTAGTTTATTAGGGAATTTTAATAAACAAAACCATAAAAAAATAAAATAAAATTAAAACCCTAAGCCTTGAAATTATTAAACCCAATCATATCAGACCGATTCTCAACAGAACTATTTGCCAATCATCATTCAGATCTCATTCACTAATTTCAGAAACAAAATCGCACACAAATTTACACATGTATGTAATTAACATCGAAATGAACCATGAAACAAATCAAAACTTGTACAAGATGAGAAATAACTTGTTCTTTTTTTTCAATAAAATATTAAGCCCCATGTCCATCACAGAGAGAGAGAGAGAGAGAGAGAGAGAGAATGAATCAGTGAATGAGATCTGAATTCACAGTACTTTGATTTCGAGTCTTAGAGGTTGTGAAAGCACGAAGAACAAAACAAAACAAGAAAATGAGTCAGTGAGTGAGCAAGTACCAGATCACATTGAATTATATTTAATTAACTAAATTGATTAGAAAATAGCATCGAATTGAAGCGAATTTGTGTTAGATCTAAGCTTGTAAAGAAATGCGAAAGCGTTTTGAGAAATGAAAAATCGAATAGAAAAAGCTTACCATTTTTGTAGATTAGAGAATATGAAGCTTCGATAGGAATCACGAAAATCGGAGATCGAAGAGAGGGAGAAAGAAAGAAAGAAAGATTACTTGGCTGTTGAGAGAGAATGGAATTTGAATAGATAAAAAAAGCTCAATCACCATTTTTCCCGTGTTGATTTTTTTTAGAAGGAAATCTGAAAGGCTTGCAATTTTTTGATTGAGCTTTTTTTATCTGTTCAAAAATTGAAAATAACATGGAAATGTTTTAGTTTTTTAATTGATTTTTTATTATTATTCAGATATTTGAAAAGACTGTAAATACAACACAGGCGCCATAAAGTTCCGTTCATAATTTGTAAAGACAATTCCGTTCAATTAAAAAGTTTTCTACGGTTCCACGGCAACCCATGAGATGAGGAAAACTAAGTGGGCCTCTACTCAAAAGAAAGATGGGCATCTCTAGCTCCCTTCTTAAGGCTTTTTGTGGCAACCCATGACGCAAAACCCATATTTTCCTGTAGTGTGATCTTTGTGTTGAAGATTAAAAAGAGCCTTCTAGTATGAAGAACTAGAGAATAACCTTCTTCTTTGTAAATGCCTAGGGCTTGGCCGCTACTAAATTCTATTGCTACATATGCTCTCTAATTGCCTAGAGTTTCGCTATTCCTAAACTCTATAAAACACTTAGAGTTCTAATTTCTCTCTCTCTCTCTCTCTCTCTCTCTCTCTCTCTCTCTCTCTCTCTCTCTCTCTCTCTCTAGTATTTTGGGGGTCTCCCCGGTGTGTTTTGAATGTGAGGTGAAGACCTCTTTATATAGTAGTAGAAGACTACCAAGGTTACAGGAGAAGAGGTAAAATTAGAGTTTCTTGGAGAAGAGGGTAATTAAGGTTACAGGAGGCAACCCTAATTGTAACTAGAATCTTTAAAAATTAGGGTTTCCTACGGCAGTGGCGTACGCCTGTATTTAAGTGGCGTACGTCTGTATTTGACTGGGATATGTTTGTATTAAAGTGGCGTACGTTGCGTAGGTCGAAATTTGACAATTTGGGCTTTTTGGTTCATTGGGCTCTCAAAAATTATTGAGATAAGCTTAATTTCCTGGACCTTAGTCACTAAAAATTATCTTTTACTCTTAATGCAAGATTTTGATCATATAGATAGAGATTAGTATTTTCGTCATTGGGACCGGAGACTCAAGTTGTAAGGGGTACAAAATGCGGTGTTTACACACACAATCAAGATAAGTATTTCTTCCAATCATATTGGGATACCTATAATTAATAATTAGACTCTTCATCGGATTATCACGATAAAAAGTGGCACCCCATAGCTCATTCAATATCAATTCTTCGAATATTGAGGCTTTGCAATCGCCCCACAAGTTTTGGAAGAACTTCTAACTATCCAAACAAAGAAGCTCTATGGATTCAAGCACAAAACTTCCAAATGATTTTTTCATCATAGTCATAAAATTCTAAAACGATTCATTCAAATCATTCTTCCAAGTCTTAAAGTTCTACTAGAATCAAGCTTCAAACCCTCCATAAACTTCAAGAACTTCACTTTCAAAGTTCTATCAAATTCATGCTCCAAAGTTCTGAAGCACTTCTACATCAAAATCTTCAAATATGAAGATCACTCGAAGAAGATTCATTCAAATCATTCTTCCAAGTTTCAAAGTTCTATTGGAATCAAGCTCCAAAGCTTCCAAAAACTTCAAGATCTCTGATCCACCGAAGATTTGTCGGATTCAAACCCAAAAGCCCCAAAGAACTTCCACCCACAAGCCTTTAGATACAAAAAACATTGAAGAACACACGAAAAACACGAAGAAAAAAATTTCTAAACAAACCTATGGCCTAGAAGTTCATCGTTGACTACTTTTCATCCAAGAAACACGCTTCTTAAAAGTCCTCTAATCGAAGTCAACTTTGAGGAGAAGAATCTGACATTTTTTTTTTTGTAAAGAATAGCAAAGAGATTGTATTTTGTTATTTTAAATTGATAAATATTTTTTACAAATTATTTCAACCAATTCCAAACCTGGAATTTATAATTTGCAACCCCAAAACCTCTAACAGGAAAAAATATCCCCAACACATCCAATGAATAAAATAAAATTGGAATTTCTAAAATGAGCAAAAAAAACCCCTTAAAAACTCCAAAATGATGAAAATACTATTGAACCTCCAACACTCTAAAATGACATTATTTTGTTTAAAATACAATTTACACCTATTAAGTTTGACCAATTTTCATTTAAGTACATTAAGTTTAAAAATTTTCATGTCAATCCTGTAAGTTGTATTTTCTATCACTATTAGTCATTCTGTCAAAAGCTTCTATTAACTATTATGTGGCTTTGTTGTATGTGTGATATAAGTGCTTTTACTTTTAGATGACGTTGACGAGTCTTACTACTCAAGTGAATGAGCTAAAAACCAAATGTTTGTGGAGGTATTTGAACCTGTGCATCATGGACGAGTTTGTGGCCATGGGGCAGGTGTCACTACTACACAGTTATTGGGTTCCACCCCATCCAAAATGCATGACCTTGAGAAATGACTACAAGAATCTGAGCAAAACCTTTTGAAGGCTAATATATGTAGAGGCCAATCCTAAAGTTGAATCATTGGAGGTACAAATAAACAGCTCAAAAATACATTAGAAGAACGATATAGACAAATGGAGCAACAAGCTAGTCGTGTTGAAGGTTTCATGCCACAAATGATGAGCTATATGACCCCACGAGCATTTAGAGAAAAAAAAAAAAAAAAGATCACACGAACAGCTTAATCAAATAGTAATCATTGACTTGATTTGTTATGTTACAAATTGCCTAGATTTGTCGTATGTGATATGTGCTGATACACATTGATTTGATATATTGTATGTGATATGTGATGGTACACATTGACTTGGTTTGTCGTATGTGATATGTGTTGAAAAACATTATCTTGATTTGGCATGTTTTATAATATACTATGTTTTGGTATAATTGAGATTTTGTGATACATGATCGGGTTATGTAATTGTGTTATGAAATATGATTTGAAACAAGTTATTGATTCAATATGGTTAGGAATAAAGAATAAAAATATTTATTTCAAGGGTGTTAATTTTTTTGTAGGGTTATAAAAATAATATGCAGGAGGCATTCTAACACTTTCTTATTGAGGGTTATGACCCTCGATAAAGATATAATACTTTTTTCGAGGTTAGGAAGGTTGTCGAAAATTCATTTTCGATGATTTTTGTATAGACTATGTTTGAGGGTCATCTTGACCTTCAAAAGTACTTGTTTCAACGGTTTTGGCCCTAAAAAAAGTAAAGTTTTTTTGTAGTGATCTACATTCCCCAAAAGCTCTTCCTCTCTTATTTTCTCTCTTGTAGACACATACTTATAATTATATTACAACATAGTGGATTACTCGATAGGCTTGACCCCATGGTTTTCTCCCTCTCCAAACGATGAGGATTTCCATGCAAATATATTTTTGTTTATCTCTTGCTTTTGCTTTTCGTAGATTTATTTTCTCATTACCAAGCATTAAGCACACAAGAACCCCCCATTATTCATATTAATGACATCCAATGTATTGTTAGTTGTTGAGTTTAAATCCAGTGCCTTTCAAAATATTATCAAAATTTAATTATCACATACACCTGGTTTAGAATAACAAGCAATTAAATTATTAGACCATGGGTTGAAGTTCATGCCTAACGAAAAGGTAAAATAGTCACTTTAGAGGTTTTAGGGGTATTTTGGTCATTTTGGACATTTTGTTCAGAGACTTTAACAGTATTTTAGTTATTTTGGAGGCTTTTTGTATATTGGTCATTTTGGAATTTTCAGGCCTATTTGGTCATTTTAGTGGTTTTAGGGATTTTTTTTTTTGTCAATTTAGTGGTTTCAATGGTATTTTTGTCATTTTGAACGCCTTGGGAGTATGTTTGTCATAATTTAGGTTTTGGGGATAGATTGGTCAATTCAGAGGTTTTTTATGATATTTTAGTCATTGTTTAGGTTTTAGGGGTATTTTTTGTCAATTTAGCGGTTTAAAGTATTTTGGTCATTTTCGATGCTTTGGGAATATATTTGTCATATTTTAGGTTTTGGGGTAGTTTGATCATTTTATTGGTTTCGGGGATATTTTGATAATTTTTGGGATATTTCGGTCGTTCTTTAGTTTTCAGAGATATTTTGCTCATTTGAAAGAAAATGGTACTTTACATTAATAGACTAAGTTTGTCCATGAATATTCAATTGGATGTTCTTTATTGCAATTACGTGATATACTAGCAGGTTTGAATCCTTCTAGTTAAGGCTTCTTCAATAGTATTAATTAATTCTCAAGCCATTCTATTTATTTGCAATACACCAAAGTCACAAAGAAACTTTCCAACAAAATAATAACAAACTCTTGAAAATCCATATATATCACTCGCTTTGGAGACTTTAAAATTTAAAGAGAAGAGAAACAAACAAATTTTTATTACTATATTAATGACAACAATTCATCTTCGTTTATCATTGATTGACCTAAGTGACAATAGAACTCTAATCTTATCTCATTGAACTGGTCCAATGTGTTCAAATTTAGTGGTTTAGGAATATTAGGACCATCAAAAGGAAAATTGGTAGTAGTCGAAGACTTAACATATTTTTATATACTATAATTCACATACCCATTCAATGTTTCCTATCTATATATAGACATGCTTCCCATCCAACATTTCCCATCTCTCACCTGAAGCAAAAATATACAGAACAGAAAGAACATAGAGTAAGCTTGAAATATGATGAGAGCATACCTTGTAACTGTTTCCTTCTTTGCTTTGGCATTCTCTCTAACCTCTGCCTCTGACCCATCCCCTCTTCAAGACTTTTGTGTTGCACTTAAGGACTCCTCCGACTCAGCTGGTACACACTTTTCTTTTCCATTTCTTTTTATGTTTTTGCATTGTTTTGTCATGTTAAGAACCTACACTAATGACACTATAAATGGAAGAATTATTATTTTCCGCACTGAAATCTTAAGCATCCTTGTGAACTGTTCATAACAAAAAGTTCTTTATGCAGTATTTGTTAATGGAAAGGTCTGCAAGGATCCAAAGCTTGCCAAAGCTGATGATTTCTATTTCGGGGGATTGAATATTGCCAGGAATACAAAAAATCTGCAAGGATCAAACGTCACTACTGTGAATGTGGACCAAATTCCAGGCCTCAATACAGTAACTTCTTGAAACCCTAGTTCCTAAAAAGTAACTTTCCAAATAAGCCCTTAGCCATAATACAAGGCCTTCCCAAAACCCTAGTTCATAAGAAATAACAATAGGCCCAAACAATAACCCTAAGTCATGTCTTCCACAGGTTGTATCAAGTGGATCAAAATTGGTTCTTCTTCTTTCAAACCCATCTTGAGTGTTGGGCTCTTGCTAGCTTCATCCCAAATGGATTGCACCAATCCTTGCATTGCTTCCTTGATCTTCTTGGCTCTTGATCTTGTAATTGGCCCATCTGGAACTTGCAAAGGATCTTTAAGACTAGGCCCACCTTGATTCCCATCACTTTGGATCCAATCCTCCCATTAATCCTGATGTTCTCACCAAGGCCTTCCAATTCGACAAGAATGTGGTTCAACATCTTCAGAAACTATTCTAATTTGACAATTAAAATAATATTTGAAAGTCCCATGAAGCACTACCGATTTTGTTATGTTTATCTGAATAAAATAAAATGATTGCTTATGTAACTCCCTTTTGGAGGATTTGAGATTTATAAAATGTTGGTGTTTGTTAAGCATCTCTTGTTCATGTGGCAAAACCACATAATAAAACTTTCATAATGAATTAATTAGCAGTTATTTAATTAAGGTTGTCTCAAGCTCAACTACAGTTAAACTAAGAAAACAGGAAAAAAAAATAAAAATAAAAATAACTTGAATATATCCTTTTTCAGCTCATTTGCAGTATCCCAAGGTTAGTCCACTCTATGATTATGCGCTCCATCCCAAACTTTACTCACATAATCTGTGAGTAAACCAAGGTCCATCATAATCTGTGTTTTTGCGTTGTGAGATTCGAATTGTTATGAGTGACTTAGATTCTTGTATTCACATGCTTGAATTTTTTTACTGTTTGTTATTTAGATTTGAACTTTTATCAGCTTTTTTTTTTTAAATAAATTATGAATTTTTTGAATTTTAACAAAACGGTGCATCAGCGGGTATCATGTGAATTTTTTGAAGCGAGACGGGGTGGGAACCCTCAAGTACTTGTAGGGGCAGGGATGCGGACAACAAGGTCGAATAGGGTGGATATTGATATATATATTTACACAGTCAGGATTATAACATTTAAAATTAATAATTATTAATTGAGTGGGTATCATACCCAAACAAAAAAGTGAACATTGTAGACTGAACAATATATATAATATAAAAAAAATACTGAAAAGACTAATAGTAAAGCATTGGTGATTATGGTAACATTAATTTGTGGTAGAAATATGGTAGTTTCCATTGACTGACTTTGTCAATCGATATTCAATTGGAATTTTTTTTTTTCGATAATTATATTAAAATTTTTGCTACTGACATGAAGACATTTGGACTGCTGCACTTAGCTGAAATGAAGAGCTACAGAATTCCACATCAGTTATATGATTTGCAATTCTTAGAATATGAACAATGTTCTTTGTGTCGTGTAGTACATATATAAGTTAGTAGTTGGAGTACAAGTGGCAAATTTTCATTGGTTATATTAGGTAGTGGAGTTAGTTTTAGTTAGTGTTGTTAGCTATTTTATTAGTGTTAGTTTCCTGTTGATGTATCTTTTTCAACACACTACTCTTGGTTTTGCATATATATCAGAGTTCGTTTAATCAATAAAGTTAAGCAAACAGTAATCCAACTAGAGCATTTTTCTCTTTCTTTCTATCTTTCTCTGCATTATTTCGACTTGCTATTTTTGTTATGGTATCAGAGCAAATCTGCCTTTGATAATTGCATTTTCTCTCTCTCTCTCTCTCTCTACTCTGATTCTCAAACATGGCTTCAATTGAAGCAACTTCTTCTTCTGCTTCAACTCAGACTTCTCTTATCTCTATTGAGAACTCTACCAGTCATTATTATATCAACAATGTAGATAATCTTGGAATTCACATAGTTCTTGATCGTCTCACTGGAGACAATTATCAATCTTGGAGAAGATCAATGACTACATCTCTCTCAGCAAAGAACAAGCTAAGACTTGTGAATGGGGACTATATCACAACCTAGCGATGAATTTGATCCTCTCTTCTCTAATTGGCAAAGATCCAATGATTTGGTCCCTTCTTAGATCACAAATTGTTTGTCTCGAGAAATCCACGCCACTGTGCTTTATGTGTGCACAACCAAGGAAGTTTGGGGTGATTTTCAGCAAAGATATAGCAAGAGCAATGGGACTCAGGTGCATCATCTCAAGCAAGCCAAAGCCTCTTTTAAGCAAGAGAATCTAATTGTAAGTGTGTATTTTACACATCTTAAAGGAATTTGGTGATAAAGGTGATGAGTTTCTGAACTATAGGCCTATACCAAGTTGCACATGTGGTGATAAATGTATTTGTGGCTTAAGTAAAACCTTGATAGAATACCAACAATATGACTATGTTCATAGCTTTCTTATGAGATTGAATGAGTCACTTGATCAAGTGAGAGGTCAAATCCTCTTAATGGAACCACTGCCCCCAATTAATAAGGTTTTCTCTTTAGTTCAAAATGATGAAAAGCAAAGGGGGGAAGAACTCTTACCTTTACCTAGTAGTTTATCCACTGTAGATAGTACTGCACTAATTTCTAGAATGAATAATGAGATGAACCAAGCTTTTCCATACTCTAATACTGGGTTTCAATGCTTTACTATCCTGGATTGACAATAATAAGCCATATCAATACCCTAGGAACGATAGACCCGTCTGCTCTCACTGTGGTTTTAAGGGTCACACTGCTGAGAAATGTTACAAGCTCCATTGATATCCACTGGGTTTTCGTGGGAAGAACGAGAGTATTGCAGTAGCTAATTAAGTTTCAGGTTCTATATCTACTGCAACAAATGTTCATGACAGCACTTATAACATATCCACTTTTACAGCTCAGTGGCAACAACTTTTGAATTTGTTGAATGCTCAGAACCATTAGACTTCTCCTCAATCTGATCCTCACAATGCATCCCTACATCAAGCTGCTACTTTGGTAACTGTGACACAACCGTCTTACAACATGGTAGGTATTCCTATATGCCTTTCATCTTTTAGCAAACCTAATTTGGACCATTTTGTCTTTTCTAGCAAACTTGTTGATAAACCCATTATTTCTTGTACTGAATGGTTCATTGCCATTGGTGCTACTAAGCACATGGTCATCACCACTCATTTCTTTTCTAGTATGCATGTTGTGCATAACGTTATTGTCAATTTACCCGATGGTCAGTCTGTTGTTTTCACACACATTGGTTCTATTCAACCCATTTCTACATTGCTTCTCATAGATGTCTAATGTGTTCCATCCTTTGACTTCAACTTGATTTTTGTGTCCAAACTTACCTCATCACTCCAATGTTGCATTTTCTTTCTGTCCAATTATTGTTTCATACATATCTCATGCATTGGAGGATGACAAGGCCGGCTTAAGGCATTTTGGGGCCTAAGGCAATAGTTTTAAGTGAGGGCTTATTAAGAAACAATAATTCATATTTTAAGTGAGGCGATAATTTTAAGTGTAGGTTTGTGTAGGAGATTCAGAACGCATATGGAAAAATCTAAACAATCTAAAATAAAAAGTAAGATAAAGTAAAGTGAAAAACCTACTAAGATGAAAATTTTAATTTATTAACTAAAGAGAAAGTCAAGGGACACAACTTTTGTGCCAAAAATTTTACAACAATTTTGAAGTGGCAAGCAATGAGTTGTGGAGCATCACATTTAAAAATATGGGGTTTAATTTTTCATAATGTTAAAACTATAGGGATTTTTTTTTTTACCTTCCCCGTAAGATTTTATTAGTTTATAATTGTGATTTTTTTTCTCCAAAGATTATACTCTATTTTATTTTTATTTTTTTGGGGGCCTTGTTCCACTTGGGGGCCTTAGGCCATGGCCTAAGTGAGCAATGGCTTCAGCCGGCCCTGGAGGATGATTGGTATGGGTAAGCAACATAATGGACTCTATCTTTTAGGCCATCTTCCTGATTCAAGCTATGATCCAACAGCCAATACTTCCACTTCTACCTCACAATCTTTTGTATAGTTTTAATTCAGTGAAACATACAGAAAATAATCTGCATTTTTGGCATTGTAGACTTGGCCACCCATCTTCTTCTAGAATGTCTTTTCTTTCCAATGTCATGCCACATCTCTTTCTCATAACTCTTCTCCATTGTGTAGTGTTTGTCCATTGGCAAAACAGAAAAGGCTTCCATTTTCTAATAATAATCATTTGTCTCTTGTTCCATTTGATCTATTACATGTTGATATTTGGGGGTCGTATACTACTCCTACTGTTGAAGGGTACAGATACTTCTTAACCTTGGTAGATAATTGTACTAGGACCACTTGGATATACTTGATGAAACTTAAATCTGAAACAAGACCTCTTTTGCAATTATTCATTACAAAGATTTAAACACAATTTGTTTCTCAAATCAAAGCTATTAGAAGTGATATTGGCCAAGAGTTTCATATGCCAGAGTTTTATGCTTCCAAAGGCATCACACAACAACACACTTGTGTAGAAACCCCTCAACAAAACTCAGTTGTTGAAAGAAACCATCAACATATTTTAAATGTAGCTAGATCTTTATGCTTTCAATCCAATTTACCTATTCAATACTGGGGTACTTGTATACAAACTACTGTATGCTTAATCAATAGGCTGCCTTGTCCAATTCTGTCAAATAAATCTCCATATTAAGCTCTCTTGCAAAAAATTCCCAATTATTCTCATCTTAGAGTCTTTGGATGTTTATGCTATGCTTCTACACCTGCTGGTCATCGGACCAAATTTGACCCTAAATCCAAAGCTTGTGTTTTCCTTGGATATCCACCTAGTGTGAAGGGATACAAGCTCCTTGATCTCTCTAATCATCAATACCTCAATTCTAGGGATGTCGTTTTTCCTGAAAATATTTTTCCCTTCAAAGATCAGTCCTCTCCTTCTGATTCTCCTCCTTTTACTTCCTTTAATTCTCCTAATTCTACTACTTTTACTGATTCTGATTTACCATGTCTTGTTACATTCCCATCTTCTTCTTCTACTATATTACCTTCTATTTCCACCTCTTTGGAACCTAACTCTTCTTTTAATCCACCTTTGGAACCTGATTGCTCCTTTTCTCCATCCTTGGCATCTGATTCTTCTTCTCCTACTACTGGTTCTCCCATTACTTATCCTTCCACTTCCCCATATGTTTTGAGAAGATCTACTAGACCTATCAAAGCTCCTAGTTATTTGCAGGACTATCATTGGCAGCTGGTCTTTTCTGCTTCTCCAATCAGCTCATCCTCCTCTACATCAGCTCCTGCATCCTCAAGTACTTCTTACCCTTTTTCTTATTCTCTTTCTTATAACCACTTGTCTCCTTCCCATAGAAAATTTTCCTTAGCCATCACTGCTATCTCAAAACCTACTTCTTTTACACAAGCTAACCAAAGTCCTCATTGGAGGGATGCTATGTTAGCTGAGCTCAGTGCCCTTGAGGCCAATAATACATGGTCCCTTACCTCTTTACCTGATGGGAAACACCCTATTGGCTGCAAAAGGTTGTATAAGGTGAAGCTTAAGGTTGATGGAAATTTAGGAGAGATAAGGTGAGGTTAGTTGCTATGGGTTACACTCACCAAGAAGGGTTGGATTATTCAGAAACCTTTTCTCTAGTTGCAAAATTCTCCACTGTTAGAACACTCCTTGCTATTGGTTCTGTCAAATAGTGGTCTCTTACCCAATTGGATGTAAACAATGCTTTTCTTCATGGAGATCTACATGAGGAGGTTTAAATGGGGTTTCCCCCTGGTTTTTCTAGCAAGGGGGAGCCTAATCAAGTTTGTAAACTCAATAAGTCGCTCTATGGATTGAAACAAGCCTCACGACAATTGTTTGCTAAGTTCTCATCCACCATACTCAAGCAAGGCCTCATTCAATCCAAATCTGACGACTAATTGTTTACTAGGAGTCAAGGTTATGTTTTCTTTGTCTATGTAGATGATATTCTCATAGCAATTAATGACATCGACTCAAAAAACTCCTTGAAGGACTCACTTCATGCATAATTCAAACTCAAGGATCTAGGAAATCTAAAGTACTTTCTTGGGTTGGAGGAGGCAAGGTCTGCTAAAGGGATCTCATTATGCCAAAGGAAGTACGCACTAGAGATTCTTGCAGATAGTGGCATGCTAGGTTCAAAACCAGTGAGCACACCTATGGAACAGAATTTGAAGATCAGTCAATCAGATGGTGTTTTCCTTGATGACCCCTCAACATATAGAAGGCTGGCTGGTAGGCTTCTTCACTTGACAGTGACCAGACCAGACATTGTTATAGTGTCCAAAGGTTAAGCCAATTCATGGCCAAACCAACTAGTATTCATCTTACTGTAGCTCTCAAGATGTTGAGATACACTAAAGGAGCATCAAGAGAAGGCTTGTTCTTTCCTAGTTGCAGCAGTCTTCAATTGAAAGCTTTCTCAAATTCTGACTGGGCTGAGTCCTGATACAAGGAGATCAGTTACGGGTTATTGTGTTTTCCTTGGTAAATCATTAATCTCTTGGAAATCCAAGAAACAACACACTGTTTCCAGATCATCTGCTAAGGCAGAATATAGAGCAATGACTTCTGTGGTTTGTGAACTCATGTGGCTGCTGCCATTGTTGAAAGATCTTCAATTAGAACATCCTAAAGAAGCTTTATTATAGTGTGATAGTCAAGCAGCAATCCATATAGCTGCTAACCCCGTTAACCATGAGAGAACTAAGCATATAGACCTGGATTGCCATTTGGTTAGAGAGAAATTCAAGATGGATTAGTTAGGACATTACATGTTACCTCTCAAAACCAATTGGCTGACCTTATGAAAAAGTCCCTTGGTTCCTCACAGTTTTCTTCTTTAATTAGCAAGATGGGAGTTCATAATATATATGTTCAATCTTGAGGGGGAGTATTAAAATTGTTGCTACTGACATGAAGACATTGGGGCTGCTGCACTTAGCTGAAATGAAGAGCTGTAGAATTCTACATCAGTTATACAACTTGTAGTTCTTAGAATATGAACAGTGTTCTTTGTGTCGTGTAGTACATGTATAAGTTAGTGGAGTACATGTGGCATATTTTCATTAGTTGTATTTGGTAGTGGAGTTAGTTTTAGTTATTTTACTAGTCGCAAACCTGTACGATGCACAGGAAAAGTTATTGAAAATGACATTTAAAGAATAATGTTATTTTTCTTTTCCGATTGAACATATGTTATTATTATTGTTTTGGAAAGATTGCTTCAATCATCATATTATCAAAGTTTAGTAAAAGTCCGTTGCATAAATTGAAACACAAAAATAGAATATTATCCGATAAATATTGGAATTTTAAAAGAGCTAAATTGATTCTGACGGGTGGGATGAGTTGCCCATAGTTTTACAAGCGAGTCTAAATGGCTTTTCTTTAAAAAACTTTCCTATATCATCAAAAGAAGAAAAAAAAATATGCAAATTTATATCTCTTTACTCCTGTTTCAAAAAATACTCAAAATTGACACTCAGCAATTATTAGTACTTCTTGTCAAACAAACTACTAATATACAAAACTAATGAAAGAAAAGAAATAATTAGTCAAAGAATATCTAATAGAACTTTGTATTTGACTTTTCTTACTTGAGTTTTCTCAGGAGCTTTAATTTCTATTTATACACCAAAGGATGTATGTACTGGTAGCATATTTACTGATGACAACGTATCCTGATTGGTATCAATCTCTTTGGATATATCTTGGCTTAACAAATGTTCATTTAATACTTGAAAAGGTTGCTGACTCTGTGAATCGTGGCTTGCTGAGATTATGGAACTGTAGGCTCCATAGTTGATCTTGTCTCAATAAGTATTGACCTTTAACAATCCCCCACAATCTTCCAAATCTTCCAAAGGATTAAATAATTGGAGTGTGAACATAAAGGAAGCCATGCTTTTGAAAGAATGTATGTGTTGCATACGCAAGAGCATTGCGGATTCGAGCAACTGCAGATATCTGTAACCACGGCGAACTATATTTAGATAACCACAAGAGGGTAAAAGATCTATAGACATCGTAACTCAATCAGCAAGAAACCATCATGCAATCATTAAGTAGTAATCAATAAACAATTAATTTACATCAGAATTCCTTCATCCTCAAAATCAAAGAACTGGTATTCGTACCTTGAATCTGGTAGAAAACACAATTTGAGCATTAAACAACCACATTCTACTCACTGTAAAGTCTATCTTTACTGGTTCCTTTCAATTAAATTTCATTCATGTATTAAGCCAAAATACACTCTTAGAAATTCAAAACACACACACACACAAAACTTTAAATTCAACATCAAACTTCCAGCAACATTATGCCTGCCAAATTCCTTATGCCTGTTTTCAGATTAAGATTTAATTAAACCTGTGATATTCAGAACTCTAGCTAACCTTAAATTCAGAATTTAAAAAATAAATGTCAATTCCCAATTTTTAACCCACCAAAAGATAGACATGAATTCAAATAGAAATTCAAACTAACTCAGATATTCCGGTCAATGTCATTATTTATAAGTGCATTCACCCTTTAAGTTTTATTGAATCAGATTTCATTTAGACATTTTGTCGAACGCTTCAAAAGCAAAGCAAGCAACTCATAAATAGAACTTGGTCATTAGAGAAAAAAAAGTAAGATAAATATACTTTCCCTGAAATTTGAAACTAACAGATTACTAACACCCAATGTTCACTACCTAATCTCACACAGCAGTCAAAGTATTTATCTATATACTTTGTGAAACCGTGGCTTGTTGAGTTTGTGGAACCGTAGGCTCCGTAGCTGATCTTTTCTCCGTGACTGCTCACCCAACATCGTGATATGAAGGCCAGTCACCCTCCCAAAAGTGAAGCTGAAGTTCCAAATCTTTCTCTCTTTGATGTGCTCTGCAAATTTAATAAGCTTGCTCGCTCTACAAAGACACAGAATTGAGAGGAAAGAAGTGAGGGATTATTAAAGAGAAGTGGAGGATTTGAAGAAGACCCAAAATTGAGAGAGAAGTGGGGATTTGAGCAAGACCCAGAACTGAGAGGTCGAGAAAGACGTAGAATTGAGAGGAATGATCGTGTGAGAGAGGAGGAGAAGTCGGTAATTTTCTTTTTTTTTTAATCTTTATATTGTTAAATTAAAATTGTTATTAAGGGTTTTAAAAAATTTATAATGATGTGTAAAATTGAGAGGTGTGAAAAGATGATGTGGCGAATTTTTATGAAGTCAAACAAAAGAAATAAAAGTCAACAAAGCTTTGAGTTTACATATAGTATAGATTAGTGTTAGTTTTCTATTGATGTATCGTCTTCAATACACTACTCTTGGTTTTGTATATATATCGGAGTTCATTTAATCAATAAATTTAATCAAGCATTAATCCAACTAGAGCATTTCTCTCTCTGCTCTATTTCGACTTTCTATTTTTGTTAAATTAATTGGACGTTCTTAAATCTTTATTGCATTTACGTCATACACAAGAAGATTTGAATCCTTCTAATTACGGGTTCTGCAATAGTAATTCTCAAGCCATTTTATTAATTGAAATAAACCAAAGTCACAAAGAAACTTTCCACCAAAATATTAACAACCCTTTGAAATCCATATACATCGCACGCTTTGTGAGACTTAAATATTTAAAGAGAAGACAGAGAGAAGAATATGCCAAATGTGTTTCTAGTTCTTAGTTCTAAAAAGCCATTAAGATTTAACGTATTAGTAAAATAAGAGTAAGAGGGATATTATCCACCAAAGACACTGTTACATATATAACAATGTTGTTTCGACCTTCATCAATGTGGTTATGACAATTTACATAAAGCAAATTTTTAATACTACTTAATGATTATTCTCATGTTAGGCCTTGAACAAGTAGGCTGCCGACTTCTACTTTAGCAACTTACAGATGTTTATCATTGATTGGCCTAAGTAACAATACAACTCTAATCTTATCTCATTGAACTGGTCCAATGTGTTCAAATTTAGTGGTTAAAGAATATTTGGCCCATCAAATAAAAAATTGGTAATAGACCAAGACTTAACAAGTTGTTATATACTATAATTCACGTAAGGAAAATCAGACCTATTCAATGTCTCCTATCTATATATAGACATGCTTCCCCTCCAACATTTCTCATCCCTCACCCGAAGTAAAGATATACATAACAGAAAAAACATACTGCCAGAAATATGATGAGAGCTTACCTTGTAACTGTTGCCCTCTGTGCTTTGGCATTCTCTCTTGCCTCTGCCTCTGACCCATCCCCTCTGCAAGACTTCTGTGTTGCACTTAAGGACTCCTCCGACTCAGCTGGTACACACAAAACTCTTCATTTTCTTTTTATTTTTCTGCATTCTTTTTTTTCATTTTAAGAATTTACACTAATGAAACTATAAATGGAAGAATTATTATTTTCCTGCATTGAAGTCTTAAGCATTCTTGTGAAGTGTTCATAACAAAAAGTTCTTTATGCAGTCTTTGTTAATGGAAAGGTCTGCAAGGATCCAAAGCTTGCCAAAGCTGATGATTTCTATTTCGGGGGATTGAACATTGCCGGGAATACAGAAAATCTACAAGGATCAAACGTCACTACTGTGAATGTCGACCAAATTCCAGGCCTCAATACTCTTGGTATATCTCTTGTTCGAATCGACTATGCACCATATGGACAAAATCCTCCCCACACTCACCCTCGTGCCACTGAAATCCTAGTAGTCTTAGAGGGTACTCTCTATGTTGGCTTTGTAACATCGAACACAGAGAACCGCCTCTTCACCAAAGTTCTAAACAAGGGGGATGTGTTTGTCTTTCCGGTTGGTCTCATTCACTTCCAATTCAATGTGGGAAAAACCAATGCAATTGCCATTGCTGGTCTCAGTAGCCAAAATGCAGGAGTAATCACAATAGCAAATGCTGTCTTTGGATCCAATCCTCCCATTAATCCTGATGTTCTCACCAAGGCCTTCCAACTCGACAAGAATGTGGTTCAACATCTTCAGAAACTATTCTAATTTGACAATTAAAATAATATTTGAAAGTGCCATGAAGCACTACCGATTTTGTTATGTTTATCTGAATAAAATAAAATGATTGCTTATGTAACTCCGTATTGGAGGATTTGAGATTTATAAAATGTTGGCGTTTGTTAAGTACCTCTTGTTCATGTGGCAAAACCACATAATAAAACTTTCATAATGAATTAAGGGTGGGTTTGGCCCCCCGTTTTCAAAGAGAAAACTGCGTTTTCAGCTAAAAAACGCGAAACTGTTGTGTTTGGCCCCACGATTTTTAGGCAACCGCGTTTTAAAAAACGCCAAAAACCTTCGTTTTAAAACCGGAGCTGATAGTCAGCTTTTTTGAAAACGTTGTTATTAACTAAAAAATCTTGTTTTCGCACCGCATGTTTTTGTGAAATTAGTTACTAAAATGTCCTCAAATATTTCAATAATGACTAAAATACCAATTGCTCTCTCCATTTCTGCCTCTTCATCTCAGCTCACTTCCACCTGCAGTAAGTTAAAAAAGCTCTGATCTGCAAGAACCCATATATATAAAGAAGAAGAAGAAGAAGGGAAGACTGCAGCTGGGTCTGGGTTTTTGGGTTGGGGTTTCTTGTCAGTGACTGGAGTGGATGGTAAAGAAGAGATTTTTAGTACTGCCTCTTCTTCTTCAGACGAAGTTTCTTCCTCTTCAGATGAAGTTTCTTCTTCTTCTTCTTCTTCTTCTTCTTCTTCTTCAGAAGATTACTCGTATAACTGGGGCAAGTCATCGTCTTGAGATCTGTAGCCTCCCACAATTAATCAGACTGAGACTGAGGTGACTGTCCACGTCAATCAAAAAGAAAAAGAAAAACCATTTGGCCCTGCCATCAATTATCTTGAGAAATAAATATTCAGTTTTTTAGTAGCAATATTTCCCAGCTCACATGCGTCAAATACCTGACATGAAAATCATGATAGAATCTATTTGCAATCTTAAAAATTTGTCAATTATCAAAAAATCTTAAAAATTTGTCACTACTGAGCTTGATTTACCTCTAAGGTCGTGAGTCATGACCCTTCATTCTCTACGCACTAAAAAAATTTGTCAACCAAAAATTATTTTTACAATTTTTGACATTGAAGAGATTAAAAAAATATTGAAGAGATTAAAAACATTTTTAGTATATTATTATTATTATCATTTTTATATTTAGCAACAAAATATTGTTATTATTGTTATTATTATTATAATTTGTAAGCATTTGAAAAATTACACTATAACTTAACAGTATAATCAAGTCCTTTTCGGTCATTTGTACCCGAAACAGCAATTTTAGATTAAAATTAACCAAACGCTCAATTGACAAACAACAATTTTTTATTAGTTTTGCCAAACGCTTAATTGTGATTTTCAAAATTGTGTTTTCAAAATCGTGATTTTAAAATCGCACTTTTTAAAAAACGCACTTTTTTAAACAGCTAACCCAAACCCACCCTAATTAGCAGTTATTTAATTACCTCTTGTCTCAAGCTCAACTACACTTTAAGTAGTTAAAAAGCAAGAGAGAAAACAGGTTTTCTTTAACTTGAGTAAATCCATTTTCTGCTCACAAGGAATATCCCAAGCTTAGTCCACTCTATGATTATGTGCTCCATCCCAAGCACACTCACATCATCTATGAATTGGACTGATAATTTCAATTTAGTTATAGATCAAAAGAACTTGTACTAGCATCAACTGGCACAATTAATTCTTTTTTACACACAGACACATTGAACAAATTAACAGATAATTATTCTAGAACTTCCTTTCGAATGGCTTGGTCCAGATATAAAAATCTATAACATGTGCACTCCTAACAAATGACTATCATTTAGGCTGCAGCAGCAGCATCTAATTGTGTTCAAAAGGACAAAAAGTTTAAAACAAACTTGTTACATAATACATTTGCATTAAAGTGGGATCATCAATGAAAGCATGGGTGTTGGTTTTGGCTTTTGCGAGGGGATAGTCCTCTTTTTAAGTTACCTGGGCATTTGGTTCGTATGATGTAAGATTCCTTCCTAATGTTAGATTCTTGGAATTTTTTATCTATAGAATCACATCATAAGAATATAAGATTACAGCATTAGAAAAATTCTAGGATCCCCTACCTAAATGGTTTCGTCCAAAGGTAACAGCCATAGATGAGGCTAAATGTATATTAATACTAACAAAATTTGTCAAGGAAGAGGAGTCTGGACCCTCTGGCTTGGATAACTTAGCATATCTTGCTAAAACATTTAAAGGCTTGTTTAAAAATAGAAGAAATAAAGGTAAAGGAAGACCTTTTGGTAATAATGACTAGTCTAAGGGAACCTCATAGAATAATGTTAAGAATTTTCCCATTGATAAAAACAGTATGTTGCTCCAATTTTTGGTACCGAGTGCTATGGATGCAATGGCTACAACCATATGAAAACAAACTGTCCCACCTACCATATTTTTTAAGGAAAAGGGTAAAGATATGGCAGCTGCCCGTCAGAGTGTAGTTGTGAGCTCAATAGAATGCGCTCACGATGTGTATTAAAATAAAAAGTGGGAGTCGTCACCTGGTTTAAGTCCAGGTACCATTTTAAAATAATTCCATTTTCAAAATTACAATTTAACTGGTATGGTGTGAGTTTAGAGTTAGGATAAAGGCTTGGTAAGGTGCTATGCACCTAGCTTGACCGACCGTCGCTGGCCTTCTCCATATTATTAGACTATGTATAAGAAATTAAATATTAAGGAAAATCCACACAAAGAAGAGGAGGAAAGTGGTGTTACAAATGTTGTGGATTTGTAATTTAAATATGTTGTTTTACATCTTACTGCATATTAAAACATTTAGTTGTAATATTAATATGAGATTACTATCTTTTTCAACATTATGAGTTTGTATTATTTGGTAGCTTTAACTGTGATATGAGATTCCTAGATTGTTGGACATTTGAACTAATACCATTCTTAAATTTTCAGGTTATATTATTTCTGGAAATTCTAAGGTCCCCGTTACGAGACCGTCCCGTCACGGGTGTAAAACATTGTAAGATATGTGTGTTTTTGGATAACACATGTGTCCTCTGTAGTACAATTTATGTAATTTGTAGTAATGTTATGTTTACCACAAATATCACTTAGGTTACCGGAATTCACGCATTTTGTTTTTACAACTATAGACACACATTTATCACTACTGGGAAAAAAAAAATAAAAATTTTAAACAAAACACACATTTTACCAAAACCAACACCGGTCCCATAACGGGACTTAAGTGTGACCTATTATTTAATTTGTCTTTTTGTTGTAAGATTTGAATTGTTTATGATTGACTTAGATTCTTGAATTCTCATGCTTGAATTATTTTTATCATTTTTTTTTAGGTTTGAAATTGTTGAAAGGTATAAATTTTAATAAATTATGAATTTTTTTTCATTTTAACATAATGGAGCGAGGCGAGTATCCAAATGTATTTGTTGAGGGGGTCACACTTAGATCCCGCTATGGGACCGGTGTTGGTTTTGATAAAATGTTTGTGTTTTGGTTTTGACACCAGTGGGGAGACGGTCTTGTAGCGGGACCTAAGTATATTTCCGTTATTGAGGTGGGACAAAGTGGATACCTTCAGGTTCCCATGGGGGCAGGGACAACAAAGTCTCATATGTGTATATCCCTTTAACTTAAATATACCGTCCGGATTATAATATTTAAAATTGATTGATTACTCTCATATATATATATAACAAAAAATGTGTGAATACTGTAGTTATTGGGACAACGGAAGCTTTTGACACTACTTAGTTAGGCCAAATTACCGTCTATGTGTGAATTAAATTAAATAACATTCCAAGCAATAGAGAGATAAATAATCACGCAATAATCAAGAAAATCAACCACACAAGAACACGCCAAATTTACGTGGAAAACCCTCCAGTGTAGAGGGAAAAACCACGGGGCAAATCCGATCAATCCACTATAATAAAATAGAGATTACAATACTCAAGTTTATACCCAAACTTGAGTTCACAATAAATTGAGAAATCACTCTCTAGGAATAAATACCATCTCACCACAAAAAAACCAGAACCCAGTGAAACCAATAACGTAGTAAGATGTTCCTTGAATACTTCAACTCTTCATGGTTGTAGCACCCAAAATCCCTCCTAGAGAAACCCCCAATTTATCTCCTTGTGTGTGTCTTGAACCAAAGAAAAAACCTCACTTTTTTTTTCTTTCTCACCAGTACCGCACATTGCACTGCTAGGTTCTCTCTCAATAATACAAGAGACTCACGCACACACACTGCTTTATATATAAAGCACCTGCCGCCTCACTGTTTCTATTTCTTGTAAGAGACTTGCTTTTGCTTGCACTAAAAGACAAGCCCATCATGGGCTTTACTATTGTGTGGGCTGGCACCTTAAAGGTGCGGTGCACCCAACAATCTCCCCCTCCAGCCCACTGAGGAAGGAGATCTTCATTCCAACTCTTTAGTTAGAATTCATGTCGGCTGACCCGACACAAAACTCAAGCTTCTCTTTCGGCACAAGCTTGGTCAACATGTCAGCTGGATTCTTGTCTGTGTGAATCTTTCTTAATTGCATCAACTGTTGATCAACAATTAGTTTGAGCCAGTGGTATCTCACATCAATGTGCTTCATTCGTGAATGGTATGTAGAATTCTTGCTCAAGTCTAGTGCACTTTGACTATCACAATGGACAACATACTCGTCTTGCTTCAAACCCAAGTCTTAGGAGAAACCGTTTCATCCAAAGCATCTCTTTCCCTGCTTCGGTCGCTGCAATATACTCAGCCTCAGTTGTAGATAAAGTGACACACTTTTGTAGTTTAGGCTGCCATGATACAGCTCCCCCTGCAAAAGTAAATAAGAACCCTTGAAGTAGATTTCCTACCATCAAGATCACCTGCCATATCTGCATCTTGTATAACCCTCCAAAACTGGTTTAGAGCTACCAAAACTCAAGCACGACTTTGAGCTACCTCTCAAATACCTGAAGATCCACTTCACTGCTTCCCAGTGCTCTTTGCTTAGATTAACCATGAACCTGCTGACTACACCAACTGCATGAGCAATGTCTGGCCGGGTGCAAACCATGGCATATATCAAACTCTCGACTGCAGAGGAATAAGGAATTAATGCCATGTTTTCTTTCTCTTTATTTGATGAAGGACATGATTTCTTGCTTAGTTTGAAGTGACCACTAAGAGGTGTACTGACTTGCTTAGCATGCTTCATGTTGAACCTCTCAAGTACTCGTTCAATGTACTTCTCTTGTGATAACCATAATTTCTTGGCTTTCCTGTCACGTAGAATCTACATACCCAAAATTTGTCTAGCTGGACCCAAGTCTTTCATATCAAATGACTTAAACAGCTCATTCTTCAAACTACCAACCATATTAGCATCTTGTCCTACTATCAACATATCATCTACATATAACAGAAGGATGATAAACTTACCATTAGGAAATTGTCTGACATACACACAATGATCTGCATTTGTCCTTGTGTACCCTTGACCCACCATGAATGAGTCAAACTTCTTGTACCACTGTCTTGGAGCCTGCTTTAAGCCATACAGACTCTTCTTCAATCTGCAAACCTTGTGTTCTTTCCCTTTTGCTTCAAATCCCTCTAGCTGAACCATGTAGATTTCTTCCTCCAAGTCACCATGGAGAAAAGCAGTCTTTACATCCATTTGTTCAAGCTCAAGATCCAAACTAGCTGTTAATCCCAAAATAACTTGAATAGAACTCATTTTGACCACTGAAGAGAAAATCTCATCAAAATTGATCCCTTGTTTCTGATTGAAACCCTTGACCACCAATCGAGCTTTGTATTTCACTAGCTTCTCACCATCTTTCTTTAGCTTGAACACCCATTTGTTTCTCAATGCCTTCTTGCCTTTAGGAAGTTCAACTAACTAATAAGTGTTATTCTTGTGCAAAGAATTCATCTCTTCATGCATAGCCTTCATCCAGCTCTGCTTGTCCTTATGAGACTGTACTTCCTAAAAGCTCTCTGGCTCCCCCTCATCAGTAATCAAAACATACTCAGAAGTGGAGTATCTAGGTTGATGGACGACGCTCCCTTGGTAGACCTCCTAACCTGAGGTTCTTCCATCTCTGGTGGAATGGGCTGCTCCCCCTGCTCAACACCCTTTGTATCTATTGCATCATCACCACCAACTCCTGCTGGCTCATCACCATAATTCTCTACTTGCACCTCTTCTATATCTGTGGCAATATCTGAGGACGAAGAGGTAGGTGTAAGGTCAGAAACACCTTCAACAGTAGACTTTGACTTCTTAGATTTCTCAAAATCTGTAATATTTTCATTCTTATGAAAAACCACATCTCGACTTCTGATCATCTTCTTTTTCTTAGGATCCCATAGCTTGTAACCAAATTCTGCATCTCCATATCCAACGAATATGCAAGGAGTGGCTTTATCATCAAGCTTTAACCTCTATTCCTTAGGCACATGTGCAAATGTCTTGCACCCAAATACCTTCAAGTGTGCGTAGGAAGCATCCTCTCCTGTCCACACTCTCTCTGGAATATCAAAATCCAATGGAACTGATGGAGACCGATTAATTAGGTAGCACGCAGTTTGTACAGCTTCAGCCCAGAATGACTTAGGTAGTTTAGCCATTCTTAACATGCATCTGACCTTCTCAACAATAGTGCAATTTATCCTCTCTGCCACACCGTTGTGTTGTGGGGTACCAGGAACTATCTTCTCATGTCTAATGCCATACTCTGAGCAGTAATTTTCAAATTCATTAGACGTGTATTCACCTCCGTTGTCAGTACGAAGGCACTTCAAAGACTTCCTTTTCTGTCTTTCCACCATGGCATGGAATTTCTTGAAGAGCTGAAATACCTGGTCTTTTATTTTCAAAACATACACCCACACCTTTCGTGAAGCATCATCAATAAGTATAACAAAATATCTATTGCCACCTAAGGACTCCACCTCAATGGGACCACATACATCAGAATAAGCCAAATCTAACACATTGGATTTTCTAGTAGATGATCTACGAAATAATACTCTATGTTGTTTGCCAAATAAACAATAATCACAAGAATTTAGTGGCATACCTTTGGCAAATGGAATGAGAGACTTCTTTTCCAAAATCTACAACCCTTTTTCACTCATGTGAGCCAGCCGCCTATGCCACAAATCAGGCGTGAAATCATCTTGAGCTGCATTTACCACGTCCCTGCATAACTTTACTTGAGTCTTGTAAAGTGTGCAACAAATCTTCCCTCTGGCAAACACCAACGATCCTTTAAAGAGTTTCCATTTACCGTTGCCTAAATGGCTTTCATAACCTTCTTTATCCAAAACACTAATTGAGATCAAATTCAGGCGCATATCTGGAATGTGTCTCACATCCTTCAATTTTAAAGTGTATCCAGTATTGGTCTCAACACAAATATCACCAATTCCCACTATGTCAGCATAACTTTTATTACCCATCTTTACTCTGCCTTAGTTTCCTGCTTTGTACGAAGTAAAGAACTCCCTTATTGGAGTGACATGGTAGGAAGCTGCTGAGTCAATCACCCACTCATCATAAGGAACTGCAACATGACAACACTCATCCTCTCCTATAGAAAATACCACCACATCTTCATCTAACGAAACAGCTGTGGTATTATGATCATCAGCCTTTTTCTAATTTGTCTCCTCTTTCTGCTTATTTTTTCAAGCCTTACAATTTCTATTTATACGACCCTTTTTGTCGCAGTAGAAACACTTGACTTTTCCTTTTGTCTGTGACTAACTTCTGGATTTACCACGCCCTTTAGAATTTCTATCCTTACTCCTCCCCCTGTTCTCTAAGACAAGAGCCTACGCATCATCCTTGCCCATGTATTTTCTTCTTGTTTCTTCATTGAACAAACTGTCCATCGCAAGTTGTAACACACCATTTGGAGCAGAGTTACTAAGTGACACTACCAAAGTCTCCCAACTGTCAGGCAAAGAGCTTAGAAGCAATAATGCTTGCAATTTGTCATCTTCCATTAGATTCATTCTAGTCAATTGATTAACCAAGTCTTGGAACTCGCTTAGATGCTCAGCAACGGATCTTCCCTCCTTAAGCTTTAAATGCGCAAGCTTTCTAATTGCAAAAGCTTTATTTTGAGCAATCTTCCTCTCATAAAGACTTTCCAATTTATTCCAAAGAGTGTCAGCTTCTGTCTCCTAAGATACATGATGAAACACACTAACTTCGATGCATTGTCTGATACAACCAATGGTTTTTCTATGCATCTTGGCCCACTCTTTGTCAGGCATACTGCTTGGCTTGGCACTATCACCCTCGATAGGGTCATGCAAATCCTTACAATAATGGACGTCCTCAATCATCGGCTTCCATATTGAATAATTTGATGTCGAGAGTTTAATCATAGTACCTGACGTATATTCCATTTATTTCAACACTAGACAACCACGCCCAAATAACCTTGGGCTCTGATACCACTTGTTGGGACAACAAAAGCTTTTGACACTACTTAGTTAGGCCAAATTACCGTCTATGTGTGAATTATATTAAATAACTTTCCAAGTAATAGAGAGATAAATAATTACGCAATAATCAAGAAAATCAACCACACAAGAACACGCCAAATTTACGTGGAAAACCCTCCAGTGTAGAGGGAAAAACCACGGGGCAAATCCGATCAATCCACTATAATAAAATAGAGATTACAATACTCAAGTTTATGCCCAAACTTGAGTTCACAATAAATTGAGAAATCACTCTCTAGGAATAAATACCATCTCACCACAAAAAAACTGGAACCTAGTGAAACCAATAACGTAGTAAGATGTTCCTTGAATACTTCAACTCTCCGTGGTTGTAGCACCCAAAATCCCTCCTAGAGAAACCCCCAATTTATCTCCTTGTGTGTGTCTTGAACCAAAGAAAAAAACCTCACTTTTTTTTTTTCTTTCTCACCAGTACCGCACAATGCACTGCTAGGTTCTCTCTCAATGATACAAGAGACTCAAGCACACACACTGCTTTATATATATAAAGCACCTGCTGCCTCACTGCTTCTATTTCTTATAGGAGACTTGCTTTTGCCTACACTGAAAAGACAAGCCCATCATGGGCTTTACTATTGTGTGGGCTGGCACCTTAAAGGTGCGGTGCACCCAACAGTAGTATTACTCATATGTAATATTACTTTATGTATATATGAAACTTAACCAAAAAAAATAAAATAAAGGAATACTGAAAAGACTTAAATTAAAGCATTGGTGATTATGGTAACATTAATTTATGGTAGAAAAATGGTACTTTCCAATGACAAACTTTGTCAGTAGATATTCAATTGGACGTTCTTTAAATCTTTATTGTATTAACGTGATACACTTGAAGCTTTGAATCCTTCTAATTAAGGGTTCTACAATAGAAATTCTCAAGTCATATTATTAATTGAAATAAATCAAAGTCACAAAGAAACTTTCCAGTTTCCACCATAATATTAACAACCCCTTGAAATCCATCACACGCTTTAGCCTGGTCGTGGTCTTAAATATTTAAAGAGAAGAGAGAAGAGTATACCAAATGTTGTTTCGAGCTTGAGCCTGGTCGTTATGACAAACATTTAAATACTATTCTAACCCAATCAGAGAAGAGAGAAGATAGATTGTATCAATTTACTCTCCAAACATCTAGAATTGATACAATCTATCTGTGATTATCATTGATTGGCTTAAGTAACAATACAACAATCTTGATCTGATTGAACTGGTCCAATATGTTCAAATTTAGTGGTTAAAGAAAATTTGGCCAATCAAATAAAAAAATGGTAATAGAGGAAGACTTAACAAGTTTTTATATACTATAATTCATGTAAGGGAAATCACAGACTTGTTCAATGTCTCCTATCTATATATTGACATGCTTCCCCTCCAACATTTCTCATCCCTCGCCCGAAGCAAATACATACATAACAGAAAAAACATACTGCCTGAAATATGATGAGAGCTTATCTTGTAACTGTTGCACTCTGTGCTTTGGCATTCTCTCTTGCCTCTGCCTCTGACCCATCCCCTTTGCAAGACTTCTGTGTTGCACTTAAGGACTCCTCCGACTCAGCTGGTACACACTTCTATTTTCTTTTTCTTTTTATGTTTCTGCATTCTTTTTGTCATGTTAAGAATTTACACTAACGAAACTATAAATGGAAGAATTATTATTTTCTGCATTGATGTCCTTGGCATTCTTGTGAAGTGTTCATAACAAAAAGTTCTTTATGCAGTATTTGTTAATGGAAAGGTCTGCAAGGATCCAAAGCTTGCCAAAGCTGATGATTTCTATTTCGGGGGATTGAACATTGCTGGAAATACAGAAAATCTGCAAGGATCAAACGTCACTACTGTGAATGTAGGACCAAATTCCAGGCCTCAATACTCTCGGTATATCCCTTGTTCGAATCGACTATGCACCATATGGACAAAATCCTCCCCACACTCACCCACGTGCCACTGAAATCCTAGTAGTCTTAGAGGGTACTCTCTATGTTGGCTTTGTAACATCGAACACAGAGAACCGCCTCTTCACCAAAGTTCTAAACAAGGGGGATGTGTTTGTCTTTCCGGTTGGTCTCATACACTTCCAGTTCAATGTGGGAAAAACCAATGCAATTGCCATTGCTGGTCTCAGTAGCCAAAATGCAGGTGTAATCACAATAGCGAATGCTGTCTTTGGATCCAATTCTCCCATTAATCCTGATGTTCTCACCAAGGCCTTCCAACTTGACAAGAATGTGGTTCAATATCTTCAGAAAAAATTCTAAGTTGACAATTAGAAAAATATTTGAAAGTGCCATGAAGCACTAGCCATTTTATTATGTTTATCTCATTGCAGTCGTAACTAGATTAAAATAAAATGATTGATTATGTGAGGGTATGTTAATTTGAAATGTAGTAATCGATTCTATAATGAAATGATTATTCATGTGAAATATCTAGGCGGTTATTTGGTTACATTTTCATTACACTTCTTTAAATTGAAAAATAATTAATCCTCTAAAAAAAGTGTTGCAATAGTTATTCATTATATGTGCGCAATAACTTTAAAAATTATTTTGAGCTGGAGGGAAACATTCAACATGAGCGATGGCTAAAAGAGGTTGATCGAAGGTTTCGATTATTTCATGCGTCAAAGTTTATTAGATGAAGAAGAAATCATATAGAAGCCATAAAAAAGTAGGGAGTGTGGCTAATTAAACGGACAGATATCAGCCGACACTTCTGCTCTAAATTCCATATTTTGATCTCAAAGGCTTCGTATGAAATTGCATTTCAGCTCAGCAAAACAAAAACCATGCAAAATCCCTATAAGAGAAGAAATCATTATCAAGGGAACAATATTTTGGACCAGATGGGATTCCCACCGTCTTTTTTAAGCAGTACTAGAATAGTATGTTAGTAGCTGATTGACTAGGTATTTAATGCAGTCCAAAAAAATTTTATGCATGGTCAAATTCTCAGGGAATTAAATAATTCTTTTATTGTTCTAATACCATATAATGAAAAATCTACTAATGCTAATCATTATTGGCCTATTAGCCTGTGTAACACATTATAAAAAGTGGGTTAAATTTTTAGTAGCTTGTGTTAGTACGAAATTCAAAATTTATGATGTGGTAGATGAGCTGGCAAGAGCTCCAATAAAAAGTCCAACGTGTGGACCAAATAATGGTCAGAGCAAGAACCAATTAGAAGAAGGCACGTAAACCAATCAAGAAGTGACATCCTGTTTATTAATTTCTATAGCCACACAGATGACATCTGGCAATTGGAATTATGCACGTTAGAGTCTAAAGCATGTTCCTGGATTTTCTAACGAAGAGGCCATGATCGAAGCAGTTATCAAGTAACAAAAGCTATTTTTATGGGATTTGAAAAGAAGATCAGGGCATAAAATGTAACCGTTGAAGTTAGCTTATAAATAGTGAACTCAGGTACATTAATACACACACAAACCCCCAAACAAACCCAAAGAGTACTTTTGGAGAGATCAAAAGAGATTGTTACCCGAGAAGCTTTACTTGAAGAACTTTAGAGAGCTTCTACTTGTGAGAATTATAGCTTCTTAGTTTTATGAGAGAACAGTTACTTAGGAAAGAGAGTGTGCTGAGATTGGTTGTTGTACATGCTTGTAAGTATTCCCTCAATTGAATATGTTGAATGCATAAGAATGTACTAAGTTTACGTGAATATTACCTTATTTCATGTATTAAGTTACCTCGATTGCACTGTTTGTTACTGTATTTAAGGCATTGCCCTCGATTTGCACTATTTGCTTGCTTTTAGTTTCCAAGTTAAGTATGATTAAGATTGTCATGATGATTTTTACTTTGGAATTAGCTTAACTAATTAGTTTTATTTATTTTCATTTACTTTATTGCATTTTCATTTTCTTGCTTACTTGCATTTTCAATTTACTAAAGTTCTTTGGGCAAAGGCAAGTACTGAGCCTACCGAGCCCTTTTAGATCGAAGTCAGATTAGGGTTCTATTATAAAGGTAATAGACCCTCATCTAGCATAGTTATTTGTTTCCTTCAAACAAATTGGCAACCATTCTTTTGGAAATTCTAGTTTGGCAACAAATAAATTGGCGACCACAGTGGGAGAGCTTATATGCCAGTAACCTAATGTTGTAGTTTTGATGGAACAATAATAATATTAATTGGGCTTATGCAGTTTTATTTTTATGTTGCGGTGTTCATATGAGCAATGAATCAACAATTTTTTTAAATTTATTTTTAAGTTTCTGTGTAGGCATTGATTTGTGAGCCTTCAAAATTGATGACAGATTCGAAATTTGAAAGAAGTCTTGGATTATGATTATTTTTGGGTTCCATTTGAGACTTGCAGTTTGTAATTTGATCCAAATTGGAATATTTTGATTTTTTTTTTCTTTAGAATTGAATGACATTGGTCTTTGAGATTGTGCATTTGAAAGTTTAGGGGCATTACTCTTCAAAAACCATAATTCAAAAGTAACTATAATTCATTACTCTTCAAAAGATTACATCGTTACAACATAATTTACAATGATAATCTTAACAGAATTGAATGCATCAGCTGTTCTAAGATATCATCAAAGGTTAATACCACCAAATCCAACATCAAAGAAATTCTGCTTGGACATTCAAGAACCATTGTTGCTGCCTCTATCCATCGTCTCCTAAAAATATAATTGTGTAATACCGTGAGAAACACGACTTATTGAGTAGTTCATCCATCCCATATTCCATACCAAACCGAATCTACCAACTAGGATAAAACTTTACTCATTTTAAATTAATATGTCAATATGAATCAATACATGATAGTTTATGAATGTATTTCAAACTTGTATCATCAAAACACCCTGCAAATGAAAACAAGATTCAAGAAGATAATACACCACAACCATAGCACACATGTCTCCTTGCAAATATGTATACTTATTCTACCGGCCACCCGCTCATGGTAGAATTAGTATATAAGTGCGCTAACCAAAGGATGACTTAATCCTTGTTATGTCTACAACCATCAAAACAAATCCAATTTTATGAAATCATATTGAAAAGCAATCGAATTAGTTTAGAAATCAAAATTTGAGTTCCTTTATTTAGATCTTAACCTAAGTTCAAATCAAACTTTCCTTTCCGAATCGAATGTTAAGTTTCAATATCAAGAAAAAGAAGATGAATTTCCTCACCATTACCTCAAATAGCTTGCTTTAGCCTTCTTCTTTCCTTTCTCAATATCTTTCATGTTTCCTTACTTGTCTTCCAAAAGGTGTACATTTCACATCTCAATTTATAGGTATCAACAAGTAGGTAACAATCAGATAAGACTAACTCATTGTGTGACACATCAAGCTAAATTTTTGCCTAGTTATCAAGACAAGTGTTAAAGATTTGCTAAAGAGTTTGTGTGAGCGCCCGCGATCCTCGGGGTTTTTGAGGCCCCGCTCGTGCTTTTGGAATTTTATGACGTTAGAATGAAGTGGGGATTATGTTTGCCCTATGTGAGCCCATCTTGTACATGGGCTCGGGAGTACGCTACTAGCCTCAAGGACTAGGGCAGGAGAAGAAGAAGTCGCCACCTGGTTTAGGTCCAAGAACCAACATTAAATCCATCCACAAAGGTACTAGCCTTGGAGTTTGAGTCCAGAGTTATGGTACGGTTTTGGGAATGTGTTAGGCACCCAAAACTGCCCAAAATTTTGGTTGGCTTTCATTTGTATTACTTTGGATTATTTAACAAAGATGTTTATTAATCAAACCCTTAATATACACCCAATAATATCAAAGCAAATAACAATTAAGAGTGGAGAAATAATATGAAATATAGCACATGAAGGAATGTGCAAGCACGATGAGCATGGATAAATGAAATAAATATTCACATAAAATGGAGATGGGCTCAACCCTATAGCCTTTCTCAATAACCCTTTTAATGAAGCTTGAAGAATTTCAGTCTTTTGGGAAAATGAGGTTCATCATCAGATTAAAAGGGAACAAGGAGGATTTTAATCCTAAAGTCGTTCCACCAATCTTTCACGAGACCCAAGGGTTTCATATGTTTGAGTGATTGAGACTTTATCATCGGATTATATAGAAAAAGAAGAAAGAAGGAAAATAAAAAATGAACAAGTTATGTGACCATAAGTCCATTCTATCACCTTTACACGAAACCCTTTGGGTTTTAGATGGATATTTGAATAAAAGAGTTATCATATGGATGTTTGAATAAAGGACTTATCATTGGACCTTATGGGTGTATACGGAAATTCTTAGGTCTTGTAGCAGGACTGTCCCGTCCGAAGGTGTCAAAAATTGTAATATTTGTGTTAGATTTTGATAAAATGTTATGTGTGTTTTGATAAAATATCTGTCAGGGTGTTGTAAAATGTGTGTAGTTTTGTAGTAAAGTTAACTTTATCACAAATATCACTAATTCTACCCGAATTCACACATTTTATTTTTACAACAATAAACACACATTTATCAATAAGGACACAATGTTACCACAAAACACACAAATTTTATCAAAATTAACACCGGTCCCCGTGGCGGGACCTAAGTGTTTCCCGGGTGTATAATAAACAAAACAAAAAAAATGGGACGACTCAACTTAATCATCATCAAGTTTACTACATCAACTCCTCAAGAAACCCTAAAGTTTCTAGAGTTTGAGAGTTTGAACTCATGATTAGTTCCATAGAAGTCCAAGTAAATGAAAGGAAATGAGAAACAAAATAAAGAAAGAAAAGAAAATTGTTTCTAGGCACATAGGCGTACGCCTATGAGACAATGGTGTACGCCAACTAGGTAGAGGTGTACGCTTGTCTTGACAAGAAAATTAGGCAAAAGGAATAGTGCAGGAATAGAATATTTAAACTAAAAAAAATAAAAACAAACAATTTCAATCATTATCTCTTAATGCAATAAATTAAACAGGATATAATACAACAAAAGAAACGAGATTAGAGAGCTAAGGTGGAGAAAAATGGATCCTGGAGAAGATCCATTTCCCACTGAAAAACCAACCTTGAAGTTGAAATCATTTTCTTAACCGGTCCTTTGATTATTGTCTATCACAACTTTGGTTATGATGAGAGGAGAAGATGATTTGAAACTAAATAAGTGATGTTATTAGCCTCTTGAGAAGGATGCTCATTTTCTTGGTTAGTGAAACTAATAAAATAGTCAAATCCTCAAAGGGCTTTTTCTATCACTCTTTCTTAAACAATTTGCTTATAGTTTTGCCTAGGATTTTTGGGGTATATTCTGTGTGTTTAGAAATGATGAAAAGGGGGTGTTTATATAGGAAATGGGGATCGAGGCTAGTGTGGCCGGAATTGTGAAACCCTAGCTAACCATTGTTAGCTCTCCAATATGGTCAGTTGAGATTGGTAAGGAAAATTAAGTAATTTTGGGTGTATGTCTCAAAGTGGCATACGCCTACTACCTGTAGGCGTATGCACATATGGGAGATTCGTACGCCTCTTTGAGGCGCACGGACCTTATTGAGTGTGTAGTGTAGGCGTACGCCTCCAGGAGGGATGCATACTCCTCTAAGGGGCAGGAAATAAGGATGGCAAAAAAGTTTAAAGTATTTTCCCCAATTCCAACTTCTAGATTTGGTATATCACGCAATACAGAAGGTTTGTGTCACTATTTGCAATTTTTGGCTTTGGGTATATGTCTTTGTAGTTCTTATCATGCCTTATTACCACTGGATACATGATATGGAAATAGAGGAATTAATGTAAATTGTTACAAGGACCTTTTTGATTTTAAGATGGATGATGAATTTTAACTCTTTCATTGGTTGAATTCTAATTGTTTTCTCAATGACGTTTTGTCTTTGTAAGGGCATTGCTATTTTTTCTTTTTCCCTCCTTTGTGAGAATTGGCTATATTTGAGTCTATTTTAAATAATGTAATAATGTGAAAGAAAGGTAAGTTATTTTAATAGTTGGAAAAAAACATTTGGTGTAGGACAACATGAGAAATTGTACTATTAGAACATGTTTGGAAGAATGTGCATGAGAAGTTTTTATTTAGAACAAAGCATTGTACCTGAACAAAGAGTGGAAATTTCTATTAATTTTTATTGTTTTTCTTATTCACTAGACTTTGCTTGGTTTTGATTGAACATGCATTATTTTGGGCTTTATTTTATTTTTATTTTTTTTGTTTTTGTCTTTTGGAATCTTTTTAACATTTTATTTTGACATGTTGAGGTATTTTTTGGAGAGGAATAAATAATGAGATTCAGAGAGATCCTTAGGCATGGCTACAAACAACATTGGACCTATAAGACTTTCAAGTGTTGAGCATGAAGTACATAAGCAAGAGATAGAACTATTTAAATTTTGAATTTCTTTTTTATGTGAGAATTATAGATGTTATTTTGAATTAAGAATTTAAATCGTTACACTTGGGTTGATAAAAGAGGCTTACACTTGGGTTGTTAAGAAGTGGCTTACTTGAGTTGCTGCAAAAGGTACGCATATTATTTTAAAGTCCATGATTATGTGGTGTAACGATTCTTGAATGAAACAAAAAATTTTGATTTGTCATTAATGCTTCCGCAAACTAACAGATACACCAGGCCCCCACTCATATTAAATGCAGGCTACGTCCCTACGTACCCTCATATTCCCTTAGGGGCGGGGACGAGGACGAGGATGACAACGTCCCCCCAAGAACGGAGTAGATTATTGGTATATCCACTTAACTTAAATGTTCTGAAAATTATCAATTAATAGTTGAGTGGGTAACATACCAATAAAATGAATATTGTAGAATGACCATATATTTATATAGAAACCTAATAATAAAAATACTGAAAATACTTAAATTAAAGCATAGGTGATTACAGTAACATTTATTTGTGGTAGAAAAAATGTTACTCATTATATAATGAAACCATAATAAAAATACTGAAAAGACATAATTAAAGATAGGTGATTACAGTAACATTTATTTGTGGTAGAAAAAATGTTACTTTCATGATAGATATTCAATTGGACGTTCTTAAATCTTTTTTTGCATTTACGTGATACACTAGAGCCTTGAATCCTTCTAATTAAGGGTTCTACAATAGTAATTCTCAAGCCATTTTATTAATTGAAATAAATAAATAAAAGTCACAAAGAAACATGAGTAGTATTTTTGTATGCTCACATGTATTTGTTGTTAAATCTATTTCTGATTGGATTATAGATACATGAGCAACAAGACATGTAGCTCGAGATCGAGCAAGGTTCGTAGATTACAAAAAAATTCCAACTGGGACTCATGTTGTATACATGGGAAATGGAAGTTATGAAGAAGCATTAGGAGTGGTTGGTACCGACTTCACTTGCGCATAGGGCGCACACTACTTCTCCATGAAGTCCTTTATGTGCCTAGAATCCTTTATAATCTTTTATCTGTTTTTACATTGTTGCAGTTAGGATATGATTTTCATTTAAGTTGGAATGGTTTGTGTTACCCAAATATCAATCTAAGAGGGGGGGTGATTTAGGTTGAGGCAAACTTTTTCGATTTAAATGCGGAATTAAAAACTATTTTCAAATAGTAAATGTTGATTTAGCAAATGTTTGATCACAATTCAATTGCAATATAGATTGATATGAAATCAAGCACAAGTATATATATAAGCAATTAAATATGTAAGAGATAGAGAGAGAGAAAATCAAACACGATGATTGTTATCGAGGTTCGGCTTCCGTGCCTACGTCCCCGCCTCAAGAACACTTCTTGAGGATTCCCAAATCCACTATTTGATAATCTTCTTTCGGGTGAAGATCAAACCGTTACAAATCTTCCTTACACAGTGAAGAGTAACCACCGAGTGAAAAATCCTTTTCACTCCTTAGGATTTATACCAAAACCCTAACAAAATACTCACAGGTTTCAACAAAGTATTTGTTGTACAAGATAAGGCTCTCTCAAAGAGTAATTGTACACAATATGCTCACTCTAATAGTATATCAAGGATTTGATCAATATGGCTCAAAAAGTGTTTAGAGAAATTTGATTTTTCAATCAAGGATTTTGAATGATATGAAAATATAAGCTTGAGAAGGATGGATTGATGTATAAGATGTTATCTTTTCTATCTTTGATTTCTCTTGTATGCTTGATGTTTAGAAATGAAGAAAGGGTAGTATTTATAGCCATAATTGTTTTCTTCCCATTATCATGTTGTCTTGCATTCTTCTTGATTTTCAATCAATCAAGTTGCTTTCTTTGAAAACTTTTTTTTTTTCTTCAACCATAATTGATATGGTTGTCTTGCATTTGAATTTCAATCAAGTTGCTTTCTTTGAAAACTTTTCTTTTTCAACCATAATTGATATGGTTGTCTTGCATTTGAATTTCAATCAAGTTGATTTCTTTGAAAACTTTTCTTTTTCAACCATAATTGATATGGTTGTCTTGCATTTGAATTTCAATCAAGTTGCTTTCTTTGAAAACTTTTCTTTTTCAACCATAATTGATATGGTTGTCTTGCATTTGAATTTCAATCAAGTTGCTTTCTTTGAAAACTTTTCTTCTTCAACCATAATTGATATGGTTGTCTTATATTTGAATTTCAACCAATCAAGTTGTCTTTGAAAACTTTAAGAGATTTTTCAATTGATATGTTGTCTTATATTTGAATTTCAATCCAATCAAGTTGTCTTTGAAAACTTTAAGAGATTTTTCAATTGATATGGTTTTAAAGTTGAGCCATAAATATCAAATCTTAATAAACTTTACAAAACCTAACTCTTACTTCTCATATGTCTCGGAGCATGCTTCTTGAGTTTTGATTTCTTTGTCTTGAGATTTGATGACTTTGCTCTTCAATGGATTTGCAACTTGTCAACTTTGCATTTGCTTGATATTTGAATTAGCCAATGTTGGTCCAATTAAATCAATAGTCAACATTAAGCTTTAAAACATAAATCATTAGTTCATATGAAAATATCATTAATGAACAACTTAAAATCATGGTTATCATCAAAACTACATGAATGTTCTTGGATTAATTAGCCAATTAATAGGTATTGAAACCTTGAGGCTAACAATCTCCCCCTTTTTGATGATGACACATATGATATGATATTTTTATACGATTTATGATTTTGAAGCTTTTCTTGAAAAGCTCCCCCTAAAATAATGCATATCTTTATATTAGAGATTTTTAAATCTCCCCCTATCTTTATGCATAGATCAATTTGTCATGTAAGTATTATCAAGCAATCAATATATATGCGCATTTTATTGCAAGATGCTATTATTGAAGATAATTCACCAATACATTCAAAAAATGTCATATCTTTCTCCCCCTTGGCATCATCAAAAAAAATAATATTATATTCAATATCTCCAAACATCACTCAACATTTTAAACAACCAAAATTAAACAAAAAATATATTTCTCCCTTTTGGTTTCTACCCCAACATATCATATTTTTCTCCTATTTGGCATAAAGAAATAAAACAAATATATTCATATTTGTAAGATTCTTCATCCTAGTGGTTCGGTTGGATTGAGGGTTCGGTTGAAGATGCTTCAGGAAAGATATGATGTCCCTTGCCATATGCCTAAAATGCTGATGATTTAAGCAATCTGGAAAGGACATGGGATGATGCCCATATATTACGTACTCTCTCTCTTCTGTCATACAAAGCTTCAGGTGTATCAACAGTTGTATGAACGGGATGATTCGGATGAGGAAGATATATTTGGAGTGTATGCTAAAGATCTTCCCATCAACCTGGTGTATGAGAGAGGTACTTCAACCGAGAAGCATGATCAATAATAATCTTGCTTCGTGGAAACTTGATCAATAATAATTTTGCTTCTATCTGAGAAGATCAAGTATTTGATTTTATGAATCTCTAAATGATGCTGCATCCTCTTAGAGTTTTATCTAAAGAATGAGAGAAAATATTATCTGAGAGGTGTGAGTATGTAGTGGAGAGGTGAAGCGAATTTATAGGACAGACGCGCTGTTTGAAGGAATGGTTCGGATTTTGCTACGTGTCATAAGTGTGAATGAATGGTTCAGATTTTGCTACGTATCATAAGTGTGAATGAATGGTTCAGAAGACGCTACGTGTCTGACTTATCCAATTGCGCACGCCAGAGACACCGATAAATCAGGAAGTTTGAAAAAAAAATATCTGCTTTTTCAGAAAAAAGATTTTTGTCGACGCATCGAGTTCTGAGTCAGTGATATTTCCGTATACGTTAAATCTCGAGATTTTAACGTTGAATTTTGAAGAAAAATCTCGGGAGTCGGATGATAGGTACAGGCTGGTGTTCAAAAATCTGAGGTTTATTTAACACACACTAATTTTCGATGAACTTCATCGTTTTCAAACTTTTAGCTTAATCTTTTATTAGATTTTCTAGAATGGCTTCCTCTTCTTCTCAAAACAAACCAGAAACAATTAATCTAAATGATACACCTAGTGTGATGCCAGAAGTCTGGCGTCCTTACTTCCTTTCAGCTTAATGGCCCTGTGTCAGTAACTGATTCAGTGATGTTGAATGGTGAGACTGCCACCGCAGTAGCTGCAGGTCTTTGTACTCCAGAGGATGCAAAGGTTTTAGCTGGGAAGACTGACCCACAAATAATAAATGACTCATTGGCACTCACGATTCAGTGTGCTGCCACTGTTACTAACATGGGACGTCGTCTTCATGTTAGGAATCTTGAAGTGAAAACGCTGCGTTCTCAAGTCACCATTTTACAAAGGTTGCTGAAGGAGAGTAAGAAGAAAGTAGGGGAGGTCAAGGAGGAGAACAAAAGGCTGAAGGCGCTTGTGGATTCTTATGCCGATGATTTAGGTAATCCGGTCCACAGAGCAGAGTAAGACCACTAATAAGCTGCAGAAGCAGTACGAGAAGCTACTAGCTGAGGTGAAGGAATTGACTTCTCGCTCTATCCCTAAATAAATGTAGTGGGAAGTGTAGTGGTTTTTCCTTTTGTGGTGGCTTCTCCTTTATGGCTTTCTTTTTAATAAACTCAAGTTTGTTTAAATGATGAGTTTTATTTCTTATTTTATGCATGAACATATACGCAAATATACATAGAACTGGGCATATAATCTAATGTTCAAACAATATAACTAGAAAGATATAAAATGAACAATTTTATGAACATGATATGGATAAAATCATTTTATATTCAATTCTTAAGGTATATATAGATTTAACATAGTTGAATCAAATAGAAGGATAATAAGTTTAAGCTCATTTGATATCAACGTATCTAGCCATACCTATTTCACGTCGAATTGTGCAAAATCGTTCTTCAATGAGAGGTTTCGTGAGAATATCCGCCCATTGACTATCGGTGCTTACAAATTCAAGTTCAATGTCCCCTTTTTGCACATGATCTCTTATAAAATGGTATCTAATTTCAATGTGCTTTGTGCGAGAGTGTTGGATAGGATTTTTACTTAAACTTATGGCACTTGTGTTATCACACCTTATGGGAATATGATCAAAAAGAATTTTAAAATCCTCTAGTTGTTGTTTTATGTAAAGAGATTGAGCACAACAACTACCGGCTGCTACATATTCGGCTTCCGCCGTTGATAAGGCCACGGAGTTTTGCTTTTTACTAAACCATGATACTAGTGAGTGTCCTAGAAAGTGACAAGTACCACTAGTACTTTTGCGATCAATTTTGCAACCGGCAAAATCCGCATCCGTGTAGCTTATTAAGTCAAATGAATTTGACTTAGGGTACCATAATCCTAAATCAATGGTTCCAAGCAAATATCGAAATATTCGTTTGACCGCAATTAAGTGTGATTCTTTAGGACAAGATTGAAACCGAGCGCAAAGACATACGCTAAACATTATATCGGGTCTACTTGCGGTTAAATAAAGTAAACTACCAATCATACCTCGATATAGCTTAACGTCCACCGGTTTACCTTTCTCATCTTTGTCAAGCTTTGTTGAAGGACTCATGGGAGTTCCATATGCTTTAGCATTTGCCAATCCAAATCTTTTTAGTAAGTCTATGACATATTTGGATTGATTTAAGAATATCCCTTCTTCGGTTTGCTTTATTTGAAGTCCGAGAAAGAATTTTAGCTCACCCATCATACTCATTTCGAATTCATCCTGCATAGTCTTAGAGAATTCTTTGCACAAGTTTTCATTAGTAGAACCAAATATAATATCATCAACATAGATTTGCACAATAAGCATGTCTTTTCCATCAAACATTAGAAATAATGTTGTGTCAAGTTTTCCACGTGTAAAACCCTTTTCAATAAGGAAACCACTTAGTCGTTCATACCAAGCTCTTGGAGCTTGTTTTAAACCATATAAAGCTTTTGATAATTTAAAAACGTGGTTTGGAAATTCATGATTTTCAAATCCAGGGAGGTTGTTCTACATAAACTTCTTCGGCAATAAAACCATTTAAAAAGGCACTTTTGACATCCATTTGAAATAATTTAAAATTTTTAAAACATGCAAAAGCAAGTAACATGCGTATAGCTTCTAATCTAGCAACTGGAGCATAAGTCTCTCCATAATCAATACCTTCTTCTTGATTATAACCTTGAGCGACTAACCTTGCTTTGTTCCTTACTATTATACCTTCTTCATCCTTTTTGTTTCGGAATACCCATTTTGTACCAATGACGGAGTGGTCCTTGGGTCTAGGTGCAAGAGTCCATACCTTGTTTCTTTCAAATTGGTTTAGCTCTTCTTGCATTGCCAAGATCCATGATTCATCTTCAATAGCTTCATTTATGTTCTTTGGTTCAATCTGTGAGAGAAACGCCATGTTGTTGCAGAATGTTCTTGAGCTTTGATCTTGTGCTTACTCCACGTTCAACTTTCACCAATGATTAATTCTTTAGGATGACTATGGACTACGTTCCAACTTTTTGGTAATTCTTCATTTTTGGTTGGAGGAAGCGCTTTTTCTTCATCTTGTTGGTTCATCTACTTGATCTTTGACATTTTTCACTTGAATCAACTTGGTTAGATGAACTAGCTTTATTATCAAGAGAGATTGGCTCATCATCATAATTATTTTTGATATGGAATGGATTAGTCTCATCAAAAAACAACATGCATAGATTCATCAACAACCATGGTTCGTTTATTGAACACTCTATATGCTTTACTATTTAAAGAATAACCAAGGAATATACCTTCATCGGATTTAGCATCGAATTTACCAAGATTATCTCTATCATTCAATACAAAGCACTTACATCCAAAAACTTTGAAATATCCAATGTTAGGTTTTCGATTATTCCATAGTTCATAAGGAGTTTTATTTAAAGTGTTTCTAATGATGGTTCTATTTATAACATAGCAAGCGGTGTTAACAGCTTCGGCCCAAAAGTATTGAGGTAAATTATGTTCATTAAGCATAGTTCTAGACATTTCTTGAAGTGATCTATTTTTACGTTCTACTACTCCATTTTGTTGAGGAGTACGAGGTGCCGAGAAATTGTGTCCAAAACCATTTTGATCACAATATAGTTCAATATCTTGATTATCAAATTCTCTACCTCTATCACTTCTAACATTGTTAATTGTATAACCTTTTTCATTTTGAATTCTTCTACAATGTTTAACAAATGCTTTATGAGCTTCATTTTTATGAGCAAGAAATAATACCCATGTATAGCGAGAGTAATCATCAACAATTACAAATGCATACAATTTACCACTTAAGCTAGCGGTTCTAATAGGACCAAATAAATCCATATGCAAGAGTTCTAGAGGTCTTGAAGTAGAAATGAACTTTCTTTTTCTTAAATGATGATTTAGTTTGTTTACCTAGTTGACATGCATCACATATTTTATCTTTAACAAATTTAGTAACCGGCAAGCCTTTTACTAAATCAAGTTTAGACAATTTTGAGAGTAATTCCATATTGGCATGTCCTAATCTTCTATGCCACAACCAACTATTTTCATTTATGGCAGCAAGGCAAATTGATTCTTTTGAAGTCATATTATCAAGATCAATAGTGTAGACATTTTCATTTCTAAATGCCACAAATAGAACTTGATTATCAATTTCATTTACTATAATGCACATGATTGATTTGAATATTACATTATAGCCTTTATCACACAATTGGCTAATACTTAGCAAGTTATGTTTCAAGCCATCAACCAAGAGAACATCTTCAATAACAAGAGAATGTGTTTTACCAATATTACCTATACCGATGATCTTTCCTTTTGAGTTATCACCGAATTTGACATTTCCTCCATCTTTTAGAGTAAGAGAAGTGAACTTGTTTTTGTCACCTGTCATATGCCTTGAACATCCACTGTCAAGAAACCACTTATCCTTGGTAGATTTGGATATCAAGCATACCTACAAAACAAATTTAAGTAACTTTCTTTGGTACCCAAATCTTCTTGGGTCCTCTTGGGTTAGTTGGTGGTGTGGTTCCTTTAATAATCCAAATCATATTTTTCATGGGACATGTATGAATATTATGCCCTATTTTTCCACAATGTTTACATATGGGAGATTTCAAGAGGTTTTCATTAATGAAAAATTTTTGATAATGTTTTTCTTTTATTTTCGGGTTATATCCAATACCCGCTTTGTCAAAAACACATCTTTGACTACCCAACAAATTATCCAAATTTTTCTTTCCATTTGTAAAGTTAGTCAAAATTTTGGTTAGGTTTTCAACCTTGAGTTTTAGTTCTTTATTTTCATTAATCAAAAGATTTGAATTGTGAACAGTTTGTGATGATGTTTCCACATCATTTGCTTTCATTTTCTCAATACAATTTTGTGACTTAACTTTTCAACTTAATTATTTCTTCTTCTAAAAACAGATTTTTATCATTCAAAGAATTAATTTGTTTTTCTAGAATTTCATTTTTGCTTTTTCAAATCATTTAATTCGTTTGAAAGAGATGTGACTTTCTTTTTAAAAACTTTATTTTTCAAAACATTTTTCTCAAATTCTTCAACCAATTCTTCAAAAGCATTTTGTAATTCATCATAGCTATAAGATTCATCTTCTAAAGAATTAAGTTTAGAAGTTACCTCATCTCCATGTGCCATTAAGCAAAGATCTTCAGTGGCGCTTTCATCATCATTGAAATGCTAACGGACAAAAGCTCGCGTGCTCATCCTCACTTATGTTGGATTCATTTATGTATCCCAAAAGACAAAGATTTGCCACTTCATTGTCACTTGAGTTGTTATCCGAATCACTTTCATCGGAGTCATCCCAAGTTACCTTTAGAGCTTTCTTTTTGTACTTCATTTTCTCTTTGTTTACTTGAGGACACTCATTTTTGTAATGCCCCTGCTTCTTGCATTTGTAGCAGGTAGGAGTTTCAGTTTTGCTTGATTCTCCTTTATTTTCTCCTTTCTTAGGGAATCTTCTTCCAAACCCCTTTTTCTTCTTTAAGAACTTTTTGAAGTTTCTAGTCATCAGGGCAATTTCTTCTTCTTCGTCTCTTTCCTCTTCACTATTGTCGTGGTCATGATGAGAGGATTTGAGGGCGAAGTTTTTCTTTGGTTTGACTTCTTCTTCCTCCACTTTACTATTCATTTCAAGCTCATACGTCATAAGTGATCCGAATAGTTCCTCTAAGGTCAACACCTTAAGATCTCTAGCTTCAGAAATTGCTGTCATCTTTGCTTCCCATCTCTTTGGTAATGACCTGAGAATTTTTCTCACATTTTCTTGGTTAGTATAAATTTTTCCAAGGGCCTTCAAGCAATTCACAATATTAGTAAACCTAGTAGACATTTCACTAATATTTTCATCTTTCTTCATAACAAACAATTCATATTCATGGACAAGCATGTTCATTTTAGATTCCTTAACTTGATTAGTTCCTTCATAAGTAACTTCAAGTTTGTCCCAAATTTCTTTAGCCGAGTCACAACCCGAGACTCTATTGTATTCAATTGGGTCAAGAGCACAATATAGAGTACTCATAGCTTTACAATTTAATTCAATGAGTTTTACATCAGTCTCATTCCATTCACTTTCTAATTTTACTAAGGTTGCTCCTTCCACAGTTTTTGTGGGAATATGAGGACCATTTGCAATGATTCTCCAAACATGATAGTCTTGACCCTTAATATACATGATCATTCTATTTTTCCAATAGCCATAATCACTACCAATGAATAGAGGTGGTCTATGAGTAGATTGACCTTCAAGCATTTGAGGTCTAGGTGTGTTTGCCATGATCTTAACTCTAAGATTGTTAAATCTATATGTAGAGCCTTGGCTCTGATACCAATTGTTACCCAAATATCAACCTAAGAGGGGGGGTGATTTAGGTTGAGGCAAACTTTTTCGATTTAAATGCGGAATTAAAAACTATCTTCAAATAGCAAATGTTGATTTAGCAAATGTTTGATCACAATTCAATTGCAATATAGATATGATATGAAATCAAGCACAAGTATATATATAAGCAATTAAATATGTAAGAGATAGAGAGAGAGAAAATCAAACACGATGATTGTTATCGAGGTTCGGCTTCCGTGCCTACGTCCCCGCCTCAAGAACACTTCTTGAGGATTCCCAAATCCACTATTTGACAATCTTCTTTCGGGTGAAGATCAAAACCGTTACAAATCTTCCTTACACAGTGAAGAGTAACCACCGAGTGAAAAATCCTTTTCACTCCTTAGGATTTATACCAAAACCCACAAATCTTCCTTAACAAAATACTCACAGGTTTCAACAAAGTATTTGTTGTACAAGAATAAGGCTCTCTCAAAGAGTAATTGTACACAATATGCTCACTCTAATAGTATATCAAGGATTTGATCAATATGGCTCAAAAAGTGTTTAGAGAAATTTGATTTTCAATCAAGGATTTTGAATGATATGAAAATATAAGCTTGAGAAGGATGGATTGATGTATAAGATGTTATCTTTTCTATCTTTGATTTCTCTTGTATGCTTGATGTTTAGAAATGAAGAAAGGGTAGTATTTATAGCCATAATTGTTTTCTTCCCATTATCATGTTGTCTTGCATTCTTCTTGATTTTCAATCAATCAAGTTGCTTTCTTTGAAAACTTTTTTTTTTTCTTCAACCATAATTGATATGGTTGTCTTGCATTTGAATTTCAATCAAGTTGCTTTCTTTGAAAACTTTTCTTTTTCAACCATAATTGATATGGTTGTCTTGCATTTGAATTTCAATCAAGTTGTTTCTTTGAAAACTTTTCTTTTTCAACCATAATTGATATGGTTGTCTTGCATTTGAATTTCAATCAAGTTGCTTTCTTTGAAAACTTTTCTTTAAGAGATTTTTCAACCATAATTGATATGGTTGTCTTGCATTTGAATTTCAATCAAGTTGCTTTCTTTGAAAACTTTTCTTCTTCAACCATAATTGATATGGTTGTCTTATATTTGAATTTCAACCAATCAAGTTGTCTTTGAAAACTTTAAGAGATTTTTCAATTGATATGTTGTCTTATATTTGAATTTCAATCAATCAAGTTGTCTTTGAAAACTTTAAGAGATTTTTCAATTGATATGGTTTCTAATAGTTGAGTTTTTCATTTTTAAATATCAAATCTTAATAAACTTTACACAAACCTAACTCTTACTTCTCATATGTCTCGGAGCATGCTTCTTGAGTTTTGATTTCTTTGTCTTGAGATCTTGATGACTTTGCTCTTCAATGGATTTGCAACTTGTCAACTTTGCATTTGCTTGATATTTGAATTAGGCCAATGTTGGTCCAATTAAATCAATAGTCAACATTAAGCTTTAAAACATAAATCATTAGTTCATATGAAAATATCATTAATGAACAACTTAAAATCATGGTTATCATCAAAACTACATGAATGTTCTTGGATTAATTAGCCAATTAATAGGTATTGAAACCTTGAGGCTAACAGTTTGGATATTTTGTTGGATGATGTCATTTTTGGACATGGGTCAATTTGTGAAAATTTATTTAAAATTGACTTATTTGAATCTTCTACCTCATCTACTTTTGTAATTGATTGTAATATGATTATCAATTCATCTACATGGTACGCCCGACTGGGGCACATACGGAAAGATAGGATGACCAGGTTAGCTAGAGAAGGCCTTTTAGGCCCACTCGCAAAGGTCGACCTACCAATATGTGAGTCTCGTTTGGCAAGCAAGGCATGTAGAAAGCCTTTTGGTAAGACTGTGAGAGCTATTCAACCACTTGAGTTAATCCCCTCAAATATTTACAGATCTATGAATGTAAAGGCACGTCATGGTGCCTCATATTTTCTCACATTTATTGATGACTACACGCGATATGGTTACGTTTAGTTGATCGCTCACTGCTATGAAGCTTTGGATTGTTCAAACGCTTTGTAGTAGAGGTTGAGAATCAACATGAAAAGAGCCTAAAGACTCTTTGAACTGACCATGGGCGCGAATACTTGTCTGATCAATTTAAGGATCTATGTGACGGAAAGGGGATACGCAGACAACTTACTATTCCAAACACTCCTCAACAAAATGGTGTAGCAGAGAGAAGGAATAAAACACTGTTAGACATGGTTGGATCTATAATGGCGTAAGCTAACTTCCCAATATCTTTTTGGGGGGACGCACTTTTAATTGCTGCCTATATACTTAACCGTATGCCTTCTCAGTCAGTTTCCTTCACCCCATACGAGCTTTAGAAAGGCAAAAAATCCAATTTAGAGCATTTATGACCTTGGGGATCTACTAGTTTTGTACACAGCACCACCCATACGTATGGAAAATTGGGCCCTAGAGCTAGGAAGCATATCTTCATAAGATATTCTGATAGCTCAAAAGGACATGTCATGTATGGTGAACATCCCAATGGAGGAATGACTGAAATAAAGTCTTGCGATATCGATTTCATTGAGACTAATTTCCCTAGTATTGGCGATGCTAACAGAGAGCTTGACCTCTATGAGTTAGAGGAAGATGAAGGCACCTTATCATCTTTAAGCGAGGGTGGGAGATTAGTTCCTCGTCCTGTAATCGCTGAAGATAGTGAGAGTGGTCTTCAACCTAGTGGGAGTATTACATTAGATCAAGATCCTTAAGCATGTTGAGGTAGCAACAAAGGTCACATTCCCCGTCGTCATTTTGAGATTGAGAGAAATGTTATCCTATGCGATGCTAAGGATGTGGATGAGTCTTCTTCTTTTAATGAAGCGCTCCATTCACCAGATAGGGATGAGTGGATGACTGCTATGCAGAAAAAGATGAGTTCCATAGACAAGAATAATGTCTGGGAGGTAGTTGATCTTCCGCCTAGGCGCAAGACCATTGAAAACAAATGGGTTCTAAAGGTCAAAAGCAAGGCAAATTGTTTAATTGACAGGTACAACGCAAGCCTCGTGGCAAAAGGCTATACCCAACGAGTAGGTATTGACTATGAGGATACATTCTCCCCAGTGGTGAGATTTGCCTCTATATGCCTGATCCTATCCATTGTAGCAAAATAGGATTTAGAGCTTTTCCAAATGGATGTTAAGACTGCATTTTTCAATGGAGAACTAGATGAAGAGATCTATATGGCTCAACCAGTGGGTTTTGAAGTCCAGGGACATAAGCACAAAGTGCTTCATCTCAAACGTTTCATCTATGGTCTCAAACAGTCATCTAGGCCATGGTATTTGAGATTTTATGGTTCCATTACCTCTTTTGGTTTTGAGATGATTGAAGAGGACCATTGCATGTATCTTAAACATTCCAAGAGAAGCATTCTAATCTTGTCATTATATGTTGATGACATCTTGTTAGCTGGAAATGACATGGATTCCATTGTCACCACTAAGAAGTGGTTGTCCTCTAATTTTGAGATGAAGGACATGGGTGAAGCAAATTTTGTGCTGGGAGTTAAGATTACTAGAGACTGTTCAAAGAAACTTCTTAGTTTATCCTAAGGGACTTACATCAAGAAGATTCTTGAACGTTTTCATATGCATAACTTCAAACCTATTGACACTCCAATGGAAAAAGGATGCACTCTCACCCTAGACCAGTGTCCTAAGAATGATGAGGAAAAAGAATCAAATGTCCAAAGTGCCATATGCATCTGCAATTGGGAGTCTGATGTATGCAATGTTGTGTACACGTCCAGACATATGTTTTGCAGTTGGCATGGTTAGTCGTTATCAGAGCAATCCTGGACCTGCTCATTGGAAAGCAGGTCAAGAGGATTCTATGGTACCTTTGTGGAACTATTGATCATGCTCTATGTTATCATGGCGGGGACCTGAGATTGATAGGTTACAACGATGCTGATTGGGCCAGTGACAAGGATGAGCGCAAGTCCACCTCAAGTTATGCATTCATACTAGGAAGGTGGAGCTGTTTCTTGGTGTCGTAAGATACAGTCATGCATTGCAACGTTTATGTGGCTTGTTCAGCAGTTGTCCAGGAAGCTATTTGGCTAAGGAGATTTTTGCAACGTTTAGGTGCTACAGCTCATGCAGAGGATGTTGTATTACTATATTCTGATGGTACATCAGCCCTAGCATATGCAAAAGACCCTAAGTACCATGGGAAAGCCAAACACATTGAGCTTCGGTACCACTACATTTGAGATATGGTTTCACAAGGAGAAATGATCTTACAGCATATATCTACTAGTAGCATGGTGGCTGATCCTTTGATCAAGCCTATTGCTAGAGATTTGTTCTTCTCTCATGCTAAGAGTATGGGACTTTGTAGGATATGATATGCTTAGATACTTTGTTTTTGTATCGCCATTATTGTTATTGTTTTATGATATGAGTATTCATTTTATCATCTTTATTCATATGTTAAAATATTGTTGATAGCACATCTTTGAAATATGTCACCAGGCAATAATCAACCCTCTCACACGGGTAATTCACCTTGACACTTAGATAGCGAGCAAGATGAGACATTTATGTCATTTAGTGCTAAGATAGTGAATTAAGACATTTATATCTTTGGCTTCTAGAAGACGAGTAAGATATATATACTTATTAGTGACATGTCGCCTTAGATGGAGCTAAGATGAGACCTCATGATAGGTCGAATATAGAGTGATGCCAAGACTCTATGTAGCCTAAATTATAGCTGAATGTGAGTTTTTCAGGTAGGCGCTTGGAGAGTGACTGCGGCTGAAAACTCAGGTTAGGTGCTTGCATAGCGACTAGACTCAGATTCGTATGGCATTTCTACCCATTCATAGTGACATACTCATTTTTATGAGATAATGCCATAGCATACAATTCATACTGTATGTGCTTTATGCCGACTGACAGTGGGAGTGATGAATAACCCCTGCTTCATCACTGTGTGAGCCACAAGGATCAATGATCCTACTTTTACCCATTGTCGATCTAAGACTATGTCATGAAGAGGAAGCTTAATGTCGCTACTTTAGCATGCAAACCAAGGACCATGAGTGATTCAGTCTGATGGGGCAAGTCTGGGAAAGTGGTTGAGCCCAATTTAATTAATATGAGGACTTAGGGAAGATTGTTTGAAATATACCATATTATATAACTTATTGCTGGCCAGCGTCTATGTTGTAATGTGTTTGCAACATAGGACATGAGTGCATCACATATTTAGGGTAAAACACTGCTTACCATGAGGGATTAAGATTGCTTAATTTGGTATAGTCAAGCCATCTAGGGTATAATCGAGATGCTCTCGAATGATGCACTTTTATTAGTCAAGATATGATTTGATAATTGTTGCTCTTGAGGCTATACGTTTTTCTCGTGAGGTCGCACAAACTATTTTCTAGTATGAGGAGATAATTGTGAAGATTGAGAGATTGCTTCACCTTATGTGGGTGGACGTCTCACCCTGTGTGGGCGAGTGGGAGCTATTATAATTTAATGGGTCGGGATGGACCCATGCCCATGATCTGCCCTCTATGGGTTGCGGGTCCCATTTGGTCATGTGATAAGAATAATTATCCATTATTTGAATTGGATCAAATCATGGGATAGTGGGTTATCAAATCCCTAAAAAGGAGGGATGTGCTTCTACTAATAGTTATATTCTCTGTGAATATATTTAATATGTAGAGAAGACTAAATCAATACAATAGTTTATACAGAGAAAAATAAACAGACGTAGAGAAAGCTCTCTAACTCACTAAGTGTAAGACTCTCAAGAAATCTCTTAGAATTTAGTTCGTGGATTATAGGGAAACTCTAGTAGCCAACCTCAACCCACGAGAACAAGGACAAACATGAGAGCAAACAGGGATTTGTAATTGAAGAAGAAAAACAGTGTAACAAGCGAACAAAACTGATCTGGGTCTTCCGCAACGAGTAAATATCTCAAACCCGGTTGTATGATATATGATTTACACTTAATTAAGAGAATTTACAATTGGTAGTTAAACTAGGTTTTTGATCCTTACCTTTAACAATATCGAGCCGATTTTGACTTGTTTGAGAAAAAATGAGTTTGATAGGGAAAAGGAAGTGTGTGAGAGAGAAGAATACATTCATTTGTGTTATTAAATATATCAACACACATAGTATTGAATATAAACTAGGTTGAGAAACTTACTCTCGTTATGGAAGATCCAGATCGGTTTAGCTAGCTTGTTACAAGCTTCAATGGTGCTATTTCTCTATAATCATGTTCGTCATTGTTCTCGTGGGTTGAGGTTGGCTACTAGAGTTGCCATTTAATTTCCACGAAACTAAATTCTATAGATTTTTCACAGAGAGTCTCACACTTAGTGAGAGAGAGAGCTTTTCATCTGAGGTATGTTTTTTTGTGTAAACTATTGTGTTTAGGTTTATTCTTCTAATCTCATATATATATAATCATAGAGAATATATCTATATGCTAGAATCACATACCTCATTTTTTGGGATGAGATAATCCACTATTTCATACTTTAAGTTAAATATTACAAATCTAACATTGTACAAGCTGCTACTATGTACACTGCTAGATTTAAGAAATGAAATCCTAACAGTGAAAAGGACTTTTTTCACTTCTCCATTTCATTGGTCACATCTTTGTCTTAATTTAGACTCTACACTCTTTAGTTAGTTGTTAGACATATCTGCAAAACTCAATGAGTGTTGCATATTAACAGGTATGAACTGCAAAATAAAATCGCCATAGGAGAATAAGATATTTTGTTCGCCCATGTCAACGTTTGCAATGATTCTAATTCATGTAATTGATGCAAAGATATTGGTAATAATAAAAACAATTATATATGATTATGTGAAAAGCGTAAGCTCTGTGACCAGTGCACATGTTACAGGATTTAATACTGAGTTTGATCACATGTTACAGGATTTAATTCCATCAAAATAGAATGAACATGCAAATGATTATGTAACAAGTTTGTCTTTTTGAATACGATTAGATGCTGCTGCTGCAGCCTAAATTATGGTCACTTGTGAGAAGTGCACATGTTACAGATTTTTATATCTGGACCATGTCACTTGTGAGTAATTATCTATTAATTTGTTCAATGTGTTTGTGTGTCAGAAAGAAATTAATGCCGGCAGATTTCGTATTTCTTATTTTGATTTTTGAATGGTTGAAGTTTTCCGTTTAAAATTTATAGATTTATTTTCTTAATTTATTTAATTGTGCTAGTTGACGCAAGTCATGGGCGGAGCCAATGCATAACCCAAATTGTTTTAAAAAATATTTAGGGTTAAATACACTGTTGGTCCCTAATGTTTACCCAAGTTGCACGTTTGGTCCCTAACGTTTAAAACGAGCAGAAATGGTCCCTAACATTTCAAAATTGTGCATCATTGGTCATTCCGTTTGTCTCCGTTAACTTTGTGCATACGTGGCTAACGGATTGATGAAGTGACCTATTTTTAATTGAAGGTGGCATTTAATTTCATTTACATGTAGGATTTGACATGGCATACCCGATTAAAAATACATAAAACCCACCCACTTGATTTAGATTCAATAAAAAAATAAAAAATAAATTAAAAAAACCAAACCCGATTAAACCCTAGGTTTGCTTCAGACCCAAACATTCCCTCTCTCTCTTCTTCCTCTGCCACCTGACCTCTCTCTCCCCTCCCAGATTGAACCCATTGTTGTTTATGAACAGCACGTTTGTGTCAATGTTGAATTCCTAAGGTGGGATTGTTCCAGCATAAGTATTAAACCGAAGGTCCACAAAGGTTAAATTCGTGGCACCTAGTACATTCCATGGGACACCTCCAAGGAACTTGTTGTTACTCAAATCGAGTTCATATAAATAACGTAATTGGTTTAGGTTTCGATTAATGGGGCCAATAAAGTTGTTGGAATTGGCATGGAAGATAGCAATGTCCATAAAAATTTAAGAATGTAACCACCAAATCTTGAGACCATCGTCTCTATTTGAAGAATGTGCATATAGCCATATACTGTACACGCCAAGTCTGGGAGAGATTGGAAAAGAAAACCTTACATTGGTTTTGACGCATTCATGTCTTGGTAGTCCGATTCCATTTTTTTTTTTCTATATTTTTACACTATTACCATACATTATTTGAAGAATTTGTGTTCTATTTGATGTAATTCAGAGTTTGGCTTTGAATTATTTATTTTCGGATGGTAGAGGAAGAAGACATAGTCTAAGAGAGAGATGGAAATGTTAGGGTCTGAAGCAAACATATGGTTTAATTTTTTTATTGAATCTGAATCGGGTGGGTGGGTTTTATTTATTTTTAATCGAGTATGCCATGTCAAATCCTATAAGTAAATGAAATTAAATGCCACCTCAATTAAAAGTTAGTCATATCATCATTTCGTTAGCCACGTATACACAAAGTTAACAGAGATAGACGAAATGACCAATGGTGCATGATTTTGAAACTTTAGGGACCAAACGTGTAACTTAAGTAAACTTTAGGGACCAATAGTGTATTTAACCCATTATATATATATATATATATGATGGATTTGATAAGGTGCCCATCCTCACAAAACTTTAGGTAAATTAGAACAAAACAAAAAAAAAAATCCCAAATACACAAAAAAAAAATCCAAAAACAAAAAAAAAAAAAAATCAAAAAAATTAACTTAAAAATAAAATCACAACAACATCAGTCTTCTATTATTATTATTTTTTCTTATTTTAAAAATACTTAATTTTTGTGGGCTACCAAGAACCCAAATCGTGCAATCTAGCTTTACCACTTACCATTATCATTTGAGAGAGAGAGAGAGAGAGAGAGAGAGAGAGAGAGAGAGTGATGGTTTTTTGTGGAGTGGCCTGCGTTGAGTGATTCAGTGCTTGTTTTAATATTTGTTAATTGTGTTTGTATTGTTGTGTGGTCTTGATCAAATTGAAAGTGGCGAGACTATGAAGTGCAGAGTGAATGTGTATTTGTGTTAGTGTGACTAATTTTTTATTTTTATTTTTAATAATATGATTGAATGCTTTTATATTTAGTAAATCAGAAGGTTTTTGTTTTTTTTTTGCTAAACTAGGTTTTTGTTTTGTTACTATTTGAGTGTTTGTTAGTTTTATTAGTGTAGAAAAACAAAAGGAAAAACTTAAAAAATGTTAATTTTATATTTTATGATGTGTTAGTTTATTTTATGAACATTGTTTTTCTTTTAATATTTTTGAAATAGTAATGGTGAAATACTTCAAAAGAAAGTCAGATGAAAGATAACTTGATTGTATACATAAAAAAAGTCATTTTTTGTAGCATTGATAATGAAGTATTCATGCAACGATTTCAAAATATGAAAACATGTCGAAATCAATTGTAAAAGGATATAATGAGCTTCTTGTTTGTTACTTTATATTTATATAAACAATGTATATAAGCTTTTGGCCTTTTTTTTTATTTTTTTATTATGTCTATTAAAGTTTGAGATCAAAAGGTATCCACCATAGATTGAATTTCTGGCTACACCCTTGATGCAAGTACAGGTTCTTTTGATTTATAAGTATAACTAAATTGAAATGGATATATTCGAGTTAAAGAAAACTTTTTTTCGTTTTTTCTTTTTTCCCATTTAATTGTCGTTGAGCTTGAGTAAACCTTAAATAACCGCTAATTAATTCATTATGAAAGTTTTATTAGGTGGTTTTTCCACATGAACAAGTGGTGCTTAACAAACGCTAACATTTTATAAATCTCAAATCCTCCAAAATGGAGTTACATAAGCAATCATTTTATTTTATTTAGATAAACATAACAAAATCAGTAGTGCTTCATGGCACTTTCAAATATTATTTTAATTGTCAAATTAGAATAGTTTCTGAAGATGTTGAACCACATTCTTGTCGAGTTGGAAGGCCTTGGTGAGAACATCAGGATTAATGGGAGGATTGGATCCAAAGACAGCATTTGCTATTGTGATTACGCCTGCATTTTGGCTACTGAGACCAGCAATGGCAATTGCATTGGTTTTTCCCACATTGAATTGGAAGTGAATGAGGCCAACCGGAAACACAAACACATCCCCCTTGTTTAGAACTTTGGTGAAGAGGCGGTTCTCTGTGTTCGATGTTACAAAACCAACATAAAGAGTACCCTCTAAGACTACTAGGATTTCAGTGGCACGGGGGTGAGTGTGGGGAGGATTTTGTCCATATGGTGCATAGTCGATTCGAACAAGGGATATACCAAGAGTATTGAGGCCTGGAATTTGGTCCACATTCACAGTAGTGACGTTTGATCCCTGCAGATTTTTTGTATTCCCGGCAATGTTCAATCCCCCGAAATAGAAATCATCAGCTTTGGCAAGCTTTGGATCCTTGCAGACCTTTCCATTAACAAATGCTACATAAAGAACTTTTTGTTATGAACACTTCACAAGAATGCTTAAGACTTTAGTGCGGAAAATAATAATTCTTCCATTTATAGTTTCGTTAGTGTAAATTCTTAACATGACAAAAGAATGCAGAAACATAAAAAGAAATGAAAAGAAAAGTGTGTACCAGCTGAGTCGGAGGAGTCCTTAAGTGCAACACAGAAGTCTTGCAGAGGGGATGGGTCAGACGCAGAGGTAAGAGAGAATGCCAAAGCAAAGAAGGCAACAGTTACAAGTTATGCTCTCATCATATTTCAGGCTTATTCTATGTTTTTTCTGTTCTGTATATCTTTGCTTCGGGTGAGAGATGGGAAATGTTGGATGGGAAGCATGTCTATATATAGATAGGAAACATTGAATAGGTCTATCAATTATAGTATATAAAAATATGTTACGTCTTCGACTATTACCAATTTTCCTTTTGATGGTCCAAATATTCCTAAACCGCTAAATTTGAACACATTGGACCAGTTCAATGAGATAAGATTAGAGTTCCATTGTCACTTGGGTCAATCAATGATAAACAAAGATGAATTGTTGTCAAAGTAGAACCCGCAGTTCCCCTGTTCAATGCCTAACAAGAGAATGAGGGTAGTCATTAATATAGTAATAAAAATTTGCTTTATGTAAATTATCTTAACTAATTAGCTAAAGCTCATCACAACATTCTTATATATAATATATGTTTGTCTCTCTTCTGTTTAAATTTTAAAGTCTCCAAAAGCGAGTGATATATATATGGATTTTCAAGGGTTTGTTTATTATTTTGTTGGAAAGTTTCTTTGTGACTTTGGTGTATTGCAAATAAATGGCTTGAGAATTAATTAATACTATTGTAGAAGCCTTAAGTAGAAGGATTCAAACCTTCTAGTATATTTAGTTATTGCAATAAAGAACATCCAATTGATAATTTATAAACAAATTTAGTCTGTTAATGTAAAGTACGAGTTTCTTTCAAATGAGCCAAATATCTCTGAAAACTAAAACGACCTAAATATCCCGAAAAATTACCAAAATACCTCCAAAACCAATAAAATGATCTAACTACCCCCAAAACCTAAAATATGACAAATATATTCCCCAAGCATCCAAAATGACAAAAATACTTGAAACCACTAAATTGACAAAAAATACCCTAAAACCTAGACAATGACTAAAATATCATCGAAAAACCTCATAATTGACCAATATATCCCCAAAACCTAAATTATGACAAATATACTCCCAAAGCGTTCAAAATGACAAAAATACCACTAAATTGACAAAAAAAAGAAAAAAATCTAAGAGCACTAAAATGACCAAAATAGCTTCGAAATTTCCAAAATGACCAATATATACAAAACCTTCAAAATGACTAAAATACCGTTAAAGTCTCTGAAATTTATTTTCAAAATGTCAAAAATGACCTAGATACACCTAAAACCTCTAATGTGATCCAAAATATCCACGAAAACCTTTAAAATGACTAAAATACCTTGAAACCACAAAAAATCCAAAATTAACAAAATACACCCCCCCCCCTGCCGAGACCTCCAAAATAACCAATATACACCAAAAATCCCAAGAATGACAAATATACTCCCAAAATGACCAAAATACCCATGTTGGAAGCAAAAAATCTTAAGCCAATTACAAATTGCCACGTCAGAATTCAGTGACAGAATCTAAATTTACGAGTCACTAAATTAAAAATTGTTATGTATCACTTGGATCCGTAGTGGCACCTCTTGGGATTTGTGAGGGCCACTAAATCCTCATTGAGGTTAGGGTAAAGAAGGGAGTCGCCACCTGGTTTAGGTCTAGGAACCATTTATAAACAACATATAAAAATTAAGGTTTATCGGTCTTGATCTAAGTTCGGAGTTAGGGTACGTGCTTGGGAAGGTGTTAGGCACCTAAGCCTGTCCAACCAATGGATGACCTTCTTTCATATTATTGGGCTATATCTAAAGAAAAATTTAATAGGGAAATCAAACCTAAATGCACAAAAGCAAATTAAACCTAGAAACTATATCAACCAAAGCATGTGAAGACAAATATAAGATGAGAAAAAATAATTTTTATCTGACTCCAAGCTTACCAATCGCCAAACAATTGAGAAAAAATTCCCAAAATTATATGAAGCAAAATTTCATGTGAGAATATTCATAATCAAACACACTCTATAAGAAAAAGAAATAAAAATTCTAAGTTAACGTGAATAAAAAAGGGATCAGATCATGTTATAAAAAAGAAAGGATGCAATCCTATTATTTGTAATCATAGAACCCGTGGCCCACTTTGATTTTAGAAGCAAATCTTCATTGAAAACATGATGGCCGTGTGATTAACTAACCTTATGACTCAGCAAAAAAAAAAAAAAAAAAAAAGATTAACTAACCTTATGAACCTTAGGTAAGCCGAAAATCAGTTTAGGATTTCATGGTAAACATTCACGTATTGACATATGAATATAACGTAAAGACACCATGACCATGGGATGAAACATATGAAAGTATGAATGGGAAATTACACTTTACGAAATCAATTGGGGACTTTACGAAATCAATGTGAAAAACTTGAAATAAGTTTTGAATGGAAAACCTGTAAAGCAACTATATGAATATCACAAATTAAAATAATAAAAAGCAAACTATTGAAAGAAGAAGATACAATCAAATATATGAAATAATAGAAGGCAAACAAAAGTTCACTAAAGAAACATAAATAATTAAGGAGAGTATGGTTCATTGAGAAGATCAATACCTTCTCCTTTAAGCTAGTATAGCAGTATTTTACCTGTCCCTCGGCCAAATCTCTTGTTGACACTACAAGAAAAATAACTTTTAGCATCATCTTTTGTTGACGCTAAAAATAAAAAATTGTCACAATAAACATTTTTTGCGTCAACTAAAAGGTTGCTGCATAGTGATGCAATAAATCGTGTTGCTTAAAATCATGACATGAGGTTGTATAAGGTGAAGCTTAAGGTTGATGGAAATTTAGAGAGATAAGGTGAGGTTAGTTGCTATGGGTTACACTCACCAAGAAGGGTTGGATTATTCAGAAACCTTTTCTCTAGTTGCAAAATTCTCCACTGTTAGAACACTCCTTGCTATTGGTTCTGTCAAATAGTGGTCTCTTACCCAATTGGATGTAAACAATGCTTTTCTTCATGGAGATCTACATGAGGAGGTTTAAATGGGGTTTCCCCCTGGTTTTTCTAGCAAGGGGGAGCCTAATCAAGTTTGTAAACTCAATAAGTCGCTCTATGGATTGAAACAAGCCTCACGACAATTGTTTGCTAAGTTCTCATCCACCATACTCAAGCAAGGCCTCATTCAATCCAAATCTGACGACTAATTGTTTACTAGGAGTCAAGGTTATGTTTTCTTTGTCTATGTAGATGATATTCTCATAGCAATTAATGACATCGACTCAATAAACTCCTTGAAAGACTCACTTCATGCATAATTCAAACTCAAGGATCTAGGAAATCTAAAGTACTTTCTTGGGTTGGAGGAGGCAAGGTCTGCTAAAGGGATCTCATTATGCCAAAGGAAGTACGCACTAGAGATTCTTGCAGATAGTGGCATGCTAGGTTCAAAACCAGTGAGCACACCTATGGAACAGAATTTGAAGATCAGTCAATCAGATGGTGTTTTCCTTGATGACCCCTCAACATATAGAAGGCTGGCTGGTAGGCTTCTTCACTTGACAGTGACCAGACCAGACATTGTTATAGTGTCCAAAGGTTAAGCCAATTCATGGCCAAACCAACTAGTATTCATCTTACTGTAGCTCTCAAGATGTTGAGATACACTAAAGGAGCATCAAGAGAAGGCTTGTTCTTTCCTAGTTGCAGCAGTCTTCAATTGAAAGCTTTCTCAAATTCTGACTGGGCTGGATGTCCTGATACAAGGAGATCAGTTACGGGTTATTGTGTTTTCCTTGGTAAATCATTAATCTCTTGGAAATCCAAGAAACAACACACTGTTTCCAGATCATCTGCTAAGGCAGAATATAGAGCAATGACTTCTGTGGTTTGTGAACTCATGTGGCTGCTGCCATTGTTGAAAGATCTTCAATTAGAACATCCTAAAGAAGCTTTATTATAGTGTGACAGTCAAGCAGCAATCCATATAGCTACTAACCCCATTAACCATGAGAGAACTAAGCATATAGAGCTGGATTGCCATTTGGTTAGAGAGAAATTCAAGATGGATTAGTTAGGACATTACATGTTACCTCTCAAAACCAATTGGCTGACCTTATGAAAAAGTCCCTTGGTTCCTCACAGTTTTCTTCTTTAATTAGCAAGATGGGAGTTCATAATATATATGTTCCATCTTGAGGGGGAGTATTAAAATTGTTGCTACTGACATGAAGCCATTTGGACTGCTGCACTTAGCTGAAATGAAGAGCTGCAGAATTCTACATCAGTTATACGACTTGCAGTTCTTAGAATATGAACAGTGTTCTCTGTGTCGTGTAGTACATGTATAAGTTAGTGGAGTACAGGTGGCATATTTTCATTAGTTGTATTAGATAGTGGAATTAGTTTTAGTTATTTTATTAGTGTTAGTTTTCTGTTGATGTATCGTCTTCAACACACTACTCTTGGTTTTGTATATATATCAATAAATTTAAGCAAGCATTAATCCAACTAGAGCATTTCTCTCTCTGCTCTATTTCGACTTGCTATTTTTGTTAAATTAATTGGACGTTCTTAAATCTTTATTGCATTTACGTCATACACAAGAAGATTTGAATCCTTCTAATTAAGGGTTCTGCAATAGTAATTCTCAAGCCATTTTATTAATTGAAATAAACCAAAGTCACAAAGAAACTTTCCACCAAAATATTAACAACCCTTTGAAATCCATATACATCGCACGCTTTGTGAGACTTGAATATTTAAAGAGAAGACAGAGAGAAGAATATGCCAAATGTGTTTCTAGTTCTTAGTTCTAAAAAGCCATTAAGATTTAACGTATTAGTAAAATAAGAGTAAGAGGGATATTATCCAACAAAGACACTGTTACATATATAACAATGTTGTTTCGACCTTCATCAATGTGGTTATGACAATTTACATAAAGCAAATTTTTAATACTACTTAATGATTATTCTCATGTTAGACCTTGAACAAGTAGGCTGCCGACTTCTACTTAGCAACTTACAGATGTTATGCAATCTATCTATGTTTATCATTGATTGGCCTAAGTAACAATACAACTCTAATCTTATCTCATTGAACTGGTCCAATGTGTTCAAATTTAGTGGTTAAAGAATATTTGGCCCATCAAATAAAAAATTGGTAATAGACCAAGACTTAACAAGTTGTTATATACTATAATTCACGTAAGGAAAATCAGACCTATTCAATGTCTCCTATCTATATATAGACATGCTTCCCCTCCAACATTTCTCATCCCTCACCCGAAGTAAAGATATACATAACAGAAAAAACATACTGCCAGAAATATGATGAGAGCTTACCTTGTAACTGTTGCCCTCTGTGCTTTGGCATTCTCTCTTGCCTCTGCCTCTGACCCATCCCCTCTGCAAGACTTCTGTGTTGCACTTAAGGACTCCTCCGACTCAGCTGGTACACACAAAACTCTTCCTTTTCTTTTTATTTTTCTTTTTTTTTTTCATTTTAAGAATTTACACTAACGAAACTATAAATGGAAGAATTATTATTTCCTGCATTGAAGTCTTAAGCATTCTTGTGAAGTGTTCATAACAAAAAGTTCTTTATGCAGTCTTTGTTAATGGAAAGGTCTGCAAGGATCCAAAGCTTGCCAAAGCTGATGATTTCTATTTCGGGGGATTGAACATTGCCGGGAATACAGAAAATCTACAAGGATCAAACGTCACTACTGTGAATGTCGACCAAATTCCAGGCCTCAATACTCTTGGTATATCTCTTGTTCGAATCGACTATGCACCATATGGACAAAATCCTCCCCACACTCACCCTCGTGCCACTGAAATCCTAGTAGTCTTAGAGGGTACTCTCTATGTTGGCTTTGTAACATCGAACACAGAGAACCGCCTCTTCACCAAAGTTCTAAACAAGGGGGATGTGTTTGTCTTTCCGGTTGGTCTCATTCACTTCCAATTCAATGTGGGAAAAACCAATGCAATTGCCATTGCTGGTCTCAGTAGCCAAAATGCGGGAGTAATCACAATAGCAAATGCTGTCTTTGGATCCAATCCTCCCATTAATCCTGATGTTCTCACCAAGGCCTTCCAGCTCGACAAGAATGTGGTTCAACATCTTCAGAAACTATTCTAATTTGACAATTAAAATAATATTTGAAAGCGCCATGAAGCACTACTGATTTTGTTATGTTTATCTGAATAAAATAAAACGATTGCTTATGTAACTCCGTATTGGAGGATTTGAGATTTATAAAATGTTGGCGTTTGTTAAGTACCTCTTGTTCATGTGGCAAAACCACATAATAAAACTTTCATAATGAATTAATTAGCAGTTATTTAATTAAGGTTGTCTCAAGCTCAACTACACTTAAGTAGTTAAAAAGCAAGAGAGAAAACAGGTTTTCTTTAACTTGAGTAAATCCATTTTCTGCTCACAAGGAATATCCCAAGCTTAGTCCACTCTATGATTATGTGCTCCATCCCAAGCACACTCACATCATCTGTGAATTGGACTTATAATTTCAATTTAGTTATAGATCAAAAGAACTTGTACTAGCATCAACTGGCACAATTAATTCTTTTTTACACACAAACACATTGAACAAATTAACAGATAATTATTCTAGAACTTCCTTTCGAATGGCTTGGTCCAGATATAAAAATCTATAACATGTGCACTCCTAACAAATGACTATCATTTAGGCTGCAGCAGCAGCATCTAATTGTCTTCAAAAGGACAAAAAGTTTAAAACAAACTTGTTACATAATACATTTGCATTAAAGTGGGATCATCAATGAAAGCATGGGTGTTGGTTTTGGCTTTTGCGAGGGGATAGTCCTCTTTTTAAGTTACCTGGGCATTTGGTTCGTATGATGTAAGATTCCTTCCTAATGTTAGATTCTTGGAATTTTTTATCTATAGAATCACATCATAAGAATATAAGATTACAGCATTAGAAAAATTCTAGGATCCCCTACCTAAATGGTTTCGTCCAAAGGTAACAGCCATAGATGAGGCTAAATGTATATTAATACTATCAAAATTTGTCAAGGAAGAGGAGTCTGGACCCTCTGGCTTGGATAACTTAGCATATCTTGCTAAAACATTTAAAGGCTTGTTTAAAAATAGAAGAAATAAAGGTAAAGGAAGACCTTTTGGTAATAATGACTAGTCTAAGGGAACCTCATAGAATAATGTTAAGAATTTTCCCATTGATAAAAACAGTATGTTGCTCCAATTTTTGGTACCGAGTGCTATGGATGCAATGGCTACAACCATATGAAAACAAACTGTCCCACCTACCATATTTTTTAAGGAAAAGGGTAAAGATATGGCAGCTGCCCGTCAGAGTGTAGTTGTGAGCTCAATAGAATGCGCTCACGATGTGTATTAAAATAAAAAGTGGGAGTCGTCACCTGGTTTAAGTCCAGGTACCATTTTAAAAAATCCATTTTCAAAATTACAGTTTAACTGGTACGGTGTGAGTTCAGAGTTAGGATAGAGGCTTGGTAAGGTGTTATGCACCTAGCTCGACCGACCGTCGCTGGCCTTCTCCATATTATTAGACTATGTATAAGAAATTAAATATTAAGGAAATCCACACAAAGAAGAGGAGGAAAGTGGTGTTACAAATGTTGTGGATTTGTAATTTAAATATGTTGTTTTACATCTTACTGCATATTAAAACATTTAGTTGTAATATTAATATGAGATTACTATCTTTTTCAACATTATGAGTTTGTATTATTTGGTAGCTTTAACTGTGATATGAGATTCCTAGATTGTTGGACATTTGAACTAATACCATTCTTAAATTTTCAGGTTATATTATTTCCGGAAATTCTAAGGCCCCGTTACGAGACCGTCCCGTCACGGGTGTAAAACATTGTAAGATATGTGTGTTTTTGGATAACACATGTTTGTCCTCTGTAGTACAATTTATGTAATTTGTAGGAAAGTTATGTTTATCACAAATATCACTTATGTTACCGGAATTCACACATTTTGTTTTTACAACTATAGACACACATTTATCACTACTGGGAAAAAAAAAATAAAAATTTTAAACAAAACACACATTTTACCAAAACCAACACCGGTCCCGTAACGGGACTTAAGTGTGACCTATTATTTAATTTGTCTTTTTGTTGTAAGATTTGAATTGTTTATGATTGACTTAGATTCTTGAATTCTCATGCTTGAATTATTTTTATCATTTTTTTTAGGTTTGAAATTGTTGAAAGGTATAAATTTTAATAAATTATGAATTTTTTTTTCATTTTAACATAATGGAGCGAGGCGAGTATCCAAATGTATTTGTTGAGGGGGTCACACTTAGATCCCGCTACGGGACCGGTGTTGGTTTTGATAAAATGTTTGTGTTTTGGTTTTGACACCAGTGGGGAGACGGTCTTGTAGCGGGACCTAAGTATTTCCGTTATTGAGGTGGGACAAAGTGGATACCTTCAGGTTCCCATGGGGGCAAGGACAACAAAGTCTCATATGTGTATATCCCTTTAACTTAAATATACCGTCCGGATTATAATATTTAAAATTGATTGATTACTCTCATATATATATATAACAAAAAATGTGTGAATACTGTAGTTATTGGGACAACGGAAGCTTTTGACACTACTTAGTTAGGCCAAATTACCGTCTATGTGTGAATTAAATTAAATAACATTCCAAGCAATAGAGAGATAAATAATCACGCAATAATCAAGAAAATCAACCACACAAGAACACGCCAAATTTACGTGGAAAACCCTCCAGTGTAGAGGGAAAAACCACGGGGCAAATCCGATCAATCCACTATAATAAAATAGAGATTACAATACTCAAGTTTATGCCCAAACTTGAGTTCACAATAAATTGAGAAATCACTCTCTAGGAATAAATACCATCTCACCACAAAAAAACCGAAACCCAGTGAAACCAATAACGTAGTAAGATGTTCCTTGAATACTTCAACTCTCCGTGGTTGTAGCACCCAAAATCCCTCCTAGAGAAACCCCCACTTTATCTCCTTGTGTGTGTCTTGAACCAAAGAAAAAAACCTCACTTTTTTTTTCTTTCTCACCAGTACCGCACATCTGCACTGCTAGGTTCTCTCTCAATGATACAAGAGACTCACGCACACACACTGCTTTATATATAAAGCACCTGCCGCCTCACTTGTTTCTATTTCTTATAAGGAGACTTGCTTTTGCTTGCACTAAAAGACAAGCCCATCATGGGCTTTACTATTGTGTGGGCTGGCACCTTAAAGGTGCGGTGCACCCAACAATCTCCCCCTCCAGCCCACTGAGGAAGGAGATCTTCATTCCAACTCTTTAGTTAGAATTCATGCCGGCTTGACCCGGCACAAAGCTCAAGCTTCTCTTTCGGCACAACCTTGGTCAACATGTCAGCTGGATTCTTGTCTGTGTGAATCTTTCTTAATTGCATCAACTGTTGATCAACAATTAGTCTGAGCCAATGGTATCTCACATCAATGTGCTTCATTCGTGAATGGTATGTAGAATTCTTGCTCAAGTCTAGTGCACTTTGACTATCACAATGGACAACATACTCGTCTTGCTTCAAACCCAAGTCTTAGGAGAAACCGTTTCATCCAAAGCATCTCTTTCCCTGCTTCGGTCGCTGCAATATACTCAGCCTCAGTTGTAGATAAAGTGACACACTTTTGTAGTTTAGGCTGCCATGATACAGCTCCCCCTACAAAAGTAAATAAGAACCCTTGAAGTAGATTTCCTACCATCAAGATCACCTGCCATATCTGCATCTTGTATAACCCTCCAAAACTGGTTTAGAGCTACCAAAACTCAAGCACGACTTTGAGCTACCTCTCAAATACCTGAAGATCCACTTCACTGCTTCCCAGTGCTCTTTTGCCTAGATTAACCATGAACCTGCTGACTACACCAACTGCATGAGCAATGTCTGGCCGGGTGCAAACCATGGCATACATCAAACTCCCGACTGTAGAGGAATAAGGAATTGATGCCATGTTTTCTTTCTCTTTATTTGATGAAGGACATGATTTCTTGCTTAGTTTGAAGTGACCACCAAGAGGTGTACTGACTAGCTTAGCATGCTTCATGTTGAACCTCTCAAGTACCCGTTCAATGTACTTCTCTTGTGATAACCATAATTTCTTAGCTTTCCTGTCACGTAGAATCTGCATACCCAGAATTTGTCTAGCTGGACCCAAGTCTTTCATATCAAATGACTTAAACAGCTCATTCTTCAAACTACCAACCATATTAGCATCTTGTCCTACTATCAACATATCATCTACATATAACAGAAGGATGATAAACTTACCATTAGGAAATTGTCTGACATACACACAATGATCTGCATCTTGTCCTTGTGTACCCTTGACCCACCATGAATGAGTCAAACTTCTTGTACCACTGTCTTGGAGCCTGCTTTAAGCCATACAGACTCTTCTTCAATCTACAAACCTTGTGTTCTTTCCCTTTTGCTTCAAATCCCTCTAGCTGAACCATGTAGATTTCTTCCTCCAAGTCACCATGGAGAAAAGCAGTCTTTACATCCATTTGTTCAAGCTCAAGATCCAAACTAGCTGTTAATCCCAAAATAACTTGAATGAAACTCATTTTGACCACTAGAGAGAAAATCTCATCAAAATCGATCCCTTGTTTCTGATTGAAACCCTTGACCACCAATCGAGCTTTGTATTTCACTAGCTTCTCACCATCTTTCTTTAGCTTGAACACCCATTTGTTTCTCAATGCCTTCTTGCCTTTAGGAAGTTCAACTAACTAATAAGTGTTATTCTTGTGCAAAGAATTCATCTCTTCATGCATAGCCTTCATCCAGCTCTGCTTGTCCTTATGAGACTGTACTTCCTAAAAGCTCTCTGGCTCCCCCTCATCAGTAATCAAAACATACTCAGAAGTGGAGTATCTAGGTTGATGGACGACGCTCCCTTGGTAGACCTCCTAACCTGAGGTTCTTCCATCTCTGGTGGAATGGGCTGCTCCCCCTGCTCAACAACCCTTTGTATCTATTGCATCATCACCACCAACTCCTGCTGGCTCATCACCATAATTCTCTACTTGCACCTCTTCTATATCTGTGGCAATATCTGAGGACGAAGAGGTAGGTGTAAGGTCAGAAACACCTTCAACAGTAGACTTTGACTTCTCAAATTTCTCAAAATCTTGTAATATTTTCATTCTTATGAAAAACCACATCTCGACTTCTTGATCATCTTCTTTTTCTTAGGATCCCATAGCTTGTAACCAAATTCTGCATCTCCATATCCAACGAATATGCAAGGAGTGGCTTTATCATCAAGCTTTAACCTCTATTCCTTAGGCACATGTGCAAATGTCTTGCACCCAAATACCTTCAAGTGTGCGTAGGAAGCATCCTCTCCTGTCCACACTCTCTCTGGAATATCAAAATCCAATGGAACTGATGGAGACCAATTAATTAGGTAGCACGCAGTTTGTACATCTTCAGCCCAGAATGACTTAGGTAGTTTGGCCATTCTTAACATGCATCTAACCTTCTCAACAATAGTGCAGTTTATCCTCTCTGCCACACCGTTGTGTTGTGGGGTATCAGGAACTGTCTTCTCATGTCTAATGCCATACTCTGAGCAGTAATTTTCAAATTCATTAGACGTGTATTCACCTCCGTTGTCAGTACGAAGGCACTTCAAAGACTTCCCTTTCTGTCTTTCCACCATGGCATGGAAATTTCTTGAAGAGCTGAAATACCTGGTCTTTTGTTTTCAAAACATACACCCACACCTTTCATGAAGCATCATCAATAAATGTAACAAAATATCTATTGCCACCTAAGGACTCCACCTCAATGGGACCACATACATCAGAATAAGCCAAATCTAACACATTGGATTTTCTAGTAGATGATCTACGAAATGATACTCTATGTTGTTTGCCAAATAAACAATAATCACAAGAATTTAGTGGCATACCTTTGGCAAAATGGAATGAGAGACTTCTTTTCCAAAATCTACAACCCTTTTTCACTCATGTGAGCCAGCCGCCTATGCCACAAATCAGGCGTGGAATCATCTTGAGCTGCATTTACCACGTCCCTGCATAACTTTACTTGAGTCTTGTAAAGTGTGCAACAAATCTTCCCTCTGGCAAACACCAACGATCCTTTAAAGAGTTTCCATTTACCGTTGCCTAAATGGCTTTCATAACCTTCTTTATCCAAAACACTAATTGAGATCAAATTCAGGCGCATATCTGGAATGTGTCTCACATCCTTCAATTTTAAAGTGTATCCAGTATTGGTCTCAACACAAATATCACCAAATTCCCACTATGTCAGCATAACTTTTATTACCCATCTTTACTCTGCCTAAGTTTCCTTGCTTTGTACGAAGTAAAGAACTCCCTTCTTGGAGTGACATGGTAGGAAGCTGCTGAGTCAATCACCCACTCATCATAAGGATCTGCAACATGACAACACTCATCCTCTCCTATAGAAAGTACCACCACATCTTCATCTAACGAAACAGCTGTGGTATTATGATCATCCGCCTTTTTCTGATTTGTCTCCTCTTTCTGCTTATTTTTCCAAGCCTTACAATTTCTCTTTATATGACCCTCTTTTGTCGCAGTAGAAACACTTGACTTTTCCTTTTGTCTATGACTAACTTCTGGAATTTACCGCGTCCCTTTAGAATTTCTACCCTTACTCCTCCACCCTGTTCTCTGTGACAAGAGCCTGTGCATCATCCTTGCCCATGTCCTTTCTTCTTGTTTCTTCATTGAACAAACTGTCCTTGACCATCGCAAGTTGTAACACACCATTCGGAGTAGAGTTACTAAGTGACACTACCAAAGTCTCCCAACTGTCAGGCAAAGAGCTCAGAAGCAATAATGCTTGCAATTCGTCATCTTCCATTAGATTCATTCTAGTCAATTGATTAACCAAGTCTTGGAACTCACTTAGATGCTTGGCAACGGATCTTCCCTCCTTAAGTTTTAAATGCGCAAGCTTTCTAATTGCAAAAGCTTTATTTTGAGCAGTCTTCCTCTCATAAAGACTTTCCAATTTTTTCCAAAGAGTGTCAGGCTTTTGTCTCCTGAGATACATGATGAAACACACTAACTTCGATGCATTGTCTGATACAACCAATGGTTTTTCTATGCATCTTGGCCCACTCTTTGTCAGGCATACTGCTTGGCTTGGCACTATCACCCTCGATAGGGTCATGCAAATCCTTACAATAAAGGACGTCCTCCATCATCAGCTTCCATATTGAATAATTTGATGTCGAGAGTTTAATCATAGTACCTGACGTATATTCCATTTAATTCAACACTAGACAACCACGCCCAAATAACCTTGATGCTCTGATACCACTTGTTGGGACAACGGAAGCTTTTGACACTACTTAGTTAGGCCAAATTACCGTCTATGTGTAAATTATATTAAATAACCTTCCAAGCAATAGAGAGATAAATAATCACGCAATAATCAAGAAAATCAACCACACAAGAACACGCCAAATTTACGTGGAAAACCCTCCAGTGTAGAGGGCAAAACCACGGACAAATCCGATCAATTCACTATAATAAAATAGAGATTACAATACTCAAGTTTATGCCCAAACTTGAGTTCACAATAAATTGAGAAATCACTCTCTAGGAATAAATACATCTCACCATAAAAAAACTGAAACCTAGTGAAACCAATAACGTAGTAAGATGTTCTTGAATACTTCAACTCTCTGTGGTTGTAGCACCCAAAATCCTCCTAGAGAAACCCCCAATTTATCTCCTTGTGTGTGTCTTGAACCAAAGAAAAAAACCTCACTTTTTTTTTTTCTTTCTCACCAGTACCGCACATGCACTGCTAGGTTCTCTCTCAATGATACAAGAGACTCAAGCACACACACTGCTTTATA
>OU015761.1:38784535-38818699 GCA_907173295.1 Fagus sylvatica | reverse complement strand
CCTAAGACGTATCTTAGCTCTTGACCTAATAAGACTAGTCTTTTTGTGCATAAAGTCATATTTATGGTTCTTGGACCTATAAACTAGTTGGCGACTTCTTGTTCCTCTGTTTTTGTTAACACCGCATTTTGCTACCTACATTCTAACCCTAACACAAACTAGGGTTTTCACAAATTAAAATTCTAAAAACAGAAAGTGCATAATTTGCCTAAATTAGGGTTTTAAACCAACAGTGTTTTTGACCGTTTGATCGACAACTAAAAACAATCAAACAGATCTTTAAGTTGAGACGATTGAAATGACATATCATGTTTTCAAATCAGACTACGTATATGAAAGTTATACCTAGTTGAAGTTTTAATGAATAGAGTGCATAATAATTAAATGGCATTGGGCACATAAGATTAATCCAAATTAATTATGATTGGTCCATTAATTGGATTAATTTTAATTAATAAGGTGTAAATATCTTATTGGCTCAAAGTATTAAATTATCATAGACTCTAGCACATTGGATAAACCAAACAAGTTAATTAGATAATTGTGGATTAATTAATTAATTAAAACATTTGAATTGTTTGAATTAAATCATTCAGTGTTTTAAAGAGTTAAGAAGATCATCAATGTTTAACAGATAATATCAAAAAATAGGTTTTAAAGCTCTGATTCATTTTATATAAAAAGTGAGGGAGAGTCATAAAACAAAAGGGCAACAGAGATAAGATTAAGGGTAAAATGGATCGTTTCTTTGATTTTGATTCTGATGGTTTGCTTTAATTAATTTAACATTATTTTTCTTTGTTTTCTGTTTTCTTTCATGAGCATGAGCACACAACCATGGTCAATAAAGAGCACACAGCAACAACAAAGCCATAACATCTGAAACAAAGAGAGTAATCTAAATTTCCATTCTTGCTTACTTTGAATTTTCATTTAACCATGTCTAACATTATTCTCAATTGCTTGGTTCTTTCAGGAGAATACACAGCCACATACAAATATTGAGAATGAATCAAAAGAACAGACACGGCAACAAGGGCAATACAAAATGGTAATTTGTTCATAAATCTCATCCACATGCATACAAAGGCACCTATCCACCACCATGATCACAAGCCCACACACGGCTTGCCTCACACATGAATTAAATTCCACAAAAAAATTACACATGATCACAAGCCCACACATGGCTTGCCTCACACTTGATAAATCAAACATTCACACTGCCAAAACGGGTTCACACAAAACCCACAACCCATACACAAATCCATAAACCCAAGACCTCATTGGTCTTGACTTCACACAAAGCACCTAGCCACCACCACAACCCATCACCCACGGCCAAAGATAACAACCCATCGCCAAAACCCAATTCGAAACCCAAACATAGGTTCACACAAAATCCATGACCTATACCCACACGGGTTCACCCAAAAATCCTACCCATACCACCATGGATCACACCATTCCAAACTCACCATTCAAAGCTGAGTGAGAGAAAGAAATAGAGAAATGAAAAACCGAGAAGAAGAGGGAAGAGAGCAGCCGAGAGGGAGAGAGACGAAAGCAACGAAAGAGAGCCACTGCCGAGTTTGGTGGAAGCACTGACGGTGCATGGTTCCAGTGAAAGAACAAGGATCTTGGCCATGGTGGCCTTGGTTTGATCCAGGTGAGAAAGCAATGAGAGAGAGTGAGAAAAAAGAAAGAAGATGAGAGAAGGGGTAGGCGGCTGAAAAAAGAGAGAAAATAAGAGACGGGTCGGGTCAGACCCGACCTGGGTTTTTAGTGAATCCTACCCGTGGGTCACAAACAATGACCTTGGGCCAGCCCTAAAATTATGTAACGACCAATAATAGTCAAAATATGTCAACATAAAAATGTCAACCACACATATTTCATGAAAACAAGCTTCGGATCTCTTTTCTCTCTCGATGAATCCCTCAAATCTGGCCCCGTGGGTCTAGATCGGCTTGCATCAGAGTTCTTCCTTGCCCCTGTGGGTCTAGATCGGCTTGCATCCGAGTTCTTCCCAAGCCCCGTGGGTCTCGCCTCATTGTGTGGCTCGCTCTGCCGTGGGCCTGGCCTTACAGTGGGTCTCGCCCCGTTGTGATTTGCAGTGGGTTTATGTTGGGTTACAGTGGGTTTATGGTGGTGGGTTTGATTTGCGGTGGCCCTTTGGTGGATTGGGTTGTGTGAGTTGCCTTTTGGGTCGTGTTTATTTCACAGGTTGGTTGTGGCTGCCGTGGGTTTGTGTGTGTGAATTTTGAATTGATTTTTCGTGGGTTTTCTGTTTGGTTGTGAAGGTCGGGTTTTCCGATGAGTAGAGAAACACACAACAACTTGATATTTTTATTTTATTTTTGGTGTTACTGGTGGGTGGAAATTGATGGGGTTTGATTGAATCTGTTGACTTGGTTATGGGTTTTTAGCAGTGGGTTAATGTGGGTTGCGGGGTGGGTTTTTATGGGTTTCTGTTGGAAGTTTGATTTGCAATGGGTCAGGGTGGGTTGTTGTGGGTTTGTGGGATGGGTCGTTGTGGTGGTTGTGAGCTTATCTTCAATCCGGTGGGTTTCTGGGTGTGGCTTCTTTCTTCAATTTGGGGGAAATTTCTTCAATATATGGAGGGAAATCTGAGTTAGTTATAAGTGAAAACATTTTACAGAAAATACTTTGAAAACAATGGCCAAACAAGAAAAATGAATTGAAAACAAAGAAAAACTTGGTTTTGGACTCAATTTTAGAGAACAGTAAGAATACAAATTTTGGAAACAAAAATAGAATCCAATGACCAAACATGTTCTAAACCAACTAATCCAATTCTATCCTAGCCCCAATCCGAAAACCAAACCAACCCAAACTCAATTCCTTCAAACCAAACCCCATTTCACATAAATCAAGCCTAACTTAAAATTCAATAATTCATTTCACCCAAATCCAAATCATTGCAACCCAAAATTTCCCAAAATCACATTTCAATCCCAAATTTCCCAAAAATCACATTTTGGCCCCAAAACTTCCCAAAATTACATTTTGATCACAAAATTCCTCAAAATTACATTTTAACCCCAAAATTCCACAAAATTACATTTTGACCCCAAACTTTCCCAAAATCACATTTCAACCCCAAATTCTTCCAAAATCACATTTCAACCCCAAATTCTCCCAAAATTACATTTCAACCCCAAAATTTCCTAAAATTGAATTTTGACCCTTAAGCCATACAAGCATCTTTTAAAGCCATACAAACGATTCTTCTCAAGCTATACAAGCAATCTTGAGGTATTCTTTACAAGCCATACAAGCATACAGATATAAATTCTAAACTAAAATTTATTTACTTGTATTTGATTGTTTTGTTTTTTTCTTGAATAGCATGTTTATATGACTATAACATGATATTTCACATGAAATAAATTAAACAACAACTTGAACATTAAAATTGGATTTTGATGCGAACATGAGTTTATATACTTTGACATGATTTGAATATTGGCCAAGCTTAATCTAGAAGACCGTCGTATGTCGGGTAAAACAGGGTGCAAACACCTTCCCATTTTATAACCAAGCATTCAAATCTTGAATTGAAGATTTGTATTACAAAGTGTCTTACAAACAAACTATTTTTCTTTCTACTAGACTGTAACTAGGAAACTTATTTACATGTAATTCTTTCTTTTTACAAATTCATTGGCAATTGTACAAATTCAAAGATGAATAAAAATGAATTATTGTTATTGTGGAATTTCTTATTTTGTCCAAATAATAAAAATAAGTGGCGAATCCATTTACATGTACAATTAACCTTCAAATCGTGAGGGTTGGTCCATTGTCAATTGGGTCACATATTGAGGTCCATTTGACCCTCGGATCGTGGTTCTCACAGCTTTCAACCCTAAAAAGGTTCAATAGTACGAACAATCCCCTGAGGTCCCCGACGGGATTTCACAACTATGCTTGTTGAAGAGTAAAGTCAAAAGTTTAAAAACACAAATCATTTTGTTTTGACCTACAACTTGAGTCCACACACACACACATCACACAAGCAAAGCAAACATGGGGTGTATAGAAAAAATTGTGTAGGTGAAAGTGCATGTGTGTATGTGGAAAATGTGTATTGAAAATTCTACGAATGGGAATAAGTCAAAAGATGAAAGCGAACAAGAGGACTTATTTCGTAAGCCATCCCACACATGGGATGCCAAAGAAAGGAGATGCACCTAAAGGAATTATGCCTCAATCATCCCACACATGGGATGTCGAAAGTAGGAGACGCACCCGAAGGTATTACACCGCAACCATCCCACGCATGAGATGCCGAAGAAAAAAGGAGACGTACTCGAAGGAATTACGCCGCAACCATCCCAGCCATGGGTTGCCGAAGAAGGGGAGACGTACCTGAAGGAATTGCCATAACCATCCCATGCATGGCATGCCGAAAGAGGGAGATGCACCCAAAAGAATTATGTTGCAACCATCCCACATGTGGGATGCAAAAGGAAAAAAGACAACCTGCAGGAATTACGCCTAGATAGGTATTGGATATGAGTTTTAAAGATCTCTACTTGAGTTTAAGTTTTAAGGATCTCTACCTGAACCTGAAGGGATTTCAAAAAACATTACTAAGACTACTCGTTAAAGAGAATTTTTTTAGAATGAAGTTACCTAGAAAGTAGGGTTTTGGGGGCCGCACAATACACGCAAATACCAACATAAATGAAAGAGACATCAAAGGAATCACAAGAATGAGTCGGGATTGTAGACAAGGTGTGAATGGTCATAAGAAGTGTAAAGATTGCAAGCAAAGATTCAAATTAGGTGTAAAAATATCAGATAGAATGAAATAACACCAGAGTGATTATCAGGTTGCCAAAAAGGTCAAAGAAATCTATGGAAAAGTACCATCTTAATGGACATTATAGAAATGGGAACCAAATTTTGGATTAATCACAATTAACCTTTGAAATGCTCACCCATTTGGACATGTCTTCCTTGTGGGTCCAACTTGCCCCTTTTTTATGATTTTCTTTTCCTTTTCTTCTTTTCTTTCTTCACCCTAATTTTTCCTCGGGCCACCTGTAACAACCTAAGGAAAGCGTTAGTCACATCTGCGCGTATACCCTAAAAGGACAAGTCAAGTTGCAATTGGAGTTCCTTGCAATTGTTAATAAAGCCCAATTCGACCTATTATATCCTCGATGTGGGACTCGATGTACACACACACATATCGTAATTTGGGGCATCACAATCTCCCCCACTTAAATCCTTGATATCCTTATCCGAACCAATACTATATTTGAGCCCACAAGAGATTACTATGTTGACACTGATACCATTTGTAACAACCCAAGGAAACCACTAGCCACATCTGCTCTTATACCCCAAAAGGACTAGTCAAGTTACAATTGAGGCTCCTTGCAATTATTAATAAATTCCAGTTTGACCCAGTATATTTGTAACAACCCAAGGAAACCACTAGCCACATTTGCTCTTATACCCCAAAAGGACCAGTCAAGTTATAACTAGTGCTCCTTGCAATTGTTAATAAATCCCAGTTTGACCCAGTATATGCCCAATGTGAGACTCAACACACACACACTTATCATAAATTTGAGGCATTACAATCCCCCCCACTTAAATCCCTAATGTCCTCATCGTGACCCACACTATGTCAGATCCCACACGAGATTATTAGGTTGGCTCTAATACGATTTGTAACAACCTAAGGAAACAGCTAGCCACATTTGTGCTTATACCCCAAAAGGACTAGTCAAATTATAATTGGGGCTCCTTTCAATTGTTAATAAATCTAAGTTTGACCCAATATATGTCCGATGTGGGACTTAGCACACATACACTTATCAAAATTTGGGACATCACAATATCCCCCACTTAAATCCTTGATGTCCTCATCAGGACCCATATTGTGTCTGAGCCCACACGAGATTATTGGATTGGCTCTAATATCATTTATAACAACCCAAGAAACACTCTAACTACATCTGCACTTATGCACCAAAGGACTAGTTGAGTTGCAATTGGGGCATGTGATGCCCCAAATTTTGATGTGTGTGTGTGTGCTCAGTTCCACATCAAGGATATACTGGATCGAGCTAAGCTTTATTAACAATTGTAAGAAGTCTCAATTGCAACTTGACTAGTCATTAACAATTGTAAGGAGTCACAATTCCAAGTTTCAACACAATAGCGAATCCTCCTTATGAGCCAGCAAGTTCACTATGGCTGTTGAGTTTTTTTCAATTTTTTGTTTTGGAAAAGCCATATAACTAGGTAGAAATATAAGGAAATATCCATAGATCAATTTTGTATGCAAGTATATTGGTTTTTATACTTGATTACTTATATATGTAAGCATTATGTATTTTGCTATTTTTATTTTTATTATTAATTGTATTTAAGTAGATATTATTATTTTTTTCTACTACTACTAATAATAATCTATTACTATTAATAGGATTACTCATTTTGGTTTCCACTTTTATGGACTCTCGAAAATTCCTATATTGAAAAAAAATAAAAAAAAGAAAAACTTCACTATATTTTTATCTATTTAAAAAAAAATAAGATATATATGAAAATTCCTAAACACACATTTAATTCCTATTTAATGTCTACTTTTTAGATGGTCCAAACTAACCTCACAAATACACTCACACATTAATTTTAGATAGCTTATAAATCTTCAAATAATGGAGGTCGGAAAATACTATTTTTTTCAAAATCCTAAAATTTAGTGTCCATTTAAAAACTAACAAAAATTTAGCACCACTATCCAAAAAATGGGCAGAACTTAGGTACTGTAACATAGGTGCAGTTCCTACTGTACCCATGTTAAAAATGGGACACGTGGATAGTTAATTTGTTTCACTAAACGGCGTTATTGTTTTATTCTTGAGCCGTTTACTTTTTTTTTTGCCCCGGTCTCTTTGTGATCTCATCTCAGTTTTCTTTCTCATCTCAACGGAGATCATGACGGCAAAGACCACGAAGGACAGAGCAGAGACCCACAACGGCGGAGAAGAAACCCACAAAGGGCGGCGACGGCGAAGGCGAGCAGAGACCCACAAAGGGCGGCGGAGAAGAAACCCACAAGGGGCGGCGACGACGAAGGCGAGCAGAGACCCACAAAGGGCGGTGGAGAAGAAACCCAGAGCCGCAAAGGGTTGGGATTCTGATTCTAATATCCACAACTTTGGCAGATGCAACAACAAAAAGGAAACCTTCTTGAACTTGAAAATTCCAACTTTACTATCCAAACTGCCAATCACCCATTTTAGGAATAAAAAACTTTACTCTTCACAAGCTGATAATCAAAGCAACAGAAACTGAGAAACTATAGATAGCAGCTCAAAATGGTTGGAAAAACTAGAAATTGAAATTTGAGCTCCAAAACAAGATCTTTTTATGTGGAGAAAGAAAACCCAGTTGAGACTTCCAGTGAATCTAAAAACCCAGAAAGTGATTTCCAAGAGTGAAAAGAAATTGAGTAGATCAGAAGCTCAATTTCTGAGAAACCCGAATAGTGAATGTGAGAGAATATCAGTATTTAGTATTTCAGAAGCTTGGGTTTCTTCTCCGCCGCCCGTTGTGGGTCTCTGCTCGCCTTCGTCGTCGCCGCCCCTTGTGGGTTTCTTCTCCGCCGCCCTTTGTGGGTCTCTGCTCGCCTTCGCTGTCGCCGCCCTTTGTGGGTTTCTTCTCCGCCATTGTGGGTCTTTGCTCTGTCCTTCGTGGTCTTCGCCGTCATGATCTCTGCTGAGATGAGAGAGAAAACTGAGATGAGATCACAAAGAGACTAGGGCAAAAAAAAAGTAAACAGCTCAAGAATAAAACAATAACGCCGTTTAGTGAAACAAATTAACTATCCACATGTCCCATTTTTAGCATGGGTACAGCAGGAACTGTACCTATGTTACAGTACCTAAGTTCTGCCCTATATTATAATCTATACCAAAAAAAAAAAAAAAAAAAATTGACCTACTCTAAGTCTAATTTTTTCTCTCTCATGATTCAATTTTTTTTTTTCCTATTTGAATTCAAATAACCCAACAAAAAATTTAGCATCACTATCCAAAAAAAAAAAAATTTATTTAGCTCTCCCACAACAACCACATGTTTCTGCTCCCCCCTCCTCAAGGTATACTTTTGGAATTAAGATTGTTTTGATGCAAGATATTAGGTTGTAAAAATAGATAATAGGTTTACCATTTTTACAATATTTATATTAAAGAGAGAGTCTTGTCCCACATTGTCCAAATTTCCTTGGGTGTTGCACTTTATAAGCCATGGGCATCCCTCATCTCTCAATGTGTCTTTTGAGATTGAGTTAGTCTCATTGGACTTTAACATGGTATCAGAGCCTCTCCTTGGGTGTTGGACAGATCTCCTTCTATTGTTGTTCATGTGTTTGGTTATCATGCTACACATGAGAGAGCATATTAAAGAAAAAGTCTTGTCCCTCATTGTCCAAGTTCCTTAGACTGTGCACTTTTATAAGCCATGGATATCCCTCATCTCTCAAGGTCTCTTTTGAGATTGAGTTAGGCCCATTAGACCTAATAATTCCAATTGGAACGAGACATTTAATTGTGATCTTATTGAGTTAGATTATACAGCATTGTAATTTGTGTTGGTTTTGTTTCTTATAATGATTTCTTTTATTGCTAATTGCGGACAAGAAAAAGACAAAGACAAAAATCACAAAATAGTAAATAGAAGACTTTGAAAGCTTGTGAAAGATTGGAATTTTAAGTTTTAGAACTTTATTTCAAACAAACACAATAATAATAATAATAATAATAATAAAAAAATGAATATATATAAAAAAATAAAGGGCCTTTGAACATGTGTGGATCATATGTGAAGAGACTAGTTATTATTATTATTAAGGAAAAACTACAAGAAATACGAAAGAATTTCCTTATAAATTATTTTGTCATTTTTGGCAATGTACACATTAAATAATAATTTTGGTAAGAGTTTACCAAACATTCAGATTATTGAAACCACACTTTTTAATCACATTTTTTCTAAACGTTCAACTTTTTCAAACAACTCATTTTTATTCAACAATTATTAAGGGTGGGTTTGGGTTAGCTGTTTGAAAAAGAGTGTTTTTTAAAAATTGTGATTTTAAAATCACGATTCTAAAAACACGATTTTGAAAATCACAATGAAGCGTTTGGCAAAACTAATGAAAAAGTGTTGTTTTTGTCAATTGAGCGTTTGGATAATTTTAGTCTAAAATTGCCGTTTCGAAGGTAAATGACCAAAAAGGACTTGACTATACTGTTAAGTTATAGTGTCATTTTTTAAATGCTATCAATGTTATAAAATCACAGTTAAGCGTTTAGTAAAACCTGTAACAAAATGTTATTTCTATGAAATGAATGTTAGGATAATAATAGTCTAAAATTGTTGTTTCATATGAAAATTATAAAAAATGACTTAATTATGATGTTCAATATCTTATCATTTTTTAATGTAAGAAATGTTAAAAATTACCTTAATAGTAATAATAATAATAAAATATAGGACAAATATATTTCGGATTAGCATTGTAGTATATATAAAATTCAATATATCATTAAGATCTTGACTAGACTTATCAATTAAAATATATATATATATATATATATATATATATATAAATAAAACGTAAAAAGTTGAAAGTTGAAAAAAAATATCAAGGAAAAGTGCAGGGACACGTGGTTGGGCTTAAATTAAAGATAAGGTCGTTGGCTGACAAACCAAAAAAGAAAGAAAAAGTAAGCATACTTGTACTTCTTAAGTTGTCCCGTAAAGAACAAAAAGAAGAAGAGAAGCAGAAGCAGAAGCAGAAGAAGAAGGAGCAGCAGCAGCAACAGCCGTAGTCATTGGAGTGAGCTAAGAAAGAACATAAGAGAGGTAAATGCAGGAAGGGATGGGTTTTTGTTTTATATTTTGGTTATTAAGCATAAAAGATGAGGGTAGTTTAGGCATTCTGAACCAAAAAATTTGCGGTGTGGTAACATTATTTTGGGTGCAAATCAGGCGAAATGAAAAACGCACGGGGTGCCCTCTGGTTTTAAAACGCAAATTTTTGTGATTTTAAAATCGCAATTTCGCTAATAACATAGAACCAAATGAATATTTTTTTTTTTGATTTATATGCAAATCATGCGTTTGTCCCGCAAAATCGCGGGGCCAAACTGACCCTAAAACTGTGACTTTTTCAAAAAGCACATTTATGCAACTTTTGTATTCGCATGTATTTTCCAAGCAAGCTTCCTATCAATAAACACCTCTTATTGTTTCTATTGATGACCACATTAGGAGGATGATTGTCCTCCTAATTTTTGCTTATGGTCATATTTTGCTTCAAAACAAGTTATAAACCTGAAATATATCCTATTCCCACTTATTTATCTCTCTTAAAGGTCTACTGATTAGTGATACAAAAGTCTAGCATGTAATATTTACCAACCAAGCCAAGCTATTATGATTAGTGTCTATCTAGTTGAAAATAAAATTGGTAATGACCTTAAATCATCTTGGAACAAATGAGCTATTACAATCACCATAAGCATTTTGGAATAAATCACACAATGATATGAAAGGATAAACAATTATATACTAAATATCTTAAATCATCAACCATGTTTAGGAACCAAACCTAGCCCTCGGTCCCCAAACCTCCAATTAATTCTTGCAAAGGAATCAGACCAACTCATTCACAAGAAACAGAGCTTAACAAATACCATAGACATAGACGTGTACTGTGTACATGACATGACACATCATATTCATAACTAACAAAGGAAGAACAAGCAGTTCTACCAAGAAAAAAATATATATATATATACAGAAAGATAACTATTTAATAGCTACAAAAAAAACACCAAGATCTCTTGCCTTTGCCAGACTTGTGTTAGCTATTTTTAGTCTTCCTCATTCTCCTCTTTCATATCCTTTGAGGAATTAAAATGAAAAATTTCAGTCAATTTATTAAATAAAAAAAGTTTAAGCTAAAAAAGAAAAGAAAAATAAGGGTATCAATTTATCCTTCAATATATAAAAACTTACAATTTAGGCAATAGGGTTGTGGAAACTTATTCAAGGAGGAGGAGCAGTCAATCTATTCGATTTCAATTTTCCACCATAAGAAACATGACAAAAATATTACACTACACATCTGTTGCATGCATATGACCTAAAAAACCAACAAATAAGTATTAAGAACCCATGATAAAACCCAAATTTCTTTCAAGCAAATTAAAATTAAAACACACACTTCATCAACAGTAACACATATTATCCAACTATAGAAGCAAACATAGAAAATAGATTCATAATCATATAAATCAATAAATTCTAACAGACCCAACTAAATGAATGTAATAACAAAGCTTATTATCCTTAGCCAAAGCTTATGCAGATGAATAAACAACCGAAAATACGTTTCACCTACCACATTAAAAGAAAAAAATAAACCCATGTAGAACTAACCATAGTTCTAGCAATACCATTACCCTTGTTTCAACCATCAAGCATAGCATGATATTTTATGAAGTATAAATATAGCAAATACCAAGTCATCAACATTGAAGAGAGCCAAATTATTTAGTACTCAAACGAATCATAAAGGGTTAAAATAAAATTTCAGAGGCAGTACAATCTGTACAGAAGACCAGAAGAAATTCTATGCATTAAATTATAACCTGAAGAAGATAACTCACTCTGTAATGCAGACCTACAGTGAAACAATGTATATGCAAGAATCTTGAAACAACTGAAATAAATCTGTCACCAACAAACTCCCACCAAAAAATCCAAGTACTAACACTAACCAAAAAAACTAGAGCATAAACATTATGGAAACAATAGACTTAGAATTGAAATGGCAAATAACTGAAAGCAAAATACAACTTCAATTAATAGTCTGAAAAAGTTGATGACTTACATAAACCATGCATATTATAGCATAGAGCAAAATTTGAACAAAGCTACAATTCAAACAAGTTTCTTAGGCCTCAACAATACAAAAAGTGGAACAAGTGTCTTAGGCCTCAACTTAACCACTTAAAGTGCATATTAAATCCTAGCTAGGGTGTGTTATGAACTGGGTTTTTTAAAGCAATCAAGCGAAGATAAATTGGTCGTTTCGAGATGACTAATCTCCTGAATATTGAGAGAGAAGAGGTTTGGAATAATTTTTAGCATACTCTATTAATCGTTTCCACTGCTTAAATACAGTGGCTGTCTACAAACAAAAGGACTCTAAGAATTATAATTGCATACAATCACTAATACTGAAGTTCCTATCCTAAAACAGTCTACTGAAGTTCCTATCCTAAAACAGTCCCTACCCAATACTGACTCCTAGCACTAATTCAGTTCCTCCTTAGCCACGATACTCTGCAACACTTGCACTTCCCAACCCCTGTACAACTTCTGCATCCTTGTCACTTGCTCTAAGCTGAGTTGTTACATTCTCCTCCCCTTGAAGACGAATCTTGTCCTCAAGATTCAAGTGAGGAAACTGACGTTCTAAATCACTAAAGCGTTCCCACGTGGCGTCATCACTACTCAGCCCCGTCCAGTGAACTAATGCTTCCTGGACTGTCTTCCTGCCAATCTTCACCCAACGTACCTCAAGAATCCATTTCGGTTCTAGGACAGCGACGCCGTCCTCGGAGACTGATGGAAGTTCCTCCACGACGCCTTCAGAAGCGCCTAACTTAAGCTTCAGCTGGGATACGTGAAACACCGGGTGAATCCGCGAATGGGTTGGTAAATCCAACCGATATGCCACGGCGCCGATACGTTCCAGTACTTGGTAAGGACCATAAAATCTTGGGGAAAGCTTCATTTTACCCCTATCTCGTACTGAATTTTGACGAAAGGGTTGAAGCTTGAGATAAACCCACTGACCAACGTCAAATTCTTGTTCACGGCGATGTTTATCGGCATTTGTTTTCATACGGTTCTGGGCTACCACCAAGTTTTCCTTCAAAAGCTGCAAAATATTGTCACGCTCCCTGAGGGAATTATCTACTTGTGCCACAGCAGTCGAACCATATTCATACCGATGTACCGAAGGGGGAGGCCGTCCATAAACCGCTTCAAAGGGCGTTAGCCGTGTCGAAGTCTGATAGGAAGTGTTATACCAAAACTCAGCCCAATGCAGCCAGCGACTCCATTGCTTTTGACGAGTGCTAACAAAGCAACGCAGGTATGTCTCTAAACATTTGTTAAGAGCTTCAGTTTGGCCATCCGTCTGTGGATGGTACGCCGAACTCATCCGCAACTCAGAGCCTTGAAGCCTAAAATATTCCGTCCAAAACTGACTAGTGAAAACTTTATCGCGATCCGTCACTATAGAACGTGGCATCCCGTGAAGGCGGGAAATTTCCTTTGACATATAATTCAGCCACCACCTTAGCAGTATACGGGTGTTTCAGCGAGAGAAAGTGTGCATATTTGGTGAGTCGATCAACAACCACCATTATGACAGTGAACCCATGAGAGTTTGGCAATCCGTCGATGAAGTCCATGGAGACATCCTCCCAAACCAGTTCTGGAATTGGGAGAGGCTGCAACAATCCAGCCGGGGACATCGTTTCGTACTTGTTACGCTGACACACATCACATTGGCGAATATAATTTTGAATATCCCGTTTCATACCTCGCCAAAAGAAATTAGCTGCAACTCTCTTGTATGTTCGTAATACTCCCGAATGCCCTCCAATCGGGGTGTCATGATATTCCCGAATCACATGAGTGTTGTACTGCGAAGTAGCCGGTATGACAAGCCGCCCCTGGTACCATACTAACCCGTCTCGTTCTGTAAACCCCGAAGTCGCCTTGGATTGTTGAATAATTTCTTCCTTAAGGGCCACAATTTCGGAATGAGTTCTAGCCTCCCTGTGAATTTCCGCAAGCCAAGCATGTTGTGGGCTGGAGATAGCCACCAATGCACCATGAAGTCGTGAAAGGGCATCAGCGGCTTTATTGTCGCGACCTGGTCGATACACAATCTCATAATCAAAGCCCATAAGCTTTACTATCCAGTGTTGTTGGTCCATGGTGGTTACACGTTGCTCCAACAAATATTTTAAACTCTGGTGATCCGTGCGAATTTGGAATCGGCGTCCCAATAAATAATTCCGCCATTTGTGCACCGAATGGACAATAGCGATGAGTTCCTTCTCGTAGGTAGACCGGCCTAAGGCACGTAGTGATATGGCCTTGCTGTAGAATGCAATGGGGCGGTCTCCTTGCATAAGTACCGCACCCAGCCCACCACCAGAAGCATCAGCTTCCACAACAAAGGTTTTTGCGAAGTTGGGTAAAACAAGGACTGGTGCTTGGACCATGGCTGATTTGAGTTGCTGAAATGCTTCGGTTGCTGCATCACTCCACTTGAACCCATCTTTCTTCAAGAGTTGAGTTAGTGGTGCAGCGATAATGCCGTAATTCTGAACGAATTTTCGGTAGTATCCCGTAAGCCCAAGAAATCCACGAAGTGCTGTGGTATTCCGCGGTTGAGGCCATGATTGCATACAATTGATCTTACTTGGGTCTGGCGCAACACCACGTGGGCTAATTATGTGGCCTAAGTAATCCACCTCTTGCTGGCCAAGGAGGCATTTAGAGCGATTAACGTATAACTTGTGACGCAGCAACTCATCAAAAACAATCTGTAAGTGTTGTAAATGTTCTGCCCAGGTATGACTATATATAAGAATATCGTCGAAGAAAACCAAGACGTATCTTCGCAAAGCTGTTCTGAAGATGTCGTTCATCAAGGACTGAAAGGTGGCTGGTGCGTTGGTGAGACCAAACGGCATAACCAAAAACTCGTAGTGACCGTCATGAGTTCGAAACGCTGTTTTATGGACATCTTCGGGTTGTACTCTTATTTGGTGGTAACCTGACTTGAGGTCAAGTTTTGTAAAGTAAGCCGCGCCATGTAACTCATCTAGGAGCTCATCAATCACCGGTATGGGATACCGGTCCTTGATCGTTACATGGTTGAGGGCCCTGTAGTCAACACAAAAGCGCCATGAACCGTCTTTCTTCTTAACCAACAGTACCGGCGATGAGTATGGACTAAAACTTGGTCGAATAATACCGGTGGATAACATCTCTTTCACTGCTCTTTCAATCTCATTCTTTTGGATGTGTGGGTAGCGATATGGTCGAACGTTAATCGCGCCGCTTCCGGGTTCTAAGGTAATACGGTGATCATGTGATCGTACAGGTGGAAGCTCCGTGGGGGTCTGAAACACAGACTGATAATGAACCAAAAGGTGGTCCAATGCAACGGCATGTTTTGTCTCTTTGGGAGGATCGATATTGTGGTCAGTGACAGCCACCATATGCATTAGGAAAGAGCCTACGCCGCTGCTTAGTAATTTCTGCATGGCGTGAGTTGATCCATGTCGAAGTTTTTGTGGTGTATTGCCTTTAATGAGGTGAGGTTGTCCATTAGCTGAGAACTCCATAGTGAGATTTGCCCAATCATGGAGGACTTGCCCCAAACTTCTCAACCATTGCATACCCAGAACTATATCGGAGCCTTGGAGATCCAATTGAAAAAGATGAGTAACAAATGCATAACCTTGTATATCCATGGGTACCGTTTGGTAAATTTCATTACATGATAATCGCTCACCATTGGCCACTTCAACATGGAATGTTGGAGCACTGATTGTGCGACAACCCAATTTTTTTGCAATCTTAGAGTTAATAAAATTGTGGGTACTCCCACTGTCAATGAGGATGTGTAATTTCTTTCCGTGGACCCACCCAGATACTCTCATGGTGTCAGGAGTATCAGCTCCCGTTAAAGCGTGCAATGAGATCTCAGGTTGTAGCGTAGTTTCATTCGCTTCTTCTTCTGCCGTCTCGTCGGATTCTGATTCATGCTCTCCCACTACCTCGAGCATGTAAATCTGCTGAGTTTTACAACGGTGGCCAGGTGCAAATTTCTCGTCACAATTGTAACACAATCCCTTTTCACGTCGCGCCTGCATCTCGCCCCATGACAATTTCTTGAAATTGGTTCCGGTTGGTACCCGATTGATGGTGTTGGGGCTGGGTCTAGTTGGTGGTAGTGCTAGTAATGGAGGTTTTGTTGGAGGTCGTCGCAGCCGGTATAATCTATCTTCTTGTAAGCGTGCCAAACCTGTGGCGTGGAGAAGGGTGGTAGGTCGAAATAGCTTAACTTCGGCGCGAATGTCTTCCTTGAGACCTCCTATGTAGCATCCCAACAAGGCCTTCTCTGGCCAATCTTGGACGCGCGCTGCCAATCGTTCAAATTGGCCTTGGTACTCGCGGACCGTGCCGGTTTGGCGAAGTCTAGAGAGTGCTTCATCAAAATCTTCATAATCAGATGGCCCAAAGCGAACACAAAGAGCCTGAGTGAATTCTTCCCAGCGTACATTAGGCTGAGATCGCGCATACCATTGATACCACTGCAAAGCGTCATCTTGCAGATGGAAGGACGCCAAAAGAACCTTCTCCTGTGCTATGGTTCCTTGGTATCGAAAGAACTGGTCTGCCTTGTAGATCCAACCCGTGGGATCGTCTCCATTGAATCGGGGAAAGTCTAGCCGTGAAAATCGGGTTTGAACGCCACCGTGATTCACACGGTTGTTGCCTTCGTTATGGTTGCCGTTAACAGCTCCATGGCCGTGGTTAACTGACCCACCATCATTATTGTCATTCAGGTTGTTGCGTGTAGATCTGTCACGGTTGAGTTGAGCAACAGCTTCGGTGAGAGCTGCCATGCCGTCACGAACACCAGAGATTTCCTCATGGTATTCTTCTAACTTGCGATGGAGGCTATGAGTGCTAACCTCTAAAGCAGAAAATCTGTCTTCAGGCGTAGTGGAACGTGTGGAGGCCATTAGGCTCTGATACCAAATGTTATGAACTGGGTTTTTTTAAGCAATCAAGCGAAGATAAATTGGTCGTTTCGAGATGACTAATCTCCTGAATATTGAGAGAGAAGAGGTTTGGAATAATTTTTAGCATACTCTATTAATCGTTTCCACTGCTTAAATACAGTGGCTGCCTACAAACAAAAGGACTCTAAGAATTATAATTGCATACAATCACTAATACTGAAGTTCCTATCCTAAAACAGTCTACTGAAGTTCCTATCCTAAAACAGTCCCTACCCAATACTGACTCCTAGCACTAATTCAATTCCTCCTTAGCCACGATACTCTGCAACACTTGCACTTCCCAACCCCTATACAACTTCTGCATCCTTGTCACTTGCTCTAAGCTGAGTTGTTACAGGGTGCTTCAGTTTTGGTATGGATGTTCAAACAAGTGCTACAATTCAAAGATGTTTCATGAAGCTGCAGAACAAGCAAGTTTTTAATTAGTTAATTAAAACCCTTAAAGAGAGAGAGAGAGAAAGAAAAATTGAAAAACAAATTGAATCTGAAAAAGGATATATGGATAAATTTGTACCTAGATTTAAATAAAAAATAAAATAAAACATACAACAGAATTTGGGTGAAAATCTCACAAAAAGGCCGTTTGCTTAATGTTTTTCAATACATGTAAAATAACCCTTTTACCCCTAAGCACTACAACCATTTTTTTTTAAAGAAAAATCAAATTAAGGTTTAAAATTAGCACATAGATCTCATGCGATATTAAAAACTATTCTATATATAATATTTTTCAGCCATTTATTTAAAATCAACTTTTCATCTAAGTGATTCAATAAAAAAAAGAACAATTTTGCTATAACCCATTATTTGACAATTCATAAGATTATCTATATATATTATTGAAACAAGTCACACGACTAATTAAATAAGTTATGTAAATAACAATACATGTAAATGATATTAAGAATTGTCAATTATTAGTGGGTTGTAGAAAAATAGTTACAAACCAGTTTCTAGTCATACCGAGTCACATACATCATGGAAAGTGACCGATCTGGATCCTTAAAAAGAGAACAACCCGAAAATATATGTTAAATTAAAAAAAGGAAATTTAGAAGTAATAAAAGATGGGTCGAGCCCAAAGCAAACTAGTTTAGCCGGTAAAGACAGCAGAGATTCGAATTCCATTCCCATCACTGGTCGAAAGCTGAGAGACAGAGATCCCAGGTCCAGTGTTAGAACTTCAGTCAGCAGAGCAGAACAAAGCAAGATCATGATGCGACACAAAGAGGTATGTATGTTTAATGTATGTATGTCAGAATGAATCTCCATATGTAATTAATTATACATATTTAATTGGTTTTTCCAATCACATTCACATAAACATAGGAAAAAGAGGCAAATAAAGAGGCATTCAGGAAATATTTGGAGTCAAGTGGAGTTCTTGATGCTCTCACCAAAGGTTTTTTCTTTCCTCTCTCTCTCTCTTGCAAATTACTATCAATTTTTTTATTATTATGTCTGGCTTTGTTTTGTTTATTAATTATTATTATTTATTTTTTTGGGTCAGTTCTGGTTGCATTGTATGAGCAGAATGACAAACCTTCTTCTGCCCTTGAGTAAGTTCGTTTTCTTTATGTTTTTGAAGCAAATGGATGTGTTTTTAGGCATATGAACTGATTATATGAAGTTCTTCTTGTCTATCTGTGTTGGATTCACTAAAAAAATCAGTAAGAATGAAAGAAAAGGAGATGGGTCTGTCTGAATCAGTTGAATTAATGAAACAAAGCTGGTTTAAATGACAAAGTTTTCAAATTTGTAGAAGTATCTAGTCCCATTTTCAAAAAAAAAAAAAAAAATGAGTTTGCTGTGTAAACAATATGGCTTGCATTTACATGGAATTAGTTTAAAAGGTATGATATTTGTAGGAGTAATGCTATTTGCTATAAGCAATCTAATGTTAATTATGAAGAATGTGCTTATAAAGATTGAGATTTATGAATAATGTTCTTTTTTCTGTTTTTTTTTAATGGTGTTTTGACTTTCGATTTGCCATTTTAAAGAGGATAAGATAATGTTTGATAGGCATTATCAAGAAATTAGGCAACCTTTCAAGGCATGTTTGTTCTTAAAATTGCAAATAAGGCCATTTATAACCTTTTTTTTTTAATTTGAAAATTGGTCTTTTGAAGTGTTTTGTTGTACAAATTGAATGGTGTTCTACAAAATAGTAAAGTTGTGAAAAAGGATTACATGGTTAAGAAGAAACTTGATGTTGGAGGTATCCGAAAAAGTTTAGAGGATCCTAATCTGTTCATACATTTTCATTTATGTGAATAGTTTAAAAAAAAGTTAATTCCCTAAAGTAATGATCTATTTATAATAATGAAGAAAGAAGATAAACTTTATATTATAGTGTGAAGACATTTGAGAACCTGCCTTAAAAAATATAGTGTTCCCACACCATGTTCAATTTCCTCAATGATTGATCATCCTATGTTTGCTTGTTTGGGTAAAATATATCAATGTCATATACTACATTACAAAGAGAGTTACTATGTAATTGGTTATGATTTTCAGATCAAATATCTTGTATGTTTCTTTTGACAGATTCATCCAACAAAAATTAGGTGGTCCGTCTGTGTCTGAATATGAAAAGCTACAAGCAGAAATGTCAAATTTGCAAATTAAATATGATGAGCTTTTAGCAGAACACGAAGAAGCCTGCAAAGAGGTGTGTTATATTACTCTGGAATTTTCCCTCATTTGCACCATATTCAATTAGTGGCTAATGAAATTCATATAGGATTAATTTCTCTTTTTTGGATTCTGAACATGCGCTTGAAGATAGGTGACAAAACTATGTTGAAATAACTGTGTGCAGATGAACAAGGCAGATTTCAAAAAATTGATAAGATTTAAATGTAAAGGCTAGTAATTATAATGATGATTCTATGGTGGCACCATGGTCACACATTCTCTTTGTAAAATAAAAGTACAAAATAATGTAGCAGCAGATATAGAATTTGAGATATAGTTTTTAGTGCAAATGTGGATCACTTTTTACTTCGGAAATTGGTTATGCAATCAGCATTCCACTGAACATGACTTTTGTTTGTAGTAAATCCATCAAAGATGTGCCCAAAATCCATTAATACAATACCGCTAGCTCAGAGATATATATTAATATGAATTTATTGATTTGATTCATACCATGTTGCATAAACGCACATATAGGTTGAATGGTATGAACAGGTCAACATGGAAAATTTACTGAATACTAAACATGGACATGATGAAGGAACTCATCCTCCTAATGGATCTTTTTTTCAGAAGTTTCCACACTAAAAGTTTCAGATTGCCAAAGGGTTTTCTCTGTCAAAGACATTGCACTCCTTCAGAACAAATTTTTGAATGTCAAGTTCCCTGCTCACATCATCTCTATTTGGAATCAATTAAAGTGTCTCATTATTCTGACGGAAAAAGCCTTCATATTCATTCCTAAGTACCACTGTTACCCACCTTACCAAGAAATAACAAAATTACCCTGGCTGCCAGGTTTATAATAGTAATATCCACAAAATTTCTTATTATGATGTTTCATTGCAGTTGTGCTTTATTATGTGGAAGTAGAAGATCCAATTTTTTCCTGCCACTATGTGTTTGACAAGTGTCATCCTTCCGCACGTAAGCCACGTTGCTGAAATCAAATTAATCCTTTACAATTTTACACAGTTGGAACTTGTCTGATGTGTTCAGGCGTCAAAAGAGTTTCGTGTTTGATATGCTGTTCTATCTACAATTTAGCTTGTCTTTAGTATTCCAGGCGTTTGAAATGGAAGTAATTCAGTAACATTCGATAGAAGAGAAATTAGCCTACAGATCTGAAGCAAACATTATTGAGTTTAAGATATATACTTAAAACTATGATTTTCTTTAACTCCTTAGGAAAAGGAAACATTTTGAATGTTCTTCAAGTGTTGGTTTACACATTTAAAAAAAAAAAGAAAAATTAAAAAATTTGATCTTAATCTCTAGTGTCTCATTCTAATAGGCAATGTTTATGCATGTGGATTGATATTTATGTCTAAACTCTAAACCCCTAATGAGCACTATGAAAGAGGTAGTTTTTTTTGTTTATCATTACAGTTTGCGTCATTTTGTTTATTTAGTTTGATGATATCTTTTATAATCATTGCTAGTGAAGGTACTTACTCTTTTTATTAAGTAGTGTGCCTTCTTTCACACAACTTTAGCCAGGTTTGTTACCTCTTCAGTAATACCAACAGAATACCTCATTTGATTGGGAACTGGGGCTTAGTTGACTTTAATTTTATAGTTAACGGTTATATATGTAAAAATGCCAAACAGAGATGAAAGATTAGAGCAGTTACGAGTGGACACTGCTGATATCCATTACAGTTGTAGACAGCTTTAATGGATTCTGCAACTTTTATCTCCGTCTCTTACTAATCTGAAAAATAGTTAGAGTTCTGAAGATTTTGTGTGGATAATTGCTTTGTAGGAGATCAGACAAACTAGTACAACAATATTAGTTTTGGTTGTGAGTCTTTCTTGATTAAATGTATATTGTCTTATGTGGAGAAGGCCTTAATTGATTTTGAGAACTTCAACCACAATGTCCATAGCAGTTGGCGTTAACACGTGGGGATGTCACAGCAAAGGAAGATACTTACTTGCCTTATTTTGGTGAAGGCTGATTGATAGATAACTTTTTTTTGCACAATGTGCGCTTCACTCTAGGTTTGCTAGTACTGTTACAGTGTTACTTTCTCTAATCTCTTTGAAGACTTGTGCCTAAGTCAAGGCGCAAGATGAAGATCAAACTTAAAGTTAGATGCACAGCCACAAGGTATGAAAAAAAGATGGTTTGTGTTTCATAACTTCCTTTTCTCTGACATTGATGGACTTGGGAGGTTGAATTTAACGACCTCATAGAAAAAAGTGCACCTCGTCATTAATTTGCAAATTTAATCAGTGAATCACAAGGAGGAACCATTGCTATCCTTTTGATGTTTAAAAAATTGTGTCAAAATGGATGTCTGCAACATAAATAGTTTGAACATGACATTTCAGTTGTGAAATAATTGAGATTTGTAGAGGTCACTGTCCCTATTCCCTCTCTTAAAGGGTCATTATCTTGATGCATTTCTTTTGGTTTCTCCAGCAAACTAATATAATGGTAATTATATGCAAAACCACAGATTATTGGCCAACTAGAATGTCTGTGCATTGTATTAAACCTTAAAGTCAAAGATTGAGCATAGTAACTTGGCCTAATGACGATCTTTCCTGTTGTCCATTATTTCTTTGCTTCAATTATACATTCCCCTTTTTTAGTCACCAACTTCTAAATTGTGTTGCAGTTGGAGGAACTTAAGAACTCACATACCATGGCAATGGCATCAACAAAGGAGACCATTGATGGGGAGGCTCACAAGGATGGGTTCTGAAGGAGCAGTGGAAGAATGTGTACATTGTTATGCTGGTTTTTTATTTTTTTTTTTTTTATAAATTGTTATGCTGAATTGAGTGAGTAAGAGAGCATTGTTTTCCAGAGTGTTGTATCCATAGCACAGACCCAAATGTTTCTTTGTGTTATTTTTAGGAGAGGGGGGAGGAGGGGCATTGTCCTTAAATTGTTTGGTGATTGAAATTAAATATGACATTTTTGGTGATGCAATTGCATCAAGTTATGCCCATATTTGTCTATTTTTCTTTATTCAATTAAAAGAAAAAATGATCAGATATATGTTTGGATATTCACGGAAGTTGGTGCACCAACCTACCTCAATATATTTATTGTTGTAGTTTTACTCACAAATTGGATATTCATGGATTGAAGAGATTTACATGATAAAGCCATAGAGGAGTTCAACAAGGGTGTTAAAGCATCGTGGCATTACGAAAGTAAGTAACAACTTTAGGATTAGGTATATTCTTTGTTGTGTAATTCTTCAATTCTATTCTAGTGGTTTCTTTAGAAGGTTATCAATAAACTTTTGTAGAGTTTTCAACGTCCTATTGGGTTTCTCTTCATAACCATATCATTGCGCTGCTTTATTTAAGTGTGATATTGGTATTGTACTTTTTTTAACTAAATTCAATTTGACCAAGCATAATTGATTAACTAATCACTTGGATTAATTTGGTTAAAACCTACCCCAGCCAGTGTCTAAATATCTCACAAACTTATTCAATTATCTTCGTTGATTTTTTTTTTAACTTGCAGCTTGTTTGTAACAATCTCCACAAGTCCAAATTGTAGAACTTAGAAAAAACAACTTAAATATTATAATGTCTCAATACCAACAGGAACATGTCTTTGTGGATTTATTTTTTTGGGTTTGTCATTTTTATTTTGGGTTGACCGGTTTTATTTTATTATTATTTTTTTTTCTTTTGACCAAAACGTCACTCTTTCTCTCCCTGTAGGAACTTACTCAATTTTCTTTTGTCTAAATTGGATGAGAAAGAGATGCCTTACTCAATTTTCTTTTGTCCAAAATGGATGAGAAAGTGATGTGTAGGATCATAGAAAAAGTCACAACTTAGTCGGACCAAACATAACCAAATATGTTTTTAGTCAGACCAATGAAATTTACTTAACTAAAAGGTTTTTCCATTGTTATACCAAAACTTATTTTACATAAAATTTTGAATCCTCTAATGTGGCAGGTTCCTTAATAAATCCTTGCTGTCTCAAAACTATTATAAAGAAGATGGTAAGATTAGTACTCTCTGTGAGGTTGAAGAAGCAAAGAAATTTCAGGCTTGTTCCCATATGGGCTGTGAAACGCTTTATATGCACAGTCCTCAAATTTCTTTACCAAACAAGGGGCTACCCTAGATAGAACACTTTTTATTGGCTTTCAGAATTAAACAAATTCTCTACAATCCTATATCGGCCTAGCCATTATTCTTTTCATTCCTGTATATGACCGAATTTTTGTTCCTATAGCAGGTTGAAGACTAAGGATTCAAGTCTTGGTACGTCTACTATTGTGCAAGCGATCCCACATCATGTTGAATTTGGTTTAAATGGGTTGGGCTGTGACCACACCATATTAAAAAAGAAAGAAAAAAGAAAAGTATAATCAACTCCAAAAAGCTTCCAAAAAGAAAAAACAAACCTAACTTTCGAAAAAACAAAAATCAATTCCTACAATGACTTCAAAAAATAAAATAAAAACTCCATTAAAGTTGAAACCTAGAGCATTCCCATCCCGTGCTTTAAAACTCACTATTGGCTATAATACATGATACTGTTCACAAAAATCACAAAAAATACACCCACAACCGGTCATCTAAAACGGGTCTCTATTCTACAAAAAGCTATAGTACTCGGTATCAATACCGATACGAGTATTGTATCTCATGTAAATTATTTACTGCAATTTTGTATTCAATCACTTGCTCTCTCTCCTCTCTCCACAGATAAAAAAATTTCTCTCTCTCTCTCTCTCTCTCTCTCTCTCTCTCTCTCTCTCAAGACTTTACACCCTCCCTCTTCTTCTTTTTTGCTGAATAAATCCCTGCCTCTCTCGCACTCTCTTCTGCTTCTCTCCTAGGCATCGCTGGCTGGAGCTATTTGGCCTGTAGCACCATTGGCAGAAACTATTTGGGTTTTTTTTTTTTTTTTTTTTTGGGGGGGGGGGGTATGGGTTGAATATTTGTGGTGGTTGTTGTGTTAGAAGATTTATCGGCGTGGGTTTCTGTGGGTGGGTTTGACGTTGGATGGTCTACGGTGATGGGTTTGATGGTGGGTTCTTTGATGGTTTGAGTTTTTCTATTGGTGGCAATTGATGGGTTTGGGTGGCGAAGTTTGACTAACGTGGGTTTTATGGGTCTATTGTGGGCTAGTGGTTGTCGGTGTGGGTCAACTGGGAGTTTTGGGTTGCCATGGGTTGATGGTTGCAGTGAGTGTTTGATGGTTGCAAAGGGTTTTAATTGTTGTCCTGGGTTTTGGTGGTTGCGGGTTGCCATTGGTGTTGATGGTTGCCGTTGGTGTTGATGGTTGCCGTTGGTGTTGATGAATGTTGTTGGGTGTTGATGGGTTTTGGTTGGGTCCGGGTGTTAATGGTTGCTGGGGTTAATGACAAAGAAAAATGATTATATGAAAAAAAAAAAAAAAAATTTGATATTTATATTTTTTTTTATTTTGATAGATGATATATTGTAAAATAGAAAGAGACTTTACCAGTTGAGCTATGGAACCCACTAATTATATGAAAAAAAATTATAATATTATTTTCAGATGATATTTAATAAAAGTGAGTAGTTATTTAATAAAAGTGAGTAGCTAAACTAGAAAAGTGGGCTTTTGAAGAGATAAAATAGAGAAATAATAAATAACCGGATGTGAATGATCTAATTAATGATGCACATAAATGTATACAAGTAGAACCAACATGTTTTAGGAAAATTATTCAGTAGTCCAGGACTACAAATAAATGCGTAGTTTCTCTCTCAAATGAATCGTGTGTCTTACAATGAATTTAATTAGTGGGACCCACATTTATGTGATGGGACCCACCATTCAGTCTCCAATCTCCTATGTCGTCGCCTCCCTCACTTTATCAGATCTCTTTCACTTTCAGTCCTCGCCGCCTCTTCAAGATCGAGAGTTTGAGACATGAGAAAGTGGTATAATAGCATAGAATACCTAACATATTTGTGCCTGTGATTTTTTATGTTGATTTGGAAATTTGTGGTTGTGATTTTTGTTTAGATTTTTTTGAGTTTTGATAGGTTTTGATTTGTAAATTTGTGGCTTTGATTTGGTAAAGATTTTTTCACATTTTGATAAGTTTTGATTTGGTAAAGATTTTTTCACATTTTGATAGGTTTTGATTAGGAAATATGTGGCTTTGAATTGGTAAAGATTTGGTTTTTTTTTTTGGAAATTTGTTCAGATTTGGGAATTTGTTTAGATTTAGGAAATTTTTTTCCGTTTTGGAAATTTGTTCAGATTTAGGAATTTGTTCAAGTCTGGGAATTTTTTTTGCCGTTCAGATTTGGTTTTTAGGTTGATTTTTTTTAACATTGTAGTTTGATGTTGTATTGTTGTGTATATTGATGATACCCGATCACCTGATCACCCGATCGTACCCGACCTGCTCAACCCAGTCACCCGATCCGACCACTTGTGTGGATGGTCAACAGATTACATCTCTTCAAACCCGACTCAGTCGGGTACTGTAATGACTCCCCAAACCCGATTCGCCTGACCTGTGGCCACTCCTACTAACAATAGATCATACAGCCACAATCAATTAATATTCGCCTTTGAAGGTACTTGTATATTATAACAAAATAGAATAAGAAGTCACACTCAACATCCTGAACACGGGATCAGGTAGCAGTTGAAATTCTTTTTGTTTGCAAAGGTTGTCATATGAAAGCTTAACTATACACAAAATTAATTGGTCGTACTAGATGTATACATTAAGAGATAGCAAAGAAGGGATGGAGATATTGAAAACCCAAGAACATGGTGCTTGAACGTTAGAGGTAACCTAATTGACCTAATCCGACTTAAAGGGACTGTTGCCGATTTTGACCACATCGGTTGGGAAAAATGACCTAATCTTCATTTCATAATTCATTCATTTGGTCTATTTTATGGTTTCAAATTAAATATTATAGATTTAACAGTATATATATATATATATATATATATATATATATATATATATATATATATATATATATATATATATATGTATATATATATATATATATTATGAATAGATTTAACAGTATATAGACTGTCATTAAATGATATGACAGTATGTATACTATTAGATTTAGAAGATAAATATCTATTGCAATTTGGTTGATCGTGCTGCTAAATTAGATAGATTCCATAAAGAAATAGAAATAGATCCTATTCCAATCCGATACTAGTACAAGAGATTTTTCTAATTAAATATTTTTTTTATAATAAATTTTGACTTACCAATTTATTTTTCACTTTTTGAGGAACAAAAAAACATAAAAAATAGTTGTCTTTGAAGTATGAACATTTTATTTACACCCATAAGTAATTTTAATTTTTTTATTTTTGCAACAGTGCGAATTAACACAATCTATATTAATGGAAAATGAATTATTTTTAATTTAAAATGATAGTGAATTATTGTATGTGAGGTGCAGTTGAATTTAAATGTTTTTATATTGTTTGGTTGATCGTGAATTTAAATGTTTTTATATTGTTTGGTTGATCTGCTTTTGGTTCCATATGAAATACAAAATGTGCTACTGCAAAGTGGAAAGAAAGAAACTAGCAATAGCAATAGCATGGACACACCACTTGTATTAGAAACCGTGGATGGCGCTGTAGACTACAAAGGTCAACCGGTCCTCCGATCCCACTCAGGTGGCTGGAGATCCGCATATTTCATCATAGGTACTAAATAAATTCCTTATTGTGAATTGTGAGTTTATATATAATTTAACAATTAACTAATAATAAATTAATAATAGGTGTGGAAGTGGCGGAGAGGTTCGCCTCCTATGGGATTAGCTCTAATCTCATAACGTATTTAACGGGACAGTTGGGACAGTCAACGGCCACTGCGGCTGAGAACGTGAATGCGTGGTCTGGAACGGCGTCGTTGCTTCCACTTTTGGGAGCATTCGTGGCGGATTCTTTTCTGGGACGCTACCGCACCATTCTTATTGCTTCTCTCATTTATATCCTGGTCAGTCTCTTGTTTGCTTGCTTTCAATTCTCATTTCACTCTTTAACTAATCAAAACACCTATTTCACCTTCTTATACTTTCATTAATCAATATCTACTCATTATCTTTTTATATATTTTAATTATACACAAACTTAACATAATAATGATGATACTCACTATATTGATGAAAAATAAATTACATTTTTCTAGTCTATTTTTAGGTGTCAGGCACATAAAACTGTGTTAAGGATATAAACTATTAAGTATTGCAGATGAATGCATCAAAATCATTGGAACAATTTATGTTGGGTTGACATTTTCTAAACAATCAGCTGCTTTCTAAGGGTACAATGGTAATGGGCTTCGGATAGGCAAAAGCTATTTTGAACTCAAATTTGGCTCCAAGTTGCTTGATTGGGATTTTTCCTTGTCTAAAGCCTATTACCTTGAATGAGAAATATGCAGAAGTTGATAAAACTTGTCGAATTTCAAGTTGTTTTGGTTGTTTAATTTGGTCCCTTTTATGCTATGAAGCACGGGCACGCTTTCAGGTACGGGTACCTGTACTGGTATGGTACGGCGGTACGACAATTCTTAAAAAATTAGAGTACGGGTACGGCGGGTATATTTATTAAATATATATTTTTTATATATTGTTATGCTTAATTTTTTTCATATCTTCTTAAACATATGTGAATTTAAGAGTAATCATGGATAATAAAATACATCAATTACCATTAAATGATGGTTAGAGTACAAACCAAGATCCAAAAGACTAAATAAAAGAAGTGTTCAATATTGAAACCAAAATAAAATAAAAGATAAGTGTTTAAGAGGTTTGATTGAAGGTAAGACTAATGAAAAAATACTAGCTATTTCATGCTTATTTGATGAAGTATTCAACTTTTTTTTTTTTGGGTACTCCTAGGGTACTCATGCAGAAGTACCCAATGGATACCAATACCCGATAAGTACCCGGTACGGGTACGGCACCATTTTAAGAGTACCCGTGCTTCATAGCTTTTATGTCAATTTAATCCCTCAACTTTCAGTATCAAACCAATTTGATCCCTAGATTTCCCCTTGTAAATTTCTACAAAACTAGCTAATTTGGCAAATCGAGTGCATGTTAATAGGTTATTATAGAAAGCGTAAAAATTTCAAAATTAAGCCAATTTCAACTATTAATTCTGTTAAAAGTTACTCAAGGATGACATTGTATTGATTTTGAAAGTTGAGAGACTAAATTGATACGATCAATCGTTGACCAAATTGAACTCTGTTCAATAGTTGGAGGACCAAATTAGCAATACAACTCATTTTGTTTTAAAATATCTTTCCTTGGCATGAGTTCCTATATTTGGCATAAGGTATTTATGCACTTAAGACAGTCAACGTTATATATAAGTCCGTGGAGAAGCCAAAGCTGCAAAATTTCCTTCCTTATTCCTAGAGACCTGATTATATTCCTGTTCCTAGTTGGTATGCTATGTGCTTTTTGAATTAGCATAAGTTGGTGCTTGACCCGACCCAATTTATGGCCTACCACGTAGGCATCTCTATAATAATGAAGTGCATGGAAATGAATGCAGGCTACTGATGAAAATCTCATATTCCTCTGGCACTAAGTATCAATTGCCAAGCTTGTGTCTACAGAAACACACTTCATATCCCCTTTATACCCCCAACCAGCGAGCCTATTCTCTGGTAGTCTGGCTATTTAACGTGCTTGCCCTATAAATAAAAGGCACAAGCTGAAACTTAATTTATATTTTATCTTGACTTATCAAATAAATTCCTTATTCAGCATTGTATTTAAGCTTCTGCCATATTTTTATGGTAATCATCTTTGACTTGGATTGGTATGAATCACAGGGACTAGGCTTGTTGACTCTGTCGGCTATGCTTCCTTCTCTAAGCACTTCTGATTACGTAGACACCAATATGTTACATTCTTCTCATCAGCTCCAAGTAATCCTATTCTTCTTCTCTCTATATCTAGTCGCAGTTGGGCAAGGTGGACACCAAGCCTTGTGTTCAGGCTTTTGGAGCTGATCAGTTTGATGGACTAGATCCTGAGGAGTGCAAAGCCAAAAGCTCATTCTTCAACTGGTGGTATTTTGGTGTAAGTGTGGGTGCTTCTGTAACAATTTTTGTCTTGAGCTATATACAAGACAATGTTAGTTGGGGTCTGGGATTTGGAATCCCTTGTATTCTGATGGTCGTTGCATTGGGTGTTTTCTTGCTTGGTACCAGGACTTATCGGTATAGTGTTCAAAGGGGATGAGAAAAGCCCATTTCTGAGAATTGGTCGAGTGTTTGTTGCTGCAGTTAAAAATTGGCGGACTACCCCTTTGGCAATAGATATTGAAGAGGAAGATCAAGCAACCCTGTGGCACCATAGCTCTAAACAATTCAAGTAAGATAAATGCATCTATCATATGTTGATAAATTAAAAGGAAAAGAGAAATACAAAAGCAGCATTATAGGTCCAAAGAAAAATTATGGTACATTTGAATAAGCTTTTATTTCAGTATACTCACAATGTCCTTAACAATTTCAAAAGAACTTGGAAATAGTAAGATTATTTCAGAATCATTTTCATGAGGCTTCTAAAAGGACATTCTTTTGTGCTTCTGTAGAATTTCATTGAGGGTCAGTCATTGTCCTTGACACTCCTTCAGTAGAAGACATTTTATTTCATAAAATCATTTGAATTATCATTTGTGAGGATGGCAACACACTGTACCTGTAGCTGCTACATATAATGCATATTGACTTGATGCTCCAAATTTATTACCATGGGACTTTAGATAATTCCTTATAAAATAGTTATTCTGGAAGTTGATTACTATGCATCCATGATATGTGGCTACTCACTAACCTAAAACTACATATACCACCTGACATTGGTTCCACATTAGAGGGCTCTTACATCTTTGTAGGATGCAACTCAAGGAACTTCTGCTTACCCAAAGAAAGGGAAAAAGAATTCAAAATAGTACAAGGAACTTCTATTATATTAAATAAAAACAATAAGAATGCCATACTGTGATTCACGGCTACTGGACAAGTCTTCCTCTTCTTTTAGTTGAGGCAATAGAAGTTGACTTACTTAAAAAACTTTTACTATCCTATTTAGATTAGATAACAAGTCATTTGAATCCTCCAATGTGGCAGGTTTCTCAACAAAGCCTTGCTGTCCCCAGATGGTTTGAAAGAAGAAGGCAATATTTGTACTGAAAGTGAGGTTGAAGAAGCAAAGGCTGTTCTTAGGCTTGTTCCAATATGGGTTACAAGCATGGGATATGCTGTTGTGTATTGTCCCAGATGTTCAACTTTCTTTACCAAGCAAGGTGCTACCATGGACAGAACAATTTTTCCCGGCTTTGATATACCAGCTGCTGCACTACAATGCTTTGCAGGCCTGTCCATTATTCTCTTCATTCCCATATATGATCGCATCTTTGTTCCTGTAGCAAGAGCTTTTACCAGTAATCTCTCTGGCATCACGATGCTTACAGAGAATTGGAATTGGGATGCTTTTATCTGCCATTTGCATGGTAGTTGCAGCTCTAGTTGAAATGAAAAGGCTGAAAACTGCTCAAGAATTTGGTCTGGTTGATATGCCAGATGTGACTATTCCAATGAGTGTGTGGTGGTTGGTTCCTCAATATGTCTTGGCAGGAATTGCTGATGTTTTCACCATGGTTGGTCTACAAGAATTCTTTTATGATCAGGTCCCAATTGAATTAAGGAGTGTGGGTCTTGCCCTCTACCTCAGTATTATTGGCGTGGGGAGCTTTATAAGCAGCTTTCTTGTCACTGTCATTGAGGAAGCAACTGGCAGAGAGGGCAGAGATGGTTGGTTTGCTGATAATCTTAATCGGGCACATCTTGATTACTTCTATTGGCTACTTGCAGGACTCAGTGCAGTAGCATTGGCTGCATACTTATATTTTGCAAAATCTTACATTTATAATAGGCGAAACACAACATAGGTACAGCCATCTTACTTTCACTTCAATTGGTTGTAAGCAGTGAGAAAAAATGGGAGGGCTGATACATAAAAGTGCGGTGTGCTCTCATATTAGTGCATTATAATTATTATAGATGGTAAGCAGCATATGGGATGTGAGGCTAGTCTACAGTGGTGAGGCTTATCTATAGAGGTGAGCCAAGTATATCTATTTGTAAATTTATTTTATTGTTTTTCCTGAATGTATTTGCCCATGTTAGCCAACAATATGATTTATTAGTCATTAAACAAACCTTGTGGGAGATAGTCGAAGGAAGGTAACCACTTTCAGATGGATGTCGTGGGATGCTTAATACCTTCTTCATGCATAATCAAATCCTCAAATCCATATCATGATTCAAGATCCAATTTTATATTTCCATAGGATTCATAAAATCAAGACTAAAATGCAATATACACCCTCTAAATTTGGGTGATTTTAATTTGGCCTCCTAAAGTTTGAAAATTTTGATATGCACTCTTGAAGTTTGGTAATAATTTGATTTTGGTTAATCCATCCAAGAGTTGTTATTAGCTATCGATTAAGTGCCAGATAGACACACCAAACTACCAATTTTTAATAAGTCAAATTAAAACGATATTGTTATGTCAACGTAATATAGAACATTTTATATTCAATTTTGTCTTTTTTGTTATGAAATAAAGAAAATAATACTTCTTTAAGTGGTCATCCACACAATGTATAATTTATGATATATCTTTTACTGCATGTAATGATCTATATTGTCTTACAAAGAGTGCACACATATATAGCAATGCTAAATCGGTTATGTGTACAATGCATTCATTAAAAAGGACAAAGCTTTTAATACGTAGAAACAGTAAGTCTTTATGATGTAGAAACAGCCAAAGTCTAAATCGTTTCTAACACTCCCCTTTGGATGATCACTTATTAAGAATATGCCTCATTAAAACCTTGCCACGTAAAAACTCAGTGGGAAAAAAAACAATGGTGAAGGAAAAAAAGTACAGTATTCTTGTGTCTCTTTGAGTGCCTTAGGATTGCCTCATTAAAACCTTGCAAAGGAAAACCCTGTGAAAAAAAACCTTAGCGAAGGAAAAAGAGTACAATCAGCACATATCCTTCAGAAAATTTTACTCCCTCCTGATGAATGCACAGAGTCTTCAACTTGTCCAAAATTAGAAGATCCTTAAGTCGACGCATGCCAATGCTGTGAACTATCTTCTTGAATGTTGTAGTCAGTAATGACTTAGTGAATATATCTGCCAAATTTTCACTTGATCGTATCTGCTTAACATCAATGTCACCGCTCTTCTGGAGCTCATGTGTATAAAAGAATTTTGGGTGAAATATGCTTGGTTCTATCATCCTTTAATATAGCCTCCTCTGATTTGAGTGGATACAAGCAGCATTGTCTTCATATAATATTGTCGGGTTATCTTTGATTGAGGATAATCCACACTTTTCTTGAATATGTTGAATTACTGATCTTAGCCAAACGCATTAACGACTTGCTTCATGAATTGCGATAATCTCTGAATGATTTGAGGAGGTAGGCAGATATAGTTTGCTTAACAGATCTCTATGAAATAACAGTATTGCCACAAGTAAACAAATACCCTGTTTGTGATCGGCCTTTGTGTGGAATCAGAAAGATAATCCGGCATCCGCATATCCAACTAACTGTGGATTTGATTTATTTGAATAAAATAATTTCATGTTAATCGTTCCACGAAGGTAACGCAATACATGCTTGACCCCATTCCAATGTCTCAAAGTTGGTGCGGAACTATACCTTGCCAGTAAATTGACTGAAAAAGCTATGTCAGGTCGTGTGCAAGGTATATCAAAGCACTGATTGCACTGAGGTATAGTACTTCAGGACCAAGAGTTTCTTCGCCAACTTCTTGAGGGCGAAAAGGATCTTTCTTAACATCAAGTGATCGAACAACCATTGGAGTGCTCAAAGGATGAACTTTATCCATGTGAAAGTGCTTCAGGACTTTCTCTGTGTATGTTGACTGATGAATAAGAATACCATCTAGAAGGTGTTCAATTTGTAAGCCAAGACAAAATTTTGTTTTAATGAGATTCTTCATCTCAAACTCATTCTTTTAAGTAATCAACGGTATTTTGTGAGCTCTTCAGGAGTTCCCACAAGATTTAAATCGTCAACATACACCGCGACAATAACAAATCCGGATTCTGATTTTTTAATAAAAACGCATGGACAATGATGTAGCTCAATAATAAGCGGTACTTTGTAGTACGTGTAAGGGGTTATCGATCCTCAGGGAGTTTGTATTTTCAAAAGACAATATAATTTAATATGCAAGAAAGGTAAGATAAATTTGGTTTATGGAAATTTTGTAAGTAATTTATGTAAAAAGGCACTAAGGTTTCGGGGTGTTTCTCTATATCAGTATGATTCCTTGTAATCCCAGTTAAAAATCTTGTTCTAATAACAGTTTACAAGTTGATTATTTTCTTTTTAAAAAGCTCTTGACATGGTTGAACTAATAAAACTCAGGAACATTATATTAC
>OU015761.1:38744605-38784435 GCA_907173295.1 Fagus sylvatica | reverse complement strand
TACTAGTTGTAAACCCGTGCGTTGCACGGAAATTTTTTTCATAAAGGTATAATTTAATTATGTTAGTCTCAAACTTAAACAAATAAACTTTGTTTATATAAGGTAATGATCTTCACCATTTGCATCAACAGAAAAATTGATAAGCACGAAATGCCATTAAATATTTGCTTCAACTGGATTCAGTTTTTTAGGTGTGAGACAAACATTACACTAAAAAATTTAGTAGTCATTCAATTGCAAGCTAAAGGATACAATATGGATCACAAAATCAAACAGAAGGTACACACATGCAGTTGCCAATATCGTATCAGATTTAATAAGGGCAACGAAATATTTTGATACTATTAAATAACTATAGAGCTCGTGTCTTTGAACCAATATAATGTCCCAATTCACCACTATCGTTATCTTAATAATAGATTGGCCTAGTTTCCATTATCACTTATCACCCAAACAAAATTACATGCCCAGTTCACTACTTATAAATTATAATCCTATGAAAAAACATTTCATAAAAAAAAAATCCTATGAAAAAAAAAAAAAAGAAAAAAGCATAATAGGAGAAGTGAAAAGGGTCAAATGATCTAGCCAACCACTCATGTGAACTCTGATAGAATTCAGAGTTCTGTGATTGACATTTAACACATTGATGATAAGATTAAGAAAAAAAAAAAAAAGGACAACAATTGAAAGAGAACCATAAGAGAAGCCAAAGGAATGTAATTTTTGACACCCTACATCATTGTATCTATACTAAAGAAAAAAAAAAAAATACTTCCTAGTTTTCCAAGTTTCAAAGATTTAAAAAACCCCCAAAACCACCCAACTTTAGCACAAATAACATATGTGCAAAACAAACTATGAATGTCAAAATTTGAAAAAAAAATGGCTTTATTTTATTTTATGTGACTTCGTATAGGCCAATGGGTGACAGCAATTTGGAAAAAAGAAACTACAATATTTAAGTTTTTAGCTTGAAGTGGTGCACTTTTGTCAGTATTTAATGATATTCTCAAATCTCAACATTGATTGTGAGAATTCTGAGTCCTCTGCAAAGCAATAGACACACGCATTTGGAGTTGCTTTTCCGTCACAAAAGGAGAAGTAAGCTTGCTGGGCTTGGAGCTCCCTGTCCTTCAAGACCACTAAAATGCCCAACGGGCGGTTTTTTGTGGGTGTACAAAAAATAGGATTTAGTTGGAAAAAACATGAAAAATTACTCTACACCTTTGTTTACAAAATTACTATTTCTCTTTTATTTCATATTTTCTCCAAATCTTATTCAATAAGATAGGCTAATCTATTTAATATTTTGTGACATATTTCCAAGAAGATTTTTATAATTCAACTTGAAAGTTCTCACACTCGACTGTGAAGTTGTCGTAACTTCTATATGCAAAAATTAAAAAAAAAATCCTCAAAAAATAAAATGCTTTTTTTTTTTTTTTAATTCTCTTGTAAATTTTTTCTGAAAAAAATCCTATCTCAAGACCTTATCATTTTGCTGTTTGGGGTCTTTAATTATCTAATTTGTGATTGTTCTTATATTGTTGCTAAATTTGGGCTAGGTTTTTTTTTTTTTAAAGGCCTATTTTAAATAAGGGCCTCAAGAAATATAATTATAAATAATTTAGCTCAATATAAAGCCTTCCTATTTAGAGGCCTATCCGAGGTGAGGTAGGGCTCGCCCACCTTATATTCCTAGGGTGGTGTTTGATAAATCCTTAGATCTATTTGGTTATATTTTTCTTTTTTTTTTTTTTTCTTAATCTTATCATCAATGTGTTAAATGTCAATCACAGAACTCTGAATTCTATCATAGTACACATGAGTGGTTGGCTAGATCATTTGACCCTTTTCACTTCTCCTATTATGCTTTTTTCTTTTTCTTTCATAGGATTTTTTTTTTATGAAATGTTTTTTCATAGGATTATAATTTATAAGTAGTGAACTGGGCATGTAATTTTGTTTGGATGATAAGTGATAATGGAAACTAGGCCAATCTATTATTAAGATAACGATAGTGGTGAATTGTGACATTATATTGGTTCAAAGACACGAGCTCTATAGTTATTTAATAGTATCAAAATATTTCGTTGCCCTTATTAAATCTGATACAATATTGGCAACTGCATGTGTGTACCTTCTGTTTGATTTTGTGATCCATATTGTATCCTTTAGCTTGCAATTGAATGACTACTAAATTTTTTAGTGTAATGTTTGTCTCACACCTAAAAAACTGAATCCAGTTGAAGCAAATATTTAATCGCATTTCGTGCTTATCAATTTTTCTGTTGATGCAAATGGTGAAGATCATTACCCTATATAAACAAAGTTTATTTGTTTAAGTTTGAGACTAACATAATTAAATTATACCTTTATGAAAAAAATTTCCGTGCAACGCACGGGTTTACAACTAGTAACTCTAATACAGCGGAAGACTATTTAAACATGTACATCACTTCTGCTTTATATACACCAAAAACTCAAAATGTCTAAGACTAGTTCTAGATACAACAAAATTGCTCCTCCATGCTGAGACTCTTGGCTACACTATAGGATGTTCCTGCAATCTGAGCAACCCACTTTGCTCAGTAAGGGAGGCGTGACATGAAGATTTAACAGTATGCATGAATGCATGATAAACAGAATAATCTTTGTGGATATGACTTCCGTATAAACAATTCATGCTAAAATGATTTCATGAGTTTTTTGAACATATATTTTTCATACTGATGAATATAATATCTGATAACTTGTAAAGCATAGTATAATTATTGAAATCTGAACATATAGCATGATTCCTTTATATATAAACAAAACATATTCCTTTAAACTGTTCTGAAGAAAAAACTTATCTCATACCATTGCATAATATAGCAAAAACTATATAGAACATGTAACTGTATTATATCTTTAAGACTTTGTCCCTCATGACCTTACTGGTGCCATATCTACAGGGAAACTATCCCCTCGTGGCCTGGGTTGCCAGTCTACAAAGATCCGAAGATCCCCTCGTGGCCTGTTGCCATATCTTTAGGGAATACAACCCCTCGTGGCCTTACTTATTGCCGGTCTACAGGGAATAAAACCCCTCATGGCCTTTCTGCTGCCATGTCTTTAGGGCATACGATCCCTTCATGGCCTTGGGTTGTCAGTCTACAGGGCATCATACTCAAAATTATTTTAGGTGTTCCTTAAACATATCATGCTTGTTTATTTTTCAATCTCTCTCTTGCCTTACTAAGCCCAAAATTCATAACATATCCACAGCTTGCTTCTAAAATCTGTCTTAACTGTACCAACTCAAAATTGTTTCTAAATCAATGCACGTTTTCTTTATAAAAAAGTATCAAATTGAGTTTATTGAAAGTATTGATAAAACATATATAGATATATTCTTAAAACATGGACTATTAAATTTTCATGGCACATTCCCTTACCTGTACACTGTAGTAGAACCCGAACCAGAGTCTCAAGCAAGCCTGCAGTCTCACCTATTGTCTTCGGATTCTCTTAAACCAAGGGAAATACTAATTACTAATTTTTCCAATACTTAGCTTAAAACTGTCCTAAACCCTTTCGCAACCCCAATCAACATATTGAAGGCATCCAAGGCTAACCAACCTCATAATTATAATACCAAATACAACATACTTCAAGCAATCACACATTGTTTCTAAGGCACTAATGCAGAAACCGTAGTTACATGGCTCATAACTTTCTTTATAATACCAAATAGTGAAATCAATGCATAATAAAATTCACCTAGACAATAAACATGCAATTGGCCCTGCACATAAAATATCAACCCAAATAAATCATCCAATTGCAAGAGTAAATTTGTCAAAGTCTCATTCTTTCAGGAAATAAAGGTTCTGTCCCACTACAGGGCAGTCCATTGAACAGTGAATTTAACTATCCATTCACTATCCAATTTCCTTGAAATTTCATTTCTTGTTCTATTATATGTCTAGTACATTACTTAAAAATTACAGCTCTATTTGAGCTTTACACAAAATTATAAAATTCAACCAAGACAGAAGACTCAAATCTGCCAGCACAGTTTTGAAGGTAACTTTAGATCAGTAACCACAATTCCTTATTTACTAAAATTGTATGGGGTTAATTCCATAAATAACATATGCATCCTAGGGTTCCAGAAACATATTCCAATCACTTAAATTCCAAATATTGGATTTATTATGCAATTTCAAACTGACAAACACAGAATCTGTCAAATTGACAAATTTGCACAGTTTTCTTGTAAAATCACAAATAATTATCAAACAACCTTGTTTTCAAGTGAAATTTAATATATGGGCAGTAGACATGTGATATAATAAGCTAAAGAAAACCTTTTATTAATTTCTCTTCTCAGAAATTCCAGAATCCATGCAACCCACTGATCACTGCAGAAACAGCAGCAAATTGGGTTTATGCTCAAGCACCCTAACAACTTTCAACCATTAGCCAACAACTCCTTCTAAATCCAACACAAGCAGCACCTACTTAAGTTTAATCTCATCATACACAGTCCATAGAACTCATAAAAACAAGTCATGCAATCCACATCCAAGACATATTTGAAAGCTAAGATTTCACCTAATGTAATCCATGCACGAAATTTCAGTTTAAACCCCCAATTAAACTCCATGGAACCTTAGAGAATTTGAGGAATTTACCTTCTAAAGGTTGGGAATATAAGCCCTAACAAGAGCTATCCTTTTCTTGATGGAGTGAAGCTTGGAGGAGAGCAAATATGGAGGTTTTTCCTCCAAAGGGTTTTCGGTCAGCAGAAGGAGAGCTTCTCTCTCTCTTTTCCTTTCTTTCTTCTTGAACAATGAAATGAAATGAGAAGAGCAATGCATGACCGGTTTTAGAGGAAAGAATTAGACTAGTGCATTACACATGTCACTTTACAAGAGTGTGAGATTTAATTAGTGGAGTCCAAGTGTCAATTTATAAGAGGGTGGAGGTTGGCTAGTGGATTCCATGTGTCCAACTCTTATTGGTTCACTAGGCCATTGACATGCATTATCTTAACTTAACACCATTAACCTTTAATACTCTTAATTAGCTTAACCTTAATTAATCATTTAATAACTAACTTACAATTACTAATTATCCTACATGCCATTAACATATATGCATGTTTATTATTGCTAACATTAATCATGTAGCATGACTATATTCCTCACTAATTCACTAGTCACTTGTTAATAATTTACATCATAATATATTTGACTATTATATAATTAATTTATAATACTAGGTGGTGCGGGACATCACATATTAACCTTGGATACAAATGATAAAAATAAAAAAAAAGGGGAATGTATACATATATTTTATATCATATTTCATATAGTCAATTTTTATTCCTATTGCAAGTTTACATTTGAATAATTTAGATTGAATATATTATTTCTTATCAAAACATTGCATGATATAAATGCTTACTTACTTAATTGTTAATATTGTTACATCTTCCCTATAGATAATGTCGAACCTTACAAAACTTGAATTCGTTGCCCTTGATATTTCGGGCAAGAATTACTTATCATGGATCCTTGATGCTGAGATCCACTTGGAGGCAATGAACCTTGGAGATACTATAAAAGATGGCAACCAAGCATCCCCACAAAATCACGCAAAAGCAATGATTTTTATTCGCCATCATCTCCATGAGGAATTAAAAACTGAGTACCTTACAGTAAAAGATCCTCTGATTCTATGGAATAACTTAAAGGAGAGATACGAGCACCAAAAAACCGTAATCCTCCCTAAAGCTCGTTATGATTGGATGCACTTAAGGTTGCAAGATTTTAAAAGTGTGAGTGAATATAATTCTGCACTTTTTAAAATCAGCTCACAATTAAAATTATGTGGGGAAAAGATCACTGATGAAGACATGTTAGAAAAAATGTACACTACATTTCATGCCTCGAATGTGCTCCTGCAGCAGCAATATCGAGAGCGTAAGTTCACAAAATATTCTGAACTCATATCTTGTCTTCTAGTGGCTGAACAAAATAATGAGCTTTTGCTGAAAAATCACCAGTCTCGCCCGACCGGTTCAACACCATTCCCTGAAGTGAATGGAACCTCATTTGATAATAATAGAGGATATAATGGTCGTGGGCGTGGATATGGTAGGAAACGAGGGGGACGTACTCAAAATACTCCAAGAAAGAATACCACACCTTACCATTGAAAGGGGAATTACAATGAAACAAAACAATATGGAAATGGACGAGGTTTACAAAATAAACCCCTAAAAACCTATGAAGAAAAATGTCTTAGGTGTGGTATGAAAGGGCATTGGCAACGTACATGTCGTACGCCTAAATTTTTGGTAGATCTATACCAAGCCTCTATAAAAGAAAAAGGGAAAAGAATTGAAATGAATTTCGCTCATCACAGTGATCCAGAAGATCACATGGGTTATTCTGATATCCAAATAAAGTGGACATTACCCATCTGGATGTCTCTGATTTCTTTGAGGATGCTAATGGAAGAATTGATCATTTGATTGGTGATGGAAATGTTCATACCAATTAGCATATTTCCTTTCCAACATACTATCGCTTTGTTTTAGTATGTTATCTTGTTATGCTTTATTTTACTCTTAAAATAATAAAGTTTAATTTATATTTTTCATATATGTAGAGGCATGAGTCTTATTGATGGATTTAATTCCAAGATGATGGGCGAAGACTTTTGTCTAGCAGACAGTGCAACAACGCACACAATCCTTAAAGATAAAAAATATTTTCAACAATTATCCTTAAGCAAAGCTTATGTCAATACCATATCAGGTTCTTCGAACCTAATTGAAGGCTCTGAAAGAGCAAATATCATGTTACCAAAGTGGAACAAAACTTTATATTGACGATACTTTGTACTCTTTTAAATCTAGAAGGAATTTACTCAGCTTTAAGAATATACGTCATAATGGCTATCATATTGAAACCAACAATAAAGGCAGTGAAGAATATCTTTATATTACTTCAATGGTTCGGGCTAAAAACTCATATTAGAAAAACTGCATATTTTCTCTTCTGGGTTATATTATACCACTATGAGAACAATTGAAACAAATGTTATAATGCACCAGAAGTGCTCTGACCCAAATATATTTATGCTTTGGCATAATTGTCTTGGGCATCTGGGATCAATAATGATGCGTCGAATCATTGAGAATTCTAATGGACTTCCCTTAAAGAACCAGGAAGATTCTTTTACCGAAGTGACTATCCTTGTAGTGCCTGTTCTCAAGGTAAACTAATCATCAGACTATCTCTTTCAAATATTGATGTTGAATCCCCATCTTTCTTAGAAAGAATACAAGGTAATATTTGTGGATCCTATACACCCACCATGTGGGCCATTCAAGGTATTTTATGGTTTTAATAGATGCATCAACTAGATGGTCACATGTTTGTCTACTTTCTACTAGGAATGTTGCATTTGCTAGACTCCTTGCTCAAATAATTAGGTTACGGGCACAATTTCCTGACTACCCAATTAAGAAAATCCGTCTAGATAATGCAGGAGAGTTTACATCTCAAGCATTTGATAACTATTGCATGTTAATCGGGATTGATGTTGAATATCTAGTTGCTCATACCCATACTCAAAATGGTTTAGCTGAATCATTTATTAAAAGACTTCAAATGATTACTCGTCCTTTACTTATGAAAACAAAACTACCTATTTCTACTTAGGGACATGCCATATTACATGCTGCATCATTAGTTCGCATTAGACCAACTGCTTACCATAAATACTCACCATTACAACATGTTTTTGGTCAACAACCAAATATTTTTCACTTTCGCATTTTTGGTTGTGCTGTATATGTTCCTATTTCACCCCCACAACGCACTAAAATGGGCCCCCAACGTAGACTTGTAATTTATGTTGGTTTTGATTCTCCGTCAATCATTAGATATCTTGAACCCCTAACTAGGTGACATTTTTAAGGCATGTTTTGATGATTGTCACTTCAATGAAACAATCTTCCCACCATTAAGGAGAGAAAAGTCGTTGCCTGAAGCACGAAGAGAAATCACTTGGAATGTTTCGACATTATCCCATCTTGATCCTTGTACAAATCAAAGTGAACTGGAAGTTCAGAGGATTATTCATTTGCAAGGTATTTCAAATCAATTACCGGATGTATTCATTGATAGTAAGAAAATAGTAAAATCTCACATCCCAGCTGCTAACAATCCAGCACAGATTGAAGTCCCTGAAGGACAATTAATTAATATAGTAGCAAATGAATCTAAAACACGCCTAAAGCGTGGAAGATCTGTTGGTGCTAAAGACAAAATTCCTCGAAAGAGGAAAACACAAGAAAAACAAGTTATAGCCCCTGAAGAGGCTATACCCATGAAACAGGCAGCAAACATAATTAATCTATCCAAAAATTGTGCACACAAATCTCCTGAAAATGAACCTTCTGAAGAGGGAACTCCTGAAGAGTTATCCCCAGAAGAGGAGCAAGGTACCTGAAAATGATGAGATCTCAATACATTATGTAAGTACAGGAGAAATATGGGATAGAAATAAAATTGTTGTCGACAACATATTTTCATTTAAAGTTGCTCTTGACATTACCAAAAGTAATGATCATGAAATTGAACCACAAACTGTCGAATAATGTCAACGTAGAAATGATTGGCCAAAGTGGAAAGAAGCAATTCAGGCAGAGCTAAACTCACTATTAAAACGTTAAGTATTTGGACCTATAGTCCAAACACCTGAAGGTGTAATGCCTGTTGGATATAAGTGGGTATTTGTACGAAAGCATAATGAGAAAAATGAAATCATAAGGTACAAAGCGTGACTTGTGGCACAAGGTTTCTCGCAGAGACCTGGCATTGATTATGAAGAAACATATTCTCTTGTAATGGATGCAATTGCATTTAGATTTTTGATTAGCTTGGTAGTTACAGAAAATTTAGATATGCATTTAATGGATGTTGTTACAGCGTATCTGTTTGGGTCATTGGATAATGATATATACATGAAAATCTCTGAAGGATATAAAATGCTTGAAGCATATAATTCAAAATCCTGAAACATGTATTCTATCAAGCTACAAAGATCTTTATATGGCTTAAAGCAATCCGGTTGCATGTGGTACAATTGACTCAGTGAGTATTTATTGAAAGAAGGATTTGAGAATAATCCTATTTGTCTGATAAGTCATGAAATATGACTTATTTACATGCATTTTAGAGAGATTCTATTGGGATTGTGTTGCATTTTATGTCTAATTACACTTAAATGGATGTTTGTTATTCAATTCATTGAATTATATGATTTATGCAATTAAGTGTATTAATTTAATTCCTTACATGTTAATTTGGGCTATGTTTGATTGTAGGCACAAGGTAGATCAGATTGGAGTTAAATATCACAAGCTAGAAGGAGCAAAAGAGAAGAAAAGAGGTGCAAATTAATGTTTGAAAAGAAAAAGAAAAACAAAGCTCACAAGCCCAAAAGGCCTACATGGCCACTAAAGCCCGCAAGCTCACATTATTCATTGTACTCGCATCACACAGGATTATTCCAAAGTGAAGCTAAATGAAGTCACGCGTGGAGCTTGTTTTGTTAGTGGATTGCATGAATTGCTTCTCCTGCCGCATAACACTGGATTATTCCAAAGAGAAGCTAAATGAATTCATGCGTGGATCTTGTTTTGTTAGTGGATTGCGTGAATTGCTCCTCCTGCCGCATAGCACTGGATCATTCCAAAGTGAATCCTAAATGAAATCACGCGTGGGAGCCCTAATGGATGCGTAAAAAATTGAAAATAAGATTGGCAGCCGCCGGGGATTTATTGATTATTATTTTTTCAGTTTTCTCTCTAGTTTTCTCCCTAGAAATTATTTTCTCTAGTTTTCTTTTTTCTTAGCCATGATTGGCTAAGTCTCTTGCTAAGGCTAGGGGTTATGTTTTCTACATAACGGTATGAATACTTGTAGTCCCTTTTATTTTTAATGCTAAATTACAGTTGATTGTTAATTTATTAATTCCTAATTGATGTATGTTTTATTCCATACTTTCTATAAGTTCAATCATGTTTTTCTTATGATTAAGGTGGAATATTGCATGGTTTTAATTAGGTATTGTGATTTATAAATTGAAAGGTCTTTCTAATTATTACTCTAGCCATTTTATTTTCTCTAGGTAATATAATGTTCCTGAGTTTTATTAGTTCAACCATGTCAAGAGCTTTTTAAAAAGAAAATAATCAACTTGTAAACTGTTATTAGAACAAGATTTTTAACTGGGATTATAAGGAATCATACTGGTATAGAGAAACACCCCGAAACCTTAGTGCCTTTTTACATAAATTACTTACAAAATTTCCATAAACCAAATTTATCTTACCTTTCTTGCATATTAAATTACATTGTCTTTTGAAAATACAAACTCCCTGAGGATCGATAACCCCTTACACGTACTACAAAGTACCGCTTATTATTGAGCGACATCAATTTTTGGCGCTGTTACCGGAGGAGTTTCGTCTTATTCAAGAGACAATTCCTTGGGATAAGGTTACCGGTGGATCACCCTATTGGTAATTTCGTTCCATTCTCTTTTCATTTTATTTTTCTTTTATTATTTTCTTTTATTTGTTTATTTTGTTGCTTTGACCTTTTTTGTTTTACTGTGCATGAGCGTTTGGGTTAGGAACAGCAAAGGTAGATTGGAGACTTTTGAGACACTTTTTGGAAGTTTATTTGATACACCTACAAGCTCACCCACATCTTCTATCATGGCTGAAGAAAGAGTAATTCCACCTGAGGCACCTAGGATGACCATGTATCAACTGCTGCACCCTACTCAGAGCTCCATTCCGTCATGCATTATGTTTCCTCCAAATGCACCTCATGTGGAGATCAAACAAGGGCTAATGGCCATACTTCCAGATTTCAGAGGATTGAAGAATGAGAACCCCTATGTGCATGTGAGAGCATTTGAAGAAGTGATTGGCAGTTTCTATGCACAAAACGTGATTGAGATAGCCAAGTTGAGATTCTTTCCATTCTCACTCAAGGACAAAGTTAAGGGATGGCTGTACACAGTGAAGCCTAGGTCCATAGGAAGTTGGGGGGAGATGACCCAAGAGTTCTACAAGAAGTTTTTCCCTCCCCACAAGGTCCAACAAGTAAAGAGGAAGATTTCTAGTTTCGTCCAGGGACATGATGAGACTCTATTCATGGCATGGGAAAGATTCAAGGATACATACAACTTCTGCCCAACACATGGATATGACACCTGGAGGTTGGTAAGTTACTTCTATGAGGGACTCCAACCTAGAGATCGTCAGTTTGTTCAAATTGCATGTGGAGGTGAATTTCTACAAAAGGAGCCTGAAGATGCTATGGACTACTTGGATGAAATAGCTGAGAATTCCAACACCTGGAATGGACCAAGTCCCTTAGACTCCACAGACCGGAACAGAAGTGGTGCTACTACATCTGGTGGTAGTATTTTCAAGTTGAGGGAAGAAGATAATCTGAGTGCCAAGATCAATTTGTTGACAAAGGAGATAGAGGCACTTAAGCTGAAGGGAAGTAGGGGAGTCAATGCTGTTTACAGAGAGGAACCTATGGAGGCATGCCGGATTTGCTAAGAGTTAGACCACACCACAAGTGACTGTAACTCTCTACCTTAATTTCTAAATGTGCCGGAAGAACAGGTATGTGCATTTAACCAATACCGGCCAAACAATGCCTTATATTCGAACAATTATAACCCAAATATGAGAAATCATCCATATTTGAGTTATAAGAGTGACAATGTGCTGAATCCTCCACCTCCAAGGAACAATTTTGTACCTTCATCATCATCATCTAGACCTCCCTTGGAAGATGTTCTTGGAACTTTCATGCAGAAGCAAAGTGAACAAAATCAGAGGTTCGAGACTATGTTCACTAGGATGGGTGAAGAGGTTAGAGAGACCAAGAACCATTTGGCCAAACTCACCAATGCCTTGAGTGCAACTGAGAAAGGGAAACTCCCTTCACAAACTCAACCTAATTCGAATAATCAGAGTGTGAAGATAGTTTCCAAGAATAATCATGAAGAGTGCAAGACTGTTACCATTTTGAGAAGTGGTAAGGCAATTGGTGAAGAGGATGAGAGTGGGACACCTAAAGTCAAGGAAGCTGAACCGTGTCTAATTCCCACTCCTTTCCCACAAGCTTTGAGACTACCTAAGAATTTGGATGTGACAGCTGAGATCTTGGAGCATCTACATCAAGTCAAGGTTAATTTGCCCTTATTGCACATCATAAAGCAGATGCCTGCCTATGCTAAGGTAATCAAGGACCTGTGCACTGTAAAGAGGAAGCATCACTTGAAGAAGACTGCATTTTTAACTGAACAAGTGAGTGCCATCATCCAACACAAGGTCCCACCCAAGTACAAAGATCCAGGTTGCCCCACAATATCTTGTACCATTGGTGAGTACTTGGTTGAGCGTGCTTTGCTAGACCTTGGAGCTAGCATTAACCTACTCCCATTCACTGTCTATCAACAAACGGGACTTGGTGATTTGAAGCCCACTTCAATGACCTTGCAGCTGGCTGACCGTTCAGTAAGGACACCTAAAGGGATGGTTGAGGATGTGCTTATCAAGATAGAGAATTTCTACTACCCTGTGGATTTCATCATTCTAGATACTGAACCTACATTGCATCCTAATAACGGTATTCCTATCATTCTGGGTAGACCTTTCCTTGCCACAGCTAATGCTTTAATTAATTGCAGGAATGGAAGAATGAAGATCACATTTGGATCCATGACAGCTGAGCTCAACATATTCAATGTGATGCGACAACAACTGGAAGATGATGAGTGCCACTATGTGAACCTCATTGATACAGTGGTGCAAGAAGAGTTCAACCGAAATTGTTTTTCAGATCCCTTAGAAACTCTTCTTACTAATTCAGTTAATTCATATGATATTGAACATGATGCTAAATTAACTGAAATTTGTTCTTTATTGGATTCTTCACAGGTTTTGGAGGAGGAGCAAGTGATGGCAGTCAATGAACCATGGAGACCTCACTTTGAGGAACTTCCAGAAACTGAGAAGAAGCCAATGCCTTCAAGTGAAGAGATCCCACAGCTAGAGCTCAAACCACTTCCAAATGGTTTTAAATATGCCTATTTAGGCCCAGGTGAGACCTTTCCTGTAGTAATTTCTGCTGCATTGAATGAAGAACAGGAAGGTAAGTTGTTATGTGTTTTGAGAGACCACAAACTATTCTTAGGTTGGACCATAGCTGACATCAAGGGCATAAGCCCATTGATTTGCACACACAAGATATACCTAGAGGATGATTGTAAGACTTCTAGAGAACCTCAACGTAGGCTTAACCCAACTATGAAAGATGTAGTGAAGAATGAGGTAATTAAGCTACTAGATGCGGGTATCATATACCCCATCTCTGATAGTAAGTGGGTTAGCCCAACTCAGGTTGTTCCTAAGAAGTCAGGCATTACTGTAGTCAAGAATGCAAATGATGAGTTGATTCCAACCCGTTTAGTTACAGGTTGGAGAATGTGCATAGACTATAGGAAGCTTAATTTTGCAACTAGGAAAGACCACTTCCCCCTACCCTTCATTGATCAAATATTGGAGAGGGTAGCTGGTCATGAATATTATTGTTTTCTAGATGGGTACTCAGGCTATTACCAGATAGAGATTGCATTAGAAGACCAAGGAAAGACCACCTTTACTTGCCCATTTGGTACCTTTGCATTCCGAAGAATGCCATTTGGGTTGTGTAATGCACCTGCCACCTTCCAGAGATGTATGGTAAGTATCTTTAGTGATATGGTTGAAAAATTTATGGAGGTGTTCATGGATGATTTGTCTGTTTTTGGTGATTCTTTTGATGATTGTCTTAATAATTTGAAATTGGTTTTAGCCAGGTGTGTTGAAAAAGGCCTAGTGCTTAATTGGGAGAAGTGCCATTTCATGGTCACTTCTGGAATTGTGCTAGGACATGTAGTGTCCTCTAAAGGCATAGAGGTAGATAAAGCCAAAGTTGACTTAATCCTTAATCTACCTACCCCTAAGACAGTGAGAGATGTCAGATCCTTTTTGGGGCATGCTGGTTTCTATAGGAGATTTATAAAGGACTTTAGTGCCATATCTAGACCCCTTTGTAATCTCCTACTCAAGGAGTCCACCTTTGAGTGGACAGAGTCATGTGAGGTAGCTTTCAAAAAGCTAGTTCAGTTGCTTACATCTGCCCCTATCATGCAAGCCCCAGATTGGTCTCTCCCATTTGAGATCATGTGTGATGCTAGTGATTATGCTGTAGGGGCTGTCCTAGGTCAGAGAAAGAGTTATTAGCTGTAGTATTTGCCTTGGATAAATTCCGTTCTTATTTGATGGGTACTTCTATTGTTGTTTTTACAGATCATGCTGCCCTTAGGTACCTTCTTTCCAAGAAGGATGCTAAGGCACGTTTAATACATTGGATTTTGCTTTTGCAGGAATTCAATCTTCAGATCAAAGACAAGAAAGGAGTGGAGAACGTAGTGGCAGATCATCTATCCAGGTTCACATTTGAAGAAGTAAAAGAAGAGATCCCTATTCGAGATTCTTTTCCAGATGAGCAACTTTTTGCTGTTACAAAACTTCCATGGTATGCACACATAGTGAACTACCTTGTCAAGGGTTTCATTCCTGAGACTTGGACAGCGCAGGATAGGCGCAAATTCTTTGTTGAGGTAAGAAATTTCTATTGGGATGATCCTTATTTGTTTAAATACTGCCCTGATCAAATCTTGAGGAGATGTATCCCAGATAATGAGACCTTTAGTGTTATAAAATTCTACCATACAGAAGCTTGTGGTGGCTATTTTTCTGTTAAGAAAACCACTGTAAAAATTTTGCAATGTGGATTTTATTGGCCTACTATGTTTAAGGACACCCACAACTTCTGTAAAAGGTATTTAGAATGTCAAAAATTGGGGAGAGTTACACGTAGGAACATGATGCCAATGTCCCCTATCCTTGAGATAGAAGTTTTTGATTGTTGGGGAATCGATTTCATGGGACCTTTTCCCCAATCTTTTGGCAATCTATATATCCTCTTGGCAGTAGATTATGTCTCTAAATGGGTTGAGGCCATTACATGTCAGGTAAATGATCATAAGGTTGTGCTGAAATTCTTGAGAGAACACATTTTCTCTCATTTTGGGATGCCTAAGGCAGTCATTAGTGACAATGGGAAGCACTTTTGCAACTGACCTTTCGAGGTCCTTGTGAAAAAGTATGGAGTGGTACACCGGTTGTCCACCTCCTATCATCCCCAAACTTGTGGGCAAGTTGAACTTGCCAATAGGGAGATAAAACAAATTTTGGAAAAGACGGTTAGCCCTAACCGTAAAGATTGGTCTTTGAGACTAACAGATGCATTATGGGCTTATCAGACAGCTTATAAAGGACCTCTAGGAATGTCTCCCTATCGCCTTGTGTATGGGAAACCTTGTCATTTACCTGTAGAGATGGAACATAGAGCTTATTGGGCCATTAAGGCTTTTAATTTTGACCTCAAGGAGGCTGGTGAATTGAGGAAGTTCCAAATGAGTGAGCTTGAAGAACTGAGAAACGAGGCTTACATAAGCACTCGCCATTATAAAGAGAGGATGAAGCTCTTTCATGATAAGAAAATTGTGAGGAAAACTTTTGAACCAAACCAAACTGTCCTTCTTTATGATTCAAAACTCCACACATTTTCTGGGAAGTTAAGGACAAGATGGGATGGCCCCTACATTGTTAAAGAAGTGTTTGACTATGGGGCTGTAGTGATTGAGGATCCTAGGGATGGTAGAATTTTGAAAGTGAATGGCCAAAGACTGAGGCCATACCTAGGAGAAGTTGTTCCAGCAGAAGAGACCATGTCTCTTGAGCTCCCTACTTATGGGGATGCTAGTTAGATCCTCTTTGAAATTTCACGTCTGTTGTATATATTAGTTTTCTTTTGTTTTGTTTTGGATATCTAACCATTTTGCAGGAAATAGCTTGAGGAGTTCATCATCATATCAGGTGCTTTCTTTCCTTTTCCCTTGTTCTTTCATTTCAAGACTTGTCTTTGATTCTCACATACATTTGTTTGAACATTGAGGATAATGTCAACTTTAAGTTGGGGGGAGTATTGATTGTTTGTTTGATTGCGTGATGAACTTTGTGTTGCTTCTTGTTGAGTAATTTAGAAACCATTTGTTTTCATTTAAAAAAAAAATCAGAAAATTGAGAAAAAGAAAAAAAAAAAATTGGTTTTCAATGATGTCTTTGATTTATGTTATATTCACATGCATCTTTGTTATCTTTTGGAATCTTGTTGAACTTTGAACTTTGGTTTGAAGTCATTAGTGAGCTTAAGCATATGAACACATGATTATTTGATTGAGATATTTGAACATGGCCATTTATTACTTATTTTTAAGTATTAAGTATTACACTTGTACACCTTAAACTAAGCACTAGCACACTAATATGTAATCTGTGGGAAATGAGATATGCATCCAATTGTTACTAAATTAAAAGTGGTTGACTTGTTAGTTGATTAGCCTTGGCATAAAGAAGAAAAAAAAAAAAAAAATTGAAATAGCCAACCATGAGAGCCTATGTCAAAAGAGGTAAACAATTCACATGGTTGAGATATGAGTGACTAGTTTAACTTCGTAGCCTTTTTGACTCGAGTAAGTAAACTCTTAGGGGTGTCTCTACACCTAGTGCCCCTTGAGCCAACTGGTTTGGGAGTCATTGGTCTAACACTTGATACATGGGTCAATTAGAAAGCTTAATGAAGTTAGACATTGTAAAAAATTGACATGGTTGAGAATATGAGTGACTAGTCTAGCTTCGTAGCCTTTTTGACTCGAGTAAGTAAACTCTTAGGGGTGTCTCTACACCTAGTGCCCCTTGAGCCAACTGGTTCGGGAGTCATTGGTCTAACACTTGATACATGGGTCAATTAGAAAGCTTAATGAAGTTAGACATTGCACAGTCCTCACATAAAAAAAAAAAAAAAAAAAAGAAAAGCTTCTATGCCTTGGTTGATTATTCTAATGAGAATTCCATTGTCCTTCATGATTATATTGGAAAGATATTGAAGTCTCATGATTCTAAGTTAGTTCACTTCACACATCAAGGAACTTGTGTAGCTTTTAATGTTTAATTTCAAGTGATTGTGGCCTAGTTAGAATTTTTAAAGATTTGAAATTGAGGTTGACTTGTTTAAGCTTGCTAATGATTAAAAAAAAAACCATTGTTTGTGTGACACTTTATTCTCATTTGATAGCATGATGTTGTATGTGTTTACTATGAATCAAGACTGAGCATTTGATAGCGTTTGTAGGTATCACTTCTGGTAAACCCTCACGAGACTATAACTCGTCCACTAGGGACACCTAGGGGTTTAAAGGCTTATTGCATATGCTAAATGCAATCGAGAGTGCCAGCGAAAGTGGCTTTGTTAGTTTGTTTTCATTTGTGTTTTGTTATTTTCATTGTTTTTAGTTTGCTAGGGACTAGCAAAAATTCAGGTTGGGGGGTGTGATAAGTCATGAAATATGACTTATTTACATGCATTTTAGAGAGATTCTATTGGGGTTGTGTTGCATTTCATGTCTAATTACACTTAAATGGATGTTTGTTATTCAATTCATTGAATTATATGATTTATGCATTTAAGTGTATTAATTTAATTCCTTATATGTTAATTTGGGCTATGTTTGATTGTAGGCACAAGGTAGATCAGATTGGAGTTAAATATCACAAGTTGGAAAGGAGCAAAAGAGAAGAAAAGAGGTGCAAATTAATGTTTGAAAAGAAAAAGAAAAACAAAGCCCACAAGCCCAAAAGGCCCACATGGCCACTAAAGCCCGCAAGCTCACATTATTCCATTGTACTCGCATCACACAGGATTATTCCAAAGTGAAGCTAAATGAAGTCACGCGTGGAGCTTGTTTTGTTAGTGGATTGCATGAATTGCTTCTCCTGCCGCATAACACTGGATTATTCCAAAGAGAAGCTAAATGAATTCACGCGTGGAGCTTGTTTTGTTAGTGGATTGCGTGAATTGCTCCTCCTTCCGCATAGCACTGGATCATTCCAAAGTGAATCCTAAATGAAATCACGCGTGGGAGCCCTAATGGATGCGTAAAAAATTGAAAATAAGATTGGCAGCCGCCAAGGGGATTTATTGATTATTATTTTTTCTAGTTTTCTCTCTAGTTTTCTCCCTAGAAATTATTTTCTCTAGTTTTCTTTTTTCCTTAGCCATGATTGGCTAAGTCCTCTTGCTAAGGGCTAGGGGCTATGTTTTCTGTATAACGGTATGAATACTTGTAGTCCCTTTTATTTTTAATGCTAAATTACAGTTGATTGTTAATTTATTAATTCCTAATTGATGTATGTTTTATTCCATACTTTCTATAAGTTCAATCATGTTTTTCTTATGATTAAGGGGGAATATTGCATGGTTTTAATTAGGTATTGTGATTTATAAATTGAAAGGTCTTTCTAATTATTACTCTAGCCACTTTATTTTCTCCGGTAATATAGTGTTCCTGAGTTTTATTAGTTCAACCATGTCAAGAGCTTTTTAAAAAGAAAATAATCAACTTGTAAACTGTTATTAGAACAAGATTTTTAACTGGGATTACAAGGAATCATACTGATATAGAGAAACACCCCGAAACCTTAGTGCCTTTTTACATAAATTACTTACAAAATTTCCATAAACCAAATTTATCTTTACCTTTCTTGCATATTAAATTATATTGTCTTTTGAAAATACAAACTCCCTGAGGATCGATAACCCCTTACACGTACTACAAAGTACCGCTTATTATTGAGCTACATCATTGTCCATGCGTTTTTATTAAAAAATCAGAATCCGGATTTGTTATTGTCGCGGTGTATATTGACGATTTAAATCTTGTGGGAACTCCTGAAGAGCTCACAAATACCGTTGATTACTTAAAGAATGAGTTTGAGATGAAGGATCTCGGTAAAACAAAATTTTGTCTTGGCTTACAAATTGAACACCTTCCAGATGGTATTCTTATTCATCAGTCAACATACACAGAGAAAGTCCTGAAGCACTTTCACATGGATAAAGCTCATCCTTTGAGCACTCCAATGGTTGTTCGATCACTTGATTTCAAGAAAGATCCTTTTCGCCCTCAAGAAGTTGGCGAAGAAACTCTTGGTCCTGAAGTACCATACCTCAATGCAATCGGTGCTTTGATGTACCTTGCAAATTGCACACGACCTGACATAGCTTTTTCAATCAATTTACTGGCAAGGTATAGTTCCGCACCAACTTTGAGACATTGGAATGGGATCAAGCATGTATTGCGTTACCTCCGTGGAACGACTGACATGGGATTATTTTATTCAAATAAATCAAATCCATAGTTAGTTGGATATGCGGATGCCGATTATCTTTCTGATCCACACAAAGGCCGATCACAAACAGGGTATTTGTTTACTTGTGGCAATACTGTTATTTCATAGAGATCTGTTAAGCAAACTATATCTGCTACCTCCTCAAATCATTAAGAGATTATCGCAATTCATGAAGTAAGTCGTGAATGCGTTTGGCTAAGATCGGTAATTCAACATTTTCGAGAAAAGTGTGGATTATCCTCAATCAAAGATAACCCGACAATATTATATGAAGACAATGCTACTTGTATCACTCAAATCAGAGGAGGCTATATTAAAGATGATAGAATCAAGCATATTTCACCAAAATTCTTTTATACACATGAGCTCCAAAAAAGTGGTGACATTGATGTTAAGCAGATACGATCAAGTGAAAATTTGACAGATATATTCACTAAGTCATTACCGACTACAACATTCAAGAGGATAGTTCACAGCATTGGCATGCGTCGACTTAAGGATCTTCAAATTTTGGACAGTTGAGACTCTATGCATTCATCAGAGGGAGTAAAATTTTCTGAAGGATATGTGCTGATTGTACTCTTTTTCCTTCACTAAGGTTTTTTCCCACAGGGTTTTCTTTGCAAGGTTTTAATGAGGCAATCCTAAGGCACTCAAAGAGACACAAGAATACTGTACTCTTTTTCCTTCGCCATTGGTTTTTTTCCCATTGGGTTTTTACGTGGCAAGGTTTTAATGAGACATATTCTTAATAAGTTATCATCCAAGGGAGAGTGTTAGAAACGATTTAGACTTTGGCTATTTCTACATCATAAAGACTTACTGTTTCTACGTATTAAAAGCTTTGTCCTTTTTAATGAATGCATTGTACGCATAACCGATTTAGCATTGCTATATATGTGTGCACTCTTTGTAAGACAATATAGATCATTACATGCAGTAAAAGATATATCATAAATTATACATTGTGTGGATGACCACTTAAAAAGTATTATTTTCTTTATTTCATAACAAAAAAGACAAAATTGAATATAAAATGTTCTATATTACGTTGACATAACAATATCGTTTTAATTTGACTTATTAAAAATTGGTAGTTTGGTGTGTCTATCTGGCACTTAATCGATAGCTAATAACAACTCTTGGATGGATTAACCAAAATCAAATTATTACCAAACTTCAAGAGTGCATATCAAAATTTTCAAACTTTAGGAGGCCAAATTAAAATCACCCAAATTTAGAGGGTGTATATTGCATTTTAGTCTTGATTTTATGAATCCTATGGAAATATAAAATTGGATCTTGAATCATGATATGGATTTGAGGATTTGATTATGCATGAAGAAGGTATTAAGCATCCCACGACATCCATCTGAAAGTGGTTACCTTCCTTCGACTATCTCCCACAAGGTTTGTTTAATGACTAATAAATCATATTGTTGGCTAACATGGGCAAATACATTCAGGAAAAACAATAAAAAAATAAAAAAAAATTTACAAAAAGATATACTTGGCTCACCTCTATAGATAAGCTTCACCACTGTAGACTAGCCTCACATCCCATATGCTGCTTACCATCTATAATAATTATAATGCACGAATATGAGAGCACACCGCACTTTTATGTATCAGCCCTCCCATTTTTTCTCACTGCTTACAACCAATTGAAGTGAAAGTAAGATGGCTGTACCTATGTTGTGTTTCGCCTATTATAAATGTAAGATTTTGCAAAATATAAGTATGCAGCCAATGCTACTGCACTGAGTCCTGCAAGTAGCCAATAGAAGTAATCAAGATGTGCCCGATTAAGATTATCAGCAAACCAACCATCTCTGCCCTCTCTGCCAGTTGCTTCCTCAATGACAGTAACAAGAAAGCTGCTTATAAAGCTCCCCACGCCAAAAATACTGAGGTAGAGGGCAAGACCCACACTCATTATTATTGGGACCTATCATAAAAGAATTCTTGAGACCAACCAGGGTGAAAACATCAGCAATTCCTGCCAAGACATATTGAGGAACCAACCACCACACACTCATTGGAATAGTCACATCTGCATATCAACCAGACCAAATTCTTGAGCAGTTTTCAGCCTTTTCATTTCAACTAGGCTGCAACTCCATGTAAATGGCAGATAAAAGCATCCCAATTCCAATTCTCTGTAGCACGTGATGCAAGAGATTACTGGTAAAAGCTCTTGCTAAGGAACAAAGATGCGATCAAATGGGAAGAAGAGAATAATGGACAGGCCTGCAAAGCATTGTAGTGCAGCAGCTGGTATATCAAAGCCGGGAAAAATTGTTCTGTCCAGGAGCACCTTGCTTGGTAAAGAAAGTTGACATCTGGACATAACAACAGCATATCCCAGCTTGTAACCCATATTGGAACAAGCCTAGAACAGCCTTTGCTTCTTCAACCTACTTTCAGTACAAATATTGCCTTCTTCTTTCAAACCATCTGGGGAAGCAAGGCTTTTGAGAAACCTGCCACATTGGAGGATTCAAATGACTTGTTATCTAATCTAAATAGGATAGTAAAAGTTTTTTAAGTAAGTCTTCTATTGCCACTAAAAGAAGAGGAAGACTTGTCCATAGCCGTATAAGTATGGCATTCTTATTGTTTTTATTTAATATAATAGAAGTTCTGTCTTTTTGAATTCTTTTTCCCTTTCTTTGGGTAAGCAGAAGTTCCTTGAGTTGCATCCTACAAAGATGTAAGAGCCTTATGTGGAACCAATGTCAGGTGGTATAGGTTTTAGGTTAGTGAGTAGCCACATATCATGGATGCATAGTAATCAACTTCCAGAATAACTATTTTATAAGAATTATCTAAAGTCCCATGGTATAAATTTGGAAAACAAAATGAGTTGTATCCTCACAAATGATAATTCAAATATTTTATGAAATAAAATGTCTTCTACTGAAGGAGTGTCAAGGACAATGACTGACCCTCAATGAAATTCTACAGAAGCACAAAAGAATTCCTTTTAGAACCTCAGAAAATGTTCAATTTTACTATTTCCAAGTTCTTTTGAAATTGTTAAGGACATTGTGAGTATACGATAAAAGCTTATTCAAATGACCATAATTTTTCTTTGGACCTATAATGCTGCTTTTGTATTTCTCTTTTCCTTTTATTTATCAACATATGTAGATGCTTTATCTCTTGAATTGTTTAGAGCTTTCAAGGGTTGCTTGATCTTCCTCTTCATCATTGCCAAAGGGGTACCGCCAATTTTTAAGTCATCCTTGAGTAACTTTTAACAGAATTAATAGTTGAAATTGGCTTAATTTTGAAATTTTTACGCTTTCTATAATAACCTATTAACATGCACTCGATTTGCCAAATTAGCTAGTTTTGTAGAAATTTACAAGGGGAAATCTAGGGGCTCGCTGGTTGGGGGTATAAAGGGGATATGAAGTGTGTTTCAAACAAGCTTGGTTTACTTAGAGAGGAATATGAGATTTTCTGAGCCTGCAATTTCCATGTTCATTATTATAGAGGGATTTGGGTCGGGTCAAATTGACAAAAAGCACATAAAAGCAGGAATATTATCAGGTCTCTAAGGAAGGAAATTTTGCACGGCTTCTCCACGTATATATAACTCTGTAAGTGCAATACCTTATGCCAAATATAGGAACTGCCGGAAAGATATTTTAAAACAAAATGAGTTGTATTGCTAATTTGGTCCTCCAACTATTGAACAGAGTAATTTGGTCCGGGTACTTATCTCTCAACTTTCAAAATCAATACAATGTCATCCTTGGTATTTTAACAGAATTAATAGTATTGGCTTAATTTTGAAATTTTTACGCTTTCTATTAACCTATTAACATGCACTCGATTTGCCAAATACTTTTTGTAGAAATTTACAAGGGGAAATGGGATCATGGTTTGAGTACATAAAAGCTATGAAGCACGGGTAGGAGTACCGGGTCTTATCGGGTATTGGTAAAAAAAAAAAAAAAAAAAAGTTGAATACTTCATCAAATAAGCATGAAATAGCTAGTATTTTTTCATTAGTCTTACCTTCAATCAAACCTCTTGAACACTTATCTTTTATTTTATTTTGGTTTCAATGTTGAACACTTCTTTTATTTAGTCTTTTGGATCTTGGTTTGTACTCTAACCATCATTTAATGGTAATGGATGTATTTTATTATCCATGATTACTCTTAAATTCACATATGTTTAAGAAGATATGAAAAAAATTAAGCATAACAATATATAAAAAATATATATTTAATAAATATACCCGCCGTACCCGTACTCTAATTTTTTAAGAATTGTCGTACCGCCGTACCATACCAGTACAGGTACCCGTACCTGAAAACGTGCCCGTGCTTCATAGCATAAAAGGGACCAAATTAAACAACCAAACTTCTGCATATTTCTCATTCAAGGTAATAGGCTTTAGACAAGGAAAAATCCCAATCAAGCAACTTGGAGCCAAATTTGAGTTCAAAATAGCTTTTGCCTATCCGAAGCCCATTACCATTGTACCCTTAGAAAGCAGCTGATTGTTTAGAAAATGTCAACCCAACATAAATTGTTCCAATGATTTTGATGCATTCATCTGCAATACTTAATAGTTTATATCCTTAACACAGTTTTTGTGCCTGACACCTAAAAATAGACTAGAAAAATGTAATTTATTTTTCATCAATATAGTGAGTATCATCATTATTATGTTAAGTTTGTGTATAATTAAAATATATAAAAAGATAATGAGTAGATATTGATTAATGAAAGTATAAGAAGGTGAAATAGGTGTTTTGATTAGTTAAAGAGTGAAATGAGAATTGAAAGCAAGCAAACAAGAGACTGACCAGGATATAAATGAGAGAAGCAATAAGAATGGTGCGGTAGCGTCCCAGAAAAGAATCCGCCACGAATGCTCCCAAAAGTGGAAGCAACGACGCCGTTCCAGACCACGCATTCACGTTCTCAGCCGCAGTGGCCGTTGACTGTCCCAACTGTCCCGTTAAATACGTTATGAGATTAGAGCTAATCCCATAGGAGGCGAACCTCTCCGCCACTTCCACACCTATTATTAATTTATTATTAGTTAATTGTTAAATTATATATAAACTCACAATTCACAATAAGGAATTTATTTAGTACCTATGATGAAATATGCGGATCTCCAGCCACCTGAGTGGGATCGGAGGACCGGTTGACCTTTGTAGTCTACAGCGCCATCCACGGTTTCTAATACAAGTGGTGTGTCCATGCTACTGCTATTGCTAGTTTCTTTCTTTCTTTCTTTCCACTTTGCAGTAGCACATTTTGTATTTCATATGGAACCAAAAGCAGCACGATCAACCAAACAATATAAAAACATTTAAATTCAACTGCACCTCACATACAATAATTCACTGTCAAAATAATTCATTTTCAAAATCCTGAGGGTAGTTCATACTTCAAAGACAACTATTTTTTATGTTTTTTTGTTCCTCAAACAGTGAAAAATAAATTGGTAAGTCAAAATTTATTATAAAAAAAATATTTAATTAGAAAAATCTCTTGTACTAGTATCGGATTGGAATAGGATCATTTCTATTTCAAAATCCATCTAATTTGTCTCCTTTATGATTTAGACCTTATCTTCTAAATCTAATAGTATACATACTGTCATATCATTTAATGACAGTCTATATACTGTTAAATCTATTCATAAAATATATATATATATATATATACTGTTAAATCTATAATATTTAATTTGAAACCATAAAATAGACCAAATGAATGAATTATGAAATGAAGATTAGGTCATTTTTCCCAACCGATGTGGTCAAAATCGGCAACAGTCCCTTTAAGTCGGATTAGGTCAATTAGGTTACCTCTGACGTTCAAGCACCATGTTCTTGGGTTTTCAATATCTCCACCCCTTCTTTGCTATCTCTTAATGTATACATCTAGTACAACCAATTAATTTTGTGTACAGTCCCATGACTTTTTCTATGATCCTACACATCACTTTCTCATCCATTTTGGACAAAAGAAAATTGAGTAAGGCATCTCTTTCTCATCCAATTTAGACAAAAGAAAATTGAGTAAGTTCCTACCTTTTGGTCAAAAGAAAAAAAAAATAATAATAAAATAAAAAAAATAAAAATAAAAATAAATCCACAAAGACAATTGAGTAAGTTGTTTTTTCTAAGTTCTACAATTTGGACCAAACAAGCTGCAAGTTAAAAAAAAAATCAACGAAGATAATTGAATAAGTTTGTGAGATATTTAGACACTGGCTGGGGTAGGTTTTAACCAAATTAATCCAAGTGATTAGTTAATCAATTATGCTTGGTCAAATTGAATTTAGTTAAAAAAAGTACAATACCAATATCACACTTAAATAAAGCAGCGCAATGATATGGTTATGAAGAGAAACCCAATAGGAGAAAACTCTACAAAAGTTTATTGATAACCTTCTAAAGAAACCACTAGAATAGAATTGAAGAATTACACAACAAAGAATATACCTAATCCTAAAGTTGTTACTTACTTTCGTAATGCCACGATGCTTTAACACCCTTGTTGAACTCCTCTATGGCTTTATCATGTAAATCTCTTCAATCCATGAATATCCAATTTGTGAGTAAAACTACAACAATAAATATATTGAGGTAGGTTGGTGCACCAACTTCCGTGAATATCCAAACATATATCTGATCATTTTTTCTTTTAATTGAATAAAGAAAAATAGACAAATATGGGCATAACTTGATGCAATTGCATCACCAAAAATGTCATATTTAATTTCAATCACCAAACAATTTAAGGACAATGCCCCTCCTCCCCCCTCTCCTAAAAATAACACAAAGAAACATTTGGGTCTGTGCTATGGATACAACACTCTGGAAAACAATGCTCTCTTACTCACTCAATTCAGCATAACAATTTATAAAATAAAATAATAATAATAAAAAAAAACCAGCATAACAATGTACACATTCTTCCACTGCTCCTTCAGAACCCATCCTTGTGAGCCTCCCCATCAATGGTCTCCTTTGTTGATGCCATTGCCATGGTATGTGAGTTCTTAAGTTCCTCCAACTGCAACACAATTTAGAAGTTGGTGACTAAAAAAGGGGAATGTATAATTGAAGCAAAGAAATAATGGACAACAGGAAAGTCGTCATTAGGCCAAGTTACTATGCTCAATCTTTGACTTTAAGGTTTAATACAATGCACAGACATTCTAGTTGGCCAATAATCTGTGGTTTTGCATATAATTACCATTATATTAGTTTGCTGGAGAAACCAAAAGAAATGCATCAAGATAATGACCCTTTAAGAGAGGGAATAGGGACAGTGACCTCTACAAATCTCAATTATTTCACAACTGAAATGTCATGTTCAAACTATTTATGTTGCAGACATCCATTTTGACACAATTTTTTAAACATCAAAAGGATAGCAATGGTTCCTCCTTGTGATTCACTGATTAAATTTGCAAATTAATGACGAGGTGCACTTTTTTCTATGAGGTCGTTAAATTCAACCTCCCAAGTCCATCAATGTCAGAGAAAAGGAAGTTATGAAACACAAAACCATCTTTTTTTCATACCTTGTGGCTGTGCATCTAACTTTAAGTTTGATCTTCATCTTGCGCCTTGACTTAGGCACAAGTCTTCAAAGAGATTAGAGAAAGTAACACTGTAACAGTACTAGCAAACCTAGAGTGAAGCGCACATTGTGCAAAAAAAAGTTATCTATCAATCAGCCTTCACCAAAAAGCCCAACAACACTAAGGCAAGTAAGCCCAAACCCCAAAAGAAGAGAATATCTTCCTTTGCTGTGACATCCCCACGTGTTAACTTCTCCATTAACCATCAGCCACTGCTAGCCAAAGCCCAGAAAATGGACATTGTGGTTGAAGTTCTCAAAATCAATTTAAGGCCTTCTCCACATAAGACAATATACATTTAATCAAGAAAGACTCACAACCAAAACTAATATTGTTGTACTAGTTTGTCTGATCTCCTACAAAGCAATTATCCACACAAAATCTTCAGAACTCTTACTATTTTCAGATTAGTAAGAGACAGAGATAAAAGTGAGAGGAAGGAAGAGGGGTGCAGAATCCATTAAAGCTGTCTACAACTGTAATGGATATCAGCAGTGTCCACTCGTAACTGCTCTAATCTTTCATCTCTGTTTGGCATTTTTACATATATAACCGTTAACTATAAAATTAAAGTCAACTAAGCCCCAGTTCCCAATCAAATGAGGTATTCTGTTGGTATTACTGAAGAGGTAACAAACCTGGCTAAAGTTGTGTGAAAGAAGGCACACTACTTAATAAAAAGAGTAAGTACCTTCACTAGCAATAAAGATATCATCAAACTAAATAAACAAAATGACGCAAACTGTAATGATAAACAAAAAAAAATACCTCTTTCATAGTGCTCATTAGGGGTTTAGAGTTTAGACATAAATATCAATCCACATGCATAAACATTGCCTATTAGAATGAGACACTAGAGATTAAGATCAAATTTTTTATTTATTTATTTTTATTATTAAATGTGTAAACCAACACTTGAAGAACATTCAAAATGTTTCCTTCATCATTTCCTACAATTTTAAAAAACACTTTGCCCCTAAAATGATCAAAATAATTGAAACTCCGCTCTAAAATAATTCACAATCCATCTCACAATAATACACTCCGGTCCATTTTTGGAGCAAAGTGTGAATTATTTTTGAGAATTTTGGAGCGGAGTATCATTTGTTGAAAAAAGGTGTAGCGAGTCTAGTTTCACAAAACATTAGGGATGTCAGTGTAATATACCAAAAAAAAAAGAGATTTGGAGCGGTGCTTGGTGATCGATATCGGCACTAAGTGGTGAGATCTGGAGCGGCACTAGGATATCGGGGCTAGCCTGATGATGGCGAGCTCAACTTGACTTAGGGTTGGGCCGTTGCGGTTCAAGCCTGCAATGTGGAGCTTTGAGGTCTAATGGGTGCCGCGATGTGGGGTTGTCCATTTGGTCTCGGTGAAGTCCTTAACGGTGGTGTTTGAGGTTAGGAGTTTGATATGCACTGCAATGTGGGAGTTTATTTGTTTGGATCTAGTTTATGGTAAGAATTCAATGAGAAGACTGGTGGAGGAGAAGGTGGTTGCAGTGATGCTATGTGGCCGATGTGGTGGCAGCAGTTCTGGCTATGGTGGTTGCAATAGTTTAGTAACTTCAATGATATTGGCAATTGCAATGGAGGTGAATAGTGTCTTTGGTTCTAAAACGGATAAACTAATAAAAGATTTAAAAAATATAATAAAATAATGTTATAATGAAATAAAGAATCTGATGGGGATGTATTTGAGAGTAGGTAGACAAAATTGAAAAAGGAGGTCTTTATGCTAAAATTTAGCATAAACAATTGAAAATAGTCTAACAATGGAAAATAGGAATGGAAGACATTGTGAGCTCCCATGATTCTTGAGGGCTCATTCCCTTATTCGATTCTTCTAATCCATCAACTCCAAGATAACGTGAGCAAAACAATCAAGGGCGTGGGCGAAGCTGGCGATGGTGGTGGCAGTGCCAATATCAAGAGGATTCTCTGTTAGCACCCTTCCTCAACCCCATCCCCTTTTCTCACAGAGATACCCTTCTTTCCTGTGTCAAAACTGTCAATGCTGTCACCTCCATGCTTAAACCCAACAAATTCCACAAATTCACCATTGACAACGGCACCGTTTCCATCCTCAGGCTCAACCACCTTGTGTCCTCTTACTTCCCTACTGCAACCTACTAGATCTATAGAGCTGACGGTTTGGCTTTGGGCTCTTTGATATGAAGAGCTCCCCATGAGTGAGAGAGATAGAGAGATTGAAGTTTTTGAAGGGTGTTTTATGAAGTAGGTTTTGTGGTTGGCTGCTTTGTTTGAGTTTGACATTGTGGCCATGGTGGCTAAGAGGTTTGAGGAACTTGGAGAGGAAGAGAGTGGAATTAAAAAAAAAAAAAAAAAAAACAAATGGAAAGAAAAGAAAAAAACTTGGAAAATGTTATAAACGATTTAGACTTTGGCTGTTTCTACGTATTAAAAGTTTTGTCCTTTTTAATGAATGCATTGTAGACATAACCGATTTAGCATTGCTATATATGTGTGCACTCTTTGTAATTTGAAGACAATATAGATCATTACATGCAGTAAAAGATATATCATAAATTATACATTGTGTGGATGACCACTTAAAGAAGTATTATTTTCTTTATTTCATAACACGTTATCAGCACGAGACTCTAGCCAAATTATAAAAGGATTTTGTCCTTACTTTATCAATCACAGCAAAAGGTTATTTGTGTAATACTTCAATTCACTGTAAGTTATTTCCTAATGAATTTTTTATCTTATTATCTAATTTATTTGTTATCACATTGATTCAAGCCTAATACCTTAATATTTAGTTTATAATCCACTAATATTTAGTTTAATGGATTAAAAGTCCTATGAGTTTCATGTTTAACATATGTTATTTGGTAATCGGTTAAATATTAAGCAATTCCATTACATTTAATTATTCTAATCCTGTCATAGTTAGATACAAATGATAAAAGATAAAAGATATGACTATATATGCATATAACTATATTAATTACATGTCTATTATGTCACGACCCAAATCCGCAATATGATTCGGAGTCGGACCGACATGCTAATACCAAGCCTATGCTTGATATTAACACGAACCAACTAAAAGGAGTATAAAAATTTTACTTCTTTTCTCTCTTCTCTCATCCTAATTCTTTAACTTCTTCTTGGGTTGGGAATTCCCATAATATAATAACGTACTCCTTTGCAAAATAACTTAATATACTCGTCCACCTAAAGGAAGTGATAGTAGTCAGAGCATTTATAATTGTTTATACCAAATACATCAGTATGCGGACATAATCTATAATATAAATTAAAACTTGAAGCAGGGAGAATGTTTTTACCTTCCTTCAAACATTGCCACGTCAGAATTCTTGCATCCATAGAAGTCTAGGTCATCCTTCCTCTATTTAATTTTAATTTCTTCCTCTTCATAATTATTCAGATAAACCAGATCTTTTTTCTCTCAAAAACTCCTCAGCTCCTAGTGGTAACGTTTCTTTCTTTCTTTTTTCTAACTTTCCCATTAAATCCTTTTTTCTTTTTTCTTTTTTATTTCTTCCTCTTCATGCTTATCTGGATCCTCTCATCCTTTCGACTCCCCCACTTCTCATCATGCTGTAATGGTTAACTTTTTTTTCGACTTCCCATTAAATCCAACTTGCCCTCCTATAACGCTCTTTCTTTCTTTTTCTTCTTCAAAAACTTAGTTTTCGACCTTTCGTTTCAGATTCTCATCGTTTCTCAACGTTAGAGCTCTTCTTCAGTTATTGTTTGTTCCCACGTTGAGTCCTTAAATTAAAAAACAAATGAATCGGCATAATGGTTATTGTAGCCCTCTCCCCCTCTCGGCTATAAATTGCTCCTTCAAACCCAACCTTTTCATCATTAAACGCGAAAGCCTCTTTGAAAACACAGAGACTACTCAAAAGTCTCTAAAAGACCCAAAAATCAGGACTCCAATCCTTCGACGTAAAGAAGCAGCACAATATCTACGTACATAATTACCTGGAGAAGTATGCAGCGCAATTGATTTGGTCTCTAATACTCGACCAGCTCAATGTGCATAGATATTGTGGAGCCAGCTGGTGAGCTTTTGCAGAGAAGCTACAAGAAGATCTCACTAATGCTGATGTTGAGATTTGAGAATATCATCTAAATGGGGCTGTCCAACTTCACACGTGCACCACTTACAAGCTACCAAAACTTAAATAAAAAGTAGTTTGAATATTTTCCAAATGGGCTGTCACCCATTGGCACCATATACGAAGTCACATAAAATAAAATAAAGCTTTTTTTATTTTTTTATTTTAATTTTGACATTCATAGTTTGTTTTGCACATATGTTATTTGTGCTAAAGTTGGGTGGTTTTGGGGGTTTTTTAAATCTTTGAAACTTGGAAAACTGGGAATTATTATTATTTTTTTCTTTAGTATAGATACAATGATGTAGGGTGTCAAAAATTACATTCCTTTGGCTTCTCTTATGGTTCTCTTTCAATTGTTGTCCATTTTTTTTTTTTTCTTAATCTTATCATCAATGTGTTAAATGTCAATCACAGAACTCTGAATTCTATCATAGTACACATGAGTGGTTGGCTAGATCATTTGACCCTTTTCACTTCTCCTATTATGCTTTTTTCTTTTTCTTTCATAGGATTTTTTTTTTATGAAATGTTTTTTCATAGGATTATAATTTATAAGTAGTGAACTGGGCATGTAATTTTGTTTGGGTGATAAGTGATAATGGAAACTAGGCCAATCTATTATTAAGATAACGATAGTGGTGAATTGGGACATTATATTGGTTCAAAGACACGAGCTCTATAGTTATTTAATAGTATCAAAATATTTCGTTGCCCTTATTAAATCTGATACAATATTGGCAACTGCATGTGTGTACCTTCTGTTTGATTTTGTGATCCATATTGTATCCTTTAGCTTGCAATTGAATGACTACTAAATTTTTTAGTGTAATGTTTGTCTCACACCTAAAAAGCTGAATCCAGTTGAAGCAAATATTTAATCGCATTTCGTGCTTATCAATTTTTCTGTTGATGCAAATGGTGAAGATCATTACCCTATATAAACAAAGTTTATTTGTTTAAGTTTGAGACTAACATAATTAAATTATACCTTTATGAAAAAAATTTCCGTGCAACGCACGGGTTTACAACTAGTAACTCTAATACAGCGGAAGACTATTTAAACATGTACATCACTTCTGCTTTATATACACCAAAAACTCAAAATGTCTAAGACTAGTTCTAGATACAACAAAATTGCTCCTCCATGCTGAGACTCTTGGCTGCACTATAGGATGTTCCTGCAATCTGAGCAACCCACTTTGCTCAGTAAGGGAGGCGTGACATGAAGATTTAACAGTATGCATGAATGCATGATAAACAGAATAATCTTTGTGGATATGACTTCCGTATAAACAATTCATGCTAAAATGATTTCATGAGTTTTTTGAACATATATTTTTCATACTGATGAATATAATATCTGATAACTTGTAAAGCATAGTATAATTATTGAAATCTGAACATATAGCATGATTCCTTTATATATAAACAAAACATGTTCCCTTAAACTGTTCTGAAGAAAAAACTTATCTCATACCATTGCATAATATAGCAAAAACTATATAGAACATGTAACTGTATTATATCTTTAAGACTTTGTCCCTCATGACCTTACTGGTGCCATATCTACAGGGAAACTATCCCCTCGTGGCCTGGGTTGCCAGTCTACAAAGATCCGAAGATCCCCTCGTGGCCTATGTTGCCATATCTTTAGGGAATACAACCCCTCGTGGCCTTACTTGTTGCCGGTCTACAGGGAATAAAACCCCTCATGGCCTTTCTGCTGCCATGTCTTTAGGGCATACGATCCCTTCATGGCCTTGGGTTGTCAGTCTACAGGGCATCATACTCAAAATTGTTTTAGGTGTTCATAAAACATATCATGCTTGTTTATTTTTCAATCTCTCTCTTGCCTTACTAAGCCCAAAATTCATAACATATCCACAGCTTGCTTCTAAAATCTGTCTTAACTGTACCAACTCAAAATTGTTTCTAAATCAATGCACGTTTTCTTTATAAAAAAGTATCAAATTGAGTTTATTGAAAGTATTGATAAAACATATATAGATATATTCTTAAAACTTGGACTATTAAATTTTCATGGCACATTCCCTTACCTGTACACTGTAGTAGAACCCGAACCAGAGTCTCAAGCAAGCCTGCAGTCTCACCTATTGTCTTCGGATTCTCTTAAACCAAGGGAAATACTAATTACTAATTTTTCCAATACTTAGCTTAAAACTGTCCTAAACCCTTTCGCAACCCCAATCAACATATTGAAGGCATCCAAGGCTAACCAATCTCATAATTATAATACCAAATACAACATACTTCAAGCAATCACACATTGTTTCTAAGGCACTAATGCAGAAACCGTAGTTACATGGCTCATAACTTTCTTTATAATACCAAATAGTGAAATCAATGCATAATAAAATTCACCTAGACAATAAACATGCAATTGGCCCTGCACATAAAATATCAACTCCAAATAAATCATCCAATTGCAAGAGTAAATTTGTCAAAGTCTCATTCTTTCAGGAAATAAAGGTTCTGTCCCAGTACAGGGCAGTCCATTTGAACAGTGAATTTAACTATCCATTCACTATCCAATTTCCTTGAAATTTCATTTCCTTGTTCTATTATATGTCTAGTACATTACTTAAAAATTACAGCTCTATTTGAGCTTTACACAAAATTATAAAATTCAACCAAGACAGAAGACTCAAATCTGCCAGCACAGTTTTGAAGGTAACTTTAGATCAGTAACCACAATTCCTTATTTACTAAAATTGTATGGGGTTAATTCCATAAATAACATATGCATCCTAGGGTTCCAGAAACATATTCCAATCACTTAAATTCCAAATATTGGATTTATTATGCAATTTCAAACTGACAAACACAGAATCTGTCAAATTGACAAATTTGCACAGTTTTCTTGTAAAATCACAAATAATTATCAAACAACCTTGTTTTCAAGTGAAATTTAATATATGGGCAGTAGACATGTGATATAATAAGCTAAAGAAAACCTTTTATTAATTTCTCTTCTCAGAAATTCCAGAATCCATGCAACCCACTGATCACTGCAGAAACAGCAGCAAATTGGGTTTATGCTCAAGCACCCTAACAACTTTCAACCATTAGCCAACAACTCCTTCTAAATCCAACACAAGCAGCACCTACTTAAGTTTAATCTCATCATACACAGTCCATAGAACTCATAAAAACAAGTCATGCAATCCACATCCAAGACATATTTGAAAGCTAAGATTTCACCTAATGTAATCCATGCACGAAATTTCAGTTTAAACCCCCAATTAAACTCCATGGAACCTTAGAGAATTTGAGGAATTTACCTTCTAAAGGTTGGGAATATAAGCCCTAACAAGAGCTATCCTTTTCTTGATGGAGTGAAGCTTGGAGGAGAGCAAATATGGAGGTTTTTCCTCCAAAGGGTTTTCGGTCAGCAGAAGGAGAGCTTCTCTCTCTCTTTTCCTTTCTTTCTTCTTGAACAATGAAATGAAATGAGAAGAGCAATGCATGACCGGTTTTAGAGGAAAGAATTAGACTAGTGCATTACACATGTCACTTTACAAGAGTGTGAGATTTAATTAGTGGAGTCCAAGTGTCAATTTATAAGAGGGTGGAGGTTGGCTAGTGGATTCCATGTGTCCAACTCTTATTGGTTCACTAGGCCATTGACATGCATTATCTTAACTTAACACCATTAACCTTTAATACTCTTAATTAGCTTAACCTTAATTAATCATCTAATAACTAACTTACAATTACTAATTATCCTACATGCCATTAACATATATGCATGTTTATTATTGCTAACATTAATCATGTAGCATGACTATATTCCTCACTAATTCACTAGTCACTTGTCAATAATTTACATCATAATATATTTGACTATTATATAATTAATTTATAATACTAGGTGGTGCGGGACATCACATATTAACCTTGGATACAAATGATAAAAAAAAAAAAAAAAGGGGAATGTATACATATATTTTATATCATATTTCATATAGTCAATTTTTATTCCTATTGCAAGTTTACATTTGAATAATTTAGATTGAATATATTATTTCTTATCAAAACATTGCATGATATAAATGCTTACTTACTTAATTGTTAATATTGTTACATCTTCCCTATAGATAATGTCGAACCTTACAAAACTTGAATTCGTTGCCCTTGATATTTCGGGCAAGAATTACTTATCATGGATCCTTGATGCTGAGATCCACTTGGAGGCAATGAACCTTGGAGATACTATAAAAGATGGCAACCAAGCATCCCCACAAAATCACGCAAAAGCAATGATTTTTATTCACCATTAGCTCCACGAGGAATTAAAAACTGAGTACTTTATAGTAAAAGATCCTCTGATTCTATGGAATAACTTAAAGGAGAGATACGAGCACCAAAAAACCGTAATCCTCCCTAAAACTCATTATGATTGGATGCACTTAAGGTTGCAAGATTTTAAAAGTGTGAGTGAATATAATTCTGCACTTTTTAAAATCAGCTCACAATTAAAATTATGTGGGGAAAAGATCACTGATGAAGACATGTTAGAAAAAATGTACACTACATTTCATGCCTCGAATGTGCTCCTGCAGCAGCAATATCGAGAGCGTAAGTTCACAAAATATTCTGAACTCAATATCTTGTCTTCTAGTGGCTGAACAAAATAATGAGTTTTTGCTGAAAAATCACCAGTCTCGCCCGACCGGTTCAACACCATTCCCTGAAGTGAATGGAACCTCATTTGATAATAATAGAGGATATAATGGTCGTGGGCGTGGACATGGTAGGAAACGAGGGGGACGTACTCAAAATACTCCAAGAAAGAATACCACACCTTACCATTGAAAGGGGAATTACAATGAAACAAAACAATATGGAAATGGACGAGGTTTACAAAATAAACCCCTAAAAACCTATGAAGAAAAATGTCTTAGGTGTGGTATGAAAGGGCATTGGCAACGTACATGTCGTACGCCTAAATTTTTGGTAGATCTATACCAAGCCTCTATAAAAGAAAAAGGGAAAAGAATTGAAATGAATTTCGCTCATCACAGTGATCCAGAAGATCACATGGGTTATTCTGATATCCCAAATAAAGTGGACATTACCCATCTGGATGTCTCTGATTTCTTTGAGGATGCTAATGGAAGAAATTGATCATTTGATTGGTGATGGAAATGTTCATACCAATTAGCATATTTCCTTTCCAACATACTATCGCTTTGTTTTAGTATGTTATCTTGTTATGCTTTATTTTACTCTTAAAATAATAAAGTTTAATTTATATTTTTCATATATGTAGAGGCATGAGTCTTATTGATGGATTTAATTCCAAGATGATGGGCGAAGACTTTTGTCTAGCAGACAGTGCAACAACGCACACAATCCTTAAAGATAAAAAATATTTTCAACAATTATCCTTAAGCAAAGCTTATGTCAATACCATATCAGGTTCTTCGAACCTAATTGAAGGCTCCGAAAGAGCAAATATCATGTTACCAAAGTGAACAAAACTTTATATTGACGATACTTTGTACTCTTCTAAATGTAGAAGGAATTTACTCAGCTTTAAGGATATACGTCATAATGGTTATCATATTGAAACCAACAATAAAGGCAGTGAAGAATATCTTTATATTACTTCAATGGTTCGGGCTAAAAACTCATATTAGAAAAACTGCATATTTTCTCTTCTGGGTTATATTATACCACTATGAGAACAATTGAAACAAATGTTATAATGCACCAGAAGTGCTCTGACCCAATTATATTTATGCTTTGGCATAATTGTCTTGGGCATCTGGGATCAATAATGATGCGTCGAATCATTGAGAATTCTAATGGACTTCCCTTAAAGAACCAGAAGATTCTTTTACCGAATGACTATCCTTGTAGTGCCTGTTCTCAAGGTAAACTAATCATCAGACTATCTCTTTCAAATATTGATGTTGAATCCCCATCTTTCTTAGAAAGAATACAAGGTAATATTTGTGGATCTATACACCCACCATGTGGGCCATTCAAGTATTTTATGGTTTTGATAGATGCATCAACTAGATGGTCACATGTTTGTCTACTTTCTACTAGGAATGTTGCATTTGCTAGACTCCTTGCTCAAATAATTAGGTTACGGGCACAATTTCCTGACTACCCAATTAAGAAAATCCGTCTAGATAATGCAGGAGAGTTTACATCTCAAGCATTTGATAACTATTGCATGTTAATCGGGATTGATGTTGAATATCTAGTTGCTCATACCCATACTCAAAATGGTTTAGCTGAATCATTTATTAAAAGACTTCAAATGATTGCTCGTCCTTTACTTATGAAAACAAAACTACCTATTTCTACTTAGGGACATGCCATATTACATGCTGCATCATTAGTTCGCATTAGACCAACTGCTTACCATAAATACTCACCATTACAACATGTTTTTGGTCAACAACCAAATATTTTTCACTTTCGCATTTTTGGTTGTGCTGTATATGTTCCTATTTCACCCCCACAACGCACTAAAATGGGCCCCCAACGTAGACTTGTAATTTATGTTGGTTTTGATTCTCCGTCAATCATTAGATATCTTGAACCCCTAACTAGTGACATTTTTAAGGCATGTTTTGATGATTGTCACTTCAATGAAACAATCTTCCCACCATTAAGGAGAGAAAAGTCGTTGCCTGAAGCACGAAGAGAAATCACTTGGAATGTTTCGACATTATCCCATCTTGATCCTTGTACAAATCAAAGTGAACTGGAAGTTCAGAGGATTATTCATTTGCAAGGTATTTCAAATCAATTACCGGATGTATTCATTGATAGTAAGAAAATAGTAAAATCTCACATCCCAGCTGCTAACAATCCAGCACAGATTGAAGTCCCTGAAGGACAATTAATTAATATAGTAGCAAATGAATCTAAAACACGCCTAAAGCGTGGAAGATCTGTTGGTGCTAAAGACAAAATTCCTCGAAAGAGGAAAACACAAGAAAAACAAGTTATAGCCCCTGAAGAGGCTATACCCATGAAACAGGCAGCAAACATAATTAATCTATCCAAAAATTGTGCACACAAATCTCCTGAAAATGAACCTTCTGAAGAGGGAACTCCTGAAGAGTTATCCCCAGAAGAGGAGCAAGTACCTGAAAATGATGAGATCTCAATACATTATGTAAGTACAGGAGAAATATGGGATAGAAATAAAATTGTTGTCGACAACATATTTTCATTTAAAGTTGCTCTTGACATTACCAAAAGTAATGATCATGAAATTGAACCACAAACTGTCGAATAATGTCAACGTAGAAATGATTGGCCAAAGTGGAAAGAAGCAATTCAGGCAGAGCTAAACTCACTATTAAAACGTTAAGTATTTGGACCTATAGTCCAAACACCTGAAGGTGTAATGCCTGTTGGATATAAGTGGGTATTTGTACGAAAGCATAATGAGAAAAATGAAATCATAAGGTACAAAGCGTGACTTGTGGCACAAGGTTTCTCGCAGAGACCTGGCATTGATTATGAAGAAACATATTCTCTTGTAATGGATGCAATTGCATTTAGATTTTTGATTAGCTTGGTAGTTACAGAAAATTTAGATATGCATTTAATGGATGTTGTTACAGCGTATCTGTTTGGGTCATTGGATAATGATATATACATGAAAATCTCTGAAGGATATAAAATGCTTGAAGCATATAATTCAAAATCCTGAAACATGTATTCTATCAAGCTACAAAGATCTTTATATGGCTTAAAGCAATCCGGTTGCATGTGGTACAATTGACTCAGTGAGTATTTATTGAAAGAAGGATTTGAGAATAATCCTATTTGTCTGATAAGTCATGAAATATGACTTATTTACATGCATTTTAGAGAGATTCTATTGGGATTGTGTTGCATTTTATGTCTAATTACACTTAAATGGATGTTTGTTATTCAATTCATTGAATTATATGATTTATGCAATTAAGTGTATTAATTTAATTCCTTACATGTTAATTTGGGCTATGTTTGATTGTAGGCACAAGGTAGATCAGATTGGAGTTAAATATCACAAGCTAGAAGGAGCAAAAGAGAAGAAAAGAGGTGCAAATTAATGTTTGAAAAGAAAAAGAAAAACAAAGCTCACAAGCCCAAAAGGCCTACATGGCCACTAAAGCCCGCAAGCTCACATTATTCATTGTACTCGCATCACACAGGATTATTCCAAAGTGAAGCTAAATGAAGTCACGCGTGGAGCTTGTTTTGTTAGTGGATTGCATGAATTGCTTCTCCTGCCGCATAACACTGGATTATTCCAAAGAGAAGCTAAATGAATTCATGCGTGGATCTTGTTTTGTTAGTGGATTGCGTGAATTGCTCCTCCTGCCGCATAGCACTGGATCATTCCAAAGTGAATCCTAAATGAAATCACGCGTGGGAGCCCTAATGGATGCGTAAAAAATTGAAAATAAGATTGGCAGCCGCCGGGGATTTATTGATTATTATTTTTTCAGTTTTCTCTCTAGTTTTCTCCCTAGAAATTATTTTCTCTAGTTTTCTTTTTTCTTAGCCATGATTGGCTAAGTCTCTTGCTAAGGCTAGGGGTTATGTTTTCTACATAACGGTATGAA
>OU015761.1:38716562-38744505 GCA_907173295.1 Fagus sylvatica | reverse complement strand
TTATCTTCTATTTCAATATTAATAGCTTTTCACCATTTTGTACTCATTCATTGATAAAAAAACACACCTACATAGTATCTCAAAGTCCAGATCTTTAGTTCTTCGTTGGTGTAGGCATTCAGCACTGGAGACTGAGTCCAAGCGAGAGTGAGAAAGTGAGAAATTGAGTGAGAGAGCTGAGAAGTTGAGAGCGAGAGTGAGAAGCCGAGAGAGAATATTACAATAGTGGTTATGGAAAAAAGAAAGAAAAAAAGAAGAAGAAAAAAAAGCCAAGAGTGAGAACTGAGAAGTCCATATTTCATTTTCGACCTGGCACTCAAAATAAAAGAAAATGCAAGAATACAAAAATTAAAATAAAAGGCCCTTACCTTTGAGTTTGTTGAACTTGGGTCTAGAGGTGGGTGAGAGAGATTGATGGTGGCAGCAAAGAGGTGGTTATGGGTGAGAGAGATGGTGGCGGTAGAGGTGGTTGTAGGTGTGAGAGATGGTGGCGGCGATGGCAGTGGTGTGGGTGAGATAAGAGAGAGAGGAGAAAATTTTAAGGGAAACTGGTTTTTACTTTTTAGTATATCATATTAGAGTGAAAAATATTGGAAAAAATTCAGGGGAATTTTTTAGCGGGTAAAAAAAAGCAAGAAACGGTGTAGTTTTGAAAATTTATTTAATGCTTTTCTGACTGTCAAAGGAAACAGTCACAATATCATTAGGCATTTGTGACTGTCCTAAAAAACCAGTTACTACAAACCTATTATATGGTGGCTGTCATTTACTATCAGAACAAACTACATATAGGAGCTGTTATAAAAATAGCCACTAGAAAAACTGTCAGTAGATGTTGTTTTTTTTGTAGTGTTAACATCTAACTCCTTGACAATGATAAATCCTAACCAAATATTAATTCCTAACATAGCAATCCTATATGATCTATCATGCAGCACGTTGATTCCAAATAGCACAGTAACATAGGCCTAAGACGAGAAACTAGAATCTTAGAAATAACTTTGTGTAGGAATGCGAGTAATATAAATTTGGTGTAGTTCTTTTAGCAATAACGCTTGGTTGAATAAAGAAATTTGAACGGCTTGAAATGACTTACAGGCTGCAATTTCTCAGCATCTTTTGAAGAAATATACCCAACATTCCATCTAGCCTTGGTGCTTTTTATGGATTCATCTCCCAAACGGCACTCTACAAAGTCCTTCATTTTCAAAATCATCTTCACTAGGTTGGATCAACCTTTCAAAATTTGTTGACTATTGGGCTGTTGAAGCTTCACACCCTTTTTTAAAATTTTCCAAGAGTGACTAGTTACCATCATTCCACTTAGTTCTATAAATTTTGTTTTGACATCTTCTAATTATAGTAGAACGGTGAAAGAATTTGGAATTCTTATCACCTTCTTCGAGTTACAGCTCTCGCGAATTTTGACACCAAATGACATCCTACCTTCCTTCATCAAGATTTGCTTCAACATTTAAAACTGAAATGATAAGTTTGGAGTCCAACTTTAGAGCTGGCAAGTGAATGACACTAGTTTTAGGAAACTAGAATCGCCAATATCCATTGCACACCACTATGCCTAGTCGTTCCATGGGTAAGAGCACTATTGCCACAAAGAAACCATATTGAACATGCCTACGACAACTTGAAATTAAAGAGAAATGATGCTAGTTGATAACATTAGAACATTTATAAACCTTCACCAAAAAAAAAAAAAAAAACCATCCATAAACAGTTGCTAAATGTCAAGATATTACAAAATATTCGGAATCTAGAATATTCATCTAAACTAAAAAAGAGAAAGAAAACGAGTGTAATGCATTCAGCAAGATTCTACCACACAAGCCAAAAGTCACAGAGAATAGAGCATTTTCAAATTCCTACATTCTAATAAAGATATTTCCTCATAAATCTTTTTGTCTACAAATCCTTTAGAGCACTAATGTCACTCCGAAGGAATTGTAAGGTTTCCAAGATTTCCGCATTCTCCTTAAAATATTTCTCTAGACTTGCTTCTTTTGCCTTTAGAGTTTCTTCATCTCCAAGAACCCTAAAGTTCTCAATCATCACGGACCTTAGGCAATGTCTCCAGCATGGAACTGGAAGGAATTTGCAACAACTAGGTTTCTTCCCTTTCAGAATAGGCTTTTCATATGAGAACTGAAATCAAGGAAAGAGTTAGTATAACACTCTCAAAATGGTAAAAAAGACATTAGCCAACATCTCTTCCAAAAGAATAAAAGATCTAGAAAGTTAAGACACTCAAAGGAGTTGAATAATTTAGGGAAAAAAAAAAAAACGAATCAAAATTTTTCAAATTATGATAGAAGTGGCAATTACTGGGAATTTGTTTGTTTGGTTTTTATTTTTATTTTTAACCTTGATTGTAAATTTCAGTATCTACTCCTAGGTACTACCAAAGTAGTTGCATATTAGGAGATGTATAGGACATATACAAACCTTCAAGATAGTAAGGAAAGGATATAAGCCTCATCCTTACAATCCTTCTTTTGCTCCAAAAATAAGACAGTATTAATTTTCCTTGGCCAACTAAATTTTCCTTATTTTGGATGACTAAAGACCAGTTACTTCTTACTTGATATAGTAAATTCTGCAATTAACAAAGAACTGCACACAAATTTTATTAAAATAAAGGAAATTAGGAACTAAATTAAACTAAGTTCATGTAAAGAAATTTCTCCATAATTATTATCACGAGACAAAATAAAAAATGTAGTTCCTCTTTTCTCTAGGAGTGCATTCTAAGCTTACCAGGATCATTATAAGCTCCTAAAGTTGCTGTTGGATTTTTTTTTCTTTTCCTTTTCTTCCTTAAGCACTTTACCAACGTCCAGTAGGATTCTAGTATTTGGGATTAATGAAAAAATAATTTATACTCTTTGTACAAACCTCTTATATATCTAGCTATATATAGGAGATCCTTCGGGAGAATCTTACTAAGCTGCGAAGGAGGTGGATTTACTTCTACGTAGCAACAAGAACAATAGGTGAAAAGCCATTTAACCCCTCTCCAAGAGAGGTGTGAGTCACAAGTTTGCTAATACTAAAAAATTTAGAAGTAATAAATGTCCCTTTTTATTTTATTATTTTTTCTCTGGTATAAGCTATTCTGCACTCTGTACAAATTTTTTCTGTGCATATTTTTAATCTCTACATATATTATATACACAAAAATTTAAACCTAAGTTTGCCATTTTGCTTTCAATATAAACAAATTTTCAAATGTTTAGTATATCAAGCAAAAAAATTTCACATAAAAAACATGTACATCACAATTGATTAAACCAAAAAACTTTACTAATTGACTATTAACATCTAGAGGATCCATCACACCAAAAGTAACCATGCTTAGCATGAGAAGCAGAATATTTGACAGGTTTCTGAATCTAGGAAATGAAAATTTGTTATACCTTGAAACATATGGTGTCCATCCAGGGTTCCATGTCGATTGAAAGCGCTATTAGTAGAATCTCAGGTAGAGGAGCAATCCAGAGCAAGCTATCCATAAGTTCAACAATATCAAGTCCAATAACTAGATTTCCTGTTTCTAACTTCAATTGCTTGACATTATATGATGGGGACGGTAGAGTCTCTCTCAATTGTTGCGGTATAACCATATCCTTTACAAAGAATAATTCCTATTAAAACTTTATAACATATTTGAATAAATGATGTACAAAACTATTGAAGATAAGAAAACATATATCAAATGAAAGAAAGAAAAAATACCTTTGCGAACTGTTATCATTCATGGATATTCCCAGATCTGGTTTTTTCATTGGAGATGAGCTAGCTGAGGTGTCCAATCCTGGTAGACCTACCTGCCCAGTCCACCACCGGTTCGCCATGATTTCAAGTCAAGCACAAAAAGGAAGATACAATCAAAGATCACCCAGAAGATAGTTCTTCTTTAGGTTTTCTTATATATGATCTTTTCATACGTAGGCCATGTATCCAAATCTAAGCTCACACAAGAGAGACAGATCAAGGGGTTTTAGGTTGTAAAGTGAAAAAAGCAAGTATCCAGAAATGGCTTGGAGCTTGAGTACTAGAAGAGGCGATCTTTAGTCTTTACAAAAGCAAAGCACAGATTAAAGCGAGCAAAGGGTGTAAAGTAGTGAGAAGAAGCTGGAATGAAAAGAACTCAAAAGGATGAACAATATAAAAGAAAAGAGAGAAAATTTAAGGAGTTTGTCTTTATGGAATTCTTGGGAGCTTTTTTTGGTGTCTTTGATTTTGAGGTATCTGTGTACAGTTTGAGTGTGTGTGTGTTAATGTCCAGGGGAGCTGGGGTTCTTGTACCAAAGGCAAAATCTCTCTTTTCTCTTAGTGTGTGTTTGACAAATGAGAAATGCATAAGAGAGAGAGAAAGAGAAAAAGTCTTGGAAATTAGGGTTTGTTTATTTGTTTGTGTGGGGTCGTGTGCGCGTGAGAAAGTGGGCTGCACGTCCTTCTCTCACATACCGACATATGCTAGAGATTGAAGGAGGGTGAAATATCATATGCATTCCTTCAAATCATTTTCTATGTTCCTGACCTGACCTCCTAGTTCAAGGTTTCAGAAATTGAAACTTCATTAAATTCCACGAACTCACCTTTCTTTCTTTCCTTACTTTTAAAATAATATATATATATTTTTTTGGAGGGGAGACAAATTAAGTGGCAAACTCATATTTCTCAATTCTCACCACTTTTGGTATTATATATGCCGATATCCTATCCCATTACATGTGGGTATTTAATTTGTAATGGGTATTTAATTTGTAATGCGTATTTAATAAAATTGAGGGATTATGATCCTTAATTCATAAAATCTTATTCATTTATTTTAAAACGAGTGAATTAAATTTTACCACGTCATCAATAATTTAAATAAATATCAAAATAATGATAGTCAATTTTTTTTTTAAATGTTAATCACTTGGTCAAATCTAACCTACTCATTTGAAAATGAATAGATATAATTTTCAGAATTTCATGGATTAAAAATAAATGATAAGTTTAGGACAATAAGGTCAAGTTTGTCGAACAGATTTTGACCCGAACCTGCACCCGAACCCGAATGACCTCACTGGTTTGCTTGGTTTAGTCTTGAGTGCTGTATATCCATACAATAAAAGGATTTTATAGAAAAAAGCTAAAATAAATAAAATAACAACAACAACTGTCATTACATAGTTTGTAATTACTATTTTATAATAAATAAGTGTTCTTATATGCTAAATGCAATAATCCCAAGTTTGGAGAATGTCCCTAGAAAGTAGCATAAAGATTAATGGTTGATGCCTTAGTTGTAATTAGAACGCTTGTTGGTGGCACGCTTGTTTAAGATGTGCACTATTTGATATTGAATATAAAACTAACAAGAGTTTTGATTTTCAAAGCTAAAAGCTTTTCAATTCACCTCGATATGAAAGTTGTCAATTTAAAAATTAATAAACACTTTGACCAGTAAAAGAGTGCTTGGAAGGCCTAAAGCAACAAATATTAATAACTGGGGAAGGTTAATGGTGATAAGATACACAAAACGTGTACCGGTACTGTTGTTGGAAAGAAAACATATGTTGAAAAAAAAAATAAAAACTACATCTTTAAATTTTATCAAAATTCAAGTTAATACTTTATGTCTCTAATTTTTATTTTTTTCATTGCAATTTTCTAACTTTGGTTAGAATTTAGAATTCATTTTAGTCCTTTAACTTTAACTTTAATTGATTTTTCATTTCAATCCTCTAATTTCTATTTCTTTCCAAATCAATCCTCTAACTTTCTTTAAATTTTGATACAGGTGATCTACATTACTCATATTTACATGTTGATAGTGTTTTCATATGTTCACTTTAAATTTTGGCACAGTTGATCTGCCATTTTATGTTCTTGATCAAATTTAATTTGTTAGTTTTATCCATAGTAAAGTAAGACATATTATATAATATACTATATAATAAAACTCACATTCTATACATTGCGGTTGCACTAAGTAGTTGTCTTTTTTTATTTTTTTATTTTTTATTTTTTAATTTGTATATATATTTTCTTTTCCCTCCTTATATCATGTCGATAGTATTAATAAAATTAGGGTTAATACACTTTACTCACCTTTTGGGCATATTACATGTTGCATACCTATAATTTAAAAAGTATTATTTTACTCACCCAAGGTTGACTATGTTATGTAGCCATCACCAACCTCATTGTTTTCTGTTAAAATAAAAAAAAAATAAATAAATAAACTGCATCAAACATAAAAGAAAAATGATCTAATTTCATCTCAAGAAAAACTTTGCCTGATTTAATTTCTCTCTCTAAATTCAAAGCAAATGTAAAGAGAATTAGAGTCAAATACAATCTTTCCAATTGTCTAACACGGATACTAAAATTATTCAGTATTCCTAGAGCACAATAAATGTATACTCCTTTCTTTCACATGAATGGTAGGTTCTACTAAGCACATTTATGGTGAAACCCACTATTTATGTGCAGTCTCCAACCTTAAGCAAACTAAGCCATGGGTAATTATAGTATACTCTGGGAGTACATTAAATGTGTACTCCCTCCTCTCATAGAAGTTGTAGGTCCCGCTAATTAAATTTATGATGGGACCCACCACTTCGAGAAATTATTCAGTCCACTGGGTGAACCACGTCATCCGTCCACCATTCCAATAATTAAATGATACGAGTGATAATTAATACAGATACTAGTGATAATTAATACAGTCAGCTTTTAACCATTAAACCCATACTTTTAAAATGACCAATGGTTAAAAGCATATTAATTATCACACGGCATTTAATTATTGGAATGGTGGACGGGTGATGGCCCCGGTGGACTGAAATCACCACTTCTGAAAGGGAGTGATTTAGCCCCGGATCTAATAATTTTCCCTAAGATGGTTTGAGACTCCAAAATGGGGAAGGCTCCCAAATTTTTATGGCTATGTGTATAATATACTCATACCATGGCCAAAAAAAAAAGCCATCTGAATGCTCTAAAACTCATACAAAAAAAAAAAAAAAAACTCAGATCGGTGGTGAAATGAGATTTGGGGAAAAACTTACATCAGTGGGTGAAGGGGAAAATCTCAAATCTGTGGGTGAAATGAGATTTAGAGATGTGGGAGAAGCATTTTCTGGTTTAGCCGTTGATGTTGATGAGTGAGGATGAACTAGAGTTGGTGGTTTAATGCTTGTGAGGAATGAACTGGCTCAGTGACCTTGGTGGAGAGGGAGGAGTGACATTAGAATATGGAAGGAAAAGGAAAAAAAAGTGAGACTTTTGAGATTCCAATGGATGGGATTTGGGAAAGTGACCATGTGGGTCTAGTAGTCTAATCCAACTGGCAAGTAGAGCTTAAATTAATTAATATATAGAACATAATTAGTGATTGCCCTTGGGTTAACCATTTATAATGAAATTCCAATATAAAAAAAAGGGGTTCATAAATATTAATTTAATTTTAGTAGTGAATAGTCAAATCGCCTACTCATCAAAGAAAGAAAAAGAAAGATTCTGTTAACAAGTGTTTTTAGAACAATGGTTAAAAAAGCATTTAATGTTTTCGTTTTATAGGAAGTAGTGAAATTTTAATATTAAAATAATACAATAATAACTTTTAAAAATATTTTAGTCTTTTCATTCATTATTATAATATTAAAATTTTGTTATTTTTTGTAAAGTGTAAACATTTAATGATCTTTAACCATTGCCCTAAGTGCACCCGCTAACAAAATCCAAAAAAGAATAGTCAAATCGCCTAAATTTAAGATTTGGCTTAAGGTCCTAAAATAATTGGGTTGGACCTGTTCATGTGAGAAGAGTGAGTACCCATTTATTATGTTTTGGGAGTATGAATAATTTTCCAATAAATGTATACCTTGGAATGTAATTTCCATTTTTGGTTTCCCAAGTAATTAATAATTCTGTCAACTTTCAAAACTGTAACATTCATATATTTTATGAAACAAAATATTCTAAGGAATGACAATAATTTTTTCTTTTAACTTAAAAAAATGCCCCTTAAGGAATGCTACATTTCATAGAGTGATTTTTTCAATTTCATTTTTGTTTTCATTATAAAGCTCATACGATTTGGGAATTTAATGGTGCATGCTAATAGTATAGAGCTGTGGAGTGTGGAAGCAGTTTATGATAAAATAGAGATGACCACAGCAAAGCTGCTAGTGAATCTCTCACTGTTGTCAAAGTATAAATAGAGTAAAGCATAGCAATGTTCTTGCTTTGATGATACTGACTGCTTGATTCCAAATATGAAAGGAAATAATTTTTACATCGTAATCATATTGTTGAGTAATTTACAAAGAAAGAAAAAGGTGAAGAGATAGTCCAGAATAATGCCACTTCATCATTAATAATCTCCTTTCGGATAACGACTGGGTTCTAAAGATACGTTAAAGTACTTGGACTCAAGATTTGATCTAAAGCTTACAAAATCCAATGCTTGAGGCAGCTATGATCTCAAGCTCCATGTGCATACGGTCTAGCAAAGAGGCATGAAAGAATTGTTCTTCAAAGAAATGTTTTTCTTGTCACATTTGAGGTGGAAAAGGCTTTTCCAAATCCAAACTCTCAAAATATTTTATATACCAAACCCGCACTAAATCCTATTAAATTTTTTGAATTCCATACCAAACCCTTCCCATTTATATTTGAAAAACCCAAACCTGCCCACTTTTTTACCTACCATATATTAGGTCAAACGAGTTAAGTCGGATCAGATTAACCCAAATTTGAATATGAAAATATTTTTTTGACTAATTTTAATAATTAATAAAAAAATTATACTAAATTAATCAGTAAGTAGTATAAATACTTGATTATCATAGCAATTTATTAGGTTAAAACCACTAAAATATACTAAAAATCCAATACAACATCTAAAATGTTTACATAAGATTCATTTACTAAGATTACTTTATTATAAAACATAGTTTTTATGTAAATAAATTTAATAATAATGATAAATTAATAATTGAAATTGTGTCGGGTATGAGTAGGGCCGGCTCAAGACATTTTGGGGCCTAAGGCCATAATTTTAAGTGAGGCCTTATTGAGGAACAATAATTCATATTTTAAGTGAGGCGATAATTTTAAGTGTAGGTGTGTGTAGAAGATTCAGAATGCATATGTAAAAATCTAAACAGTCTAAAATAAAAAATAAAATAAAGTAAAGTGCAAAACCTACTAAGATAGAGATTTTAATTTATTAATTAAAGAAAAACTCAAGCGAAACAACTTTTGTGTCACAAATTTTGCAACTTTGAAGTGGAAAATAATGAGTGGTGGACCATCACATTTAAAAATATGAGGTTGAGTTTGTCATAATGTTAAAACTATAAGGATTTATTTATTTTTATTTACATTCCCCAAAGGATTTTATTAGTTTATAATTAAGATTTTTTTTATTTTTTTTTTTTATAATTAAGAAAACAAAATCAACAAAATGACAATAGAAAATTGAAGGTACTTGAAAGTGATGACACTAACCCATATATACTACAAAACATTTAATGCAAAATATTGATATGTACTACCTGAAATTGTAACATCGACCGACGATTCCTCAACTTCTAAATCATCATCCAACATATCTTGATGTGTTTGTTTCTTAATAGTTGCGGCTTGTTGTGAAGGGCCTTGTGTAATGTCACGTGTACGAAATCGTTTTTTTTGCCATATTTATTTATAATAACATAACCCAAAATATACATTTACACAAGTAAAAAATAAAGATGAGTCACATGTAATATACATATTTAAGTAACAATTTAAGAGTTTACCAACAAGAGTAATAAAATGAGACAAAATATAATCAAAATAATATAATGTATAATTTAAGAGCTATAACTACTCTAATCATCACTGGATTCATCATCTTGTAAAGTTCTTTTCAACATTATTGGATTTATCATTTGTAAAGTTCTCTTCAACATCATTGGATTCATTATCTGTAAAATTCTCTTCAACGATTGGTGACGTATCAACTGTGATTCCTTTCTACATCAGCCCGAGTGTAGTTAAGGTTGTCATTCACATCATCATATGCATCGTCAATAGTGATTTTGTAAGGGACATTCTCACAATAATTATCTTCTTCATCATCTTGTTCACATAAAACACCAATACCAGCATCATATATGTCCCTTGCTTTTGTTTTAACAACAACAACTCAATCTTTATGTCTTTTAGATTCCACATAAAACACTTAGGAAGCTTGAGATGCAATGATATATAAAAGGTTTATCACTCAATTTGTTTCCAACATGTATCAAGTGAGAAAAATTAACAAGCGCAAACCCAAACTCATCTATCTTGTATCCCTTCCCACTAAGGTCAGCCCAATCACATTTGAATAATATGTATCTGAAGTTGTCAAAATAATTCAACTCAATAATATCAGTTAAAACATCATAGTAACTAGTGTCACCTTCCGTGACGACACTAACTCCACTATTTTGAGTTGTTTTATTTTTGTCATAGCCTTTGATGCGGAACTTAAAATCATTTGTAACATAACGCTTCAACCATCTAACTTCAGTATTTGTGCCTTGTGCTAGCCATCTCATTTTATGAGAAAATTTCTCTCTTTCAGCAGCAGTCATTCCCAACACCTAATATAATTAGTAACTTTTATTATAAGTATATTCTTAAAATGTTACTACCACAAACAATTTTATGTATTATACTTACATATTCCCTAAACCAGTTGCAAAATGTTTCCATGTGAATCTTATGAATAAGATCATTAGTTACATGACGTGGGTGAGTTTGAGCTTTTATTTGATCTTGGTGTACCCTGTGTACACAAATGTATTAGTGTTAAAGAGTATGACCTTGGTTTGACATGTAGTGATACTAGTTAACATATTACTTACTTGCGAAATGGGATAATTTCATCATAATTGAATAGTACGTAACAATGTGCTTGGATCCATGATTTTCGATCTAGTGTGATGTTCAACACTGCACTTGTGGAGTGCTCACTATTCCTAATTGGCCGATTGAATACAGTTTCAGCAGATTCCAAATATCGTGAACAAAATGTTAAGCATTCGTCTACTAAGTACCCTTCTGCAATAGAGCCTTCCATATGAGCTTTATTACGCATGTGAGACTTGAGACGTGCTAGGTACCTATTCGACAAAATGATCAATAATGGACCTTGAATTCGAATGAAATCAACTAGACTATATTTACTATGTCTTACCTCTCTATGGGGTACATCCAACGATAATGAACTGGACCAGCAATCTTTGCTTCGGTAGCCAAATGTGTGACTAAATGTACCATGACTGTAAAAAAAGATGGAGGAAATATCTTTTCCAATTGGCACATCACTGCAATTTTTTTCTCAAGATGCTCAACATCTTCCACATTCAAGACTTTCGAACACATTTCCCTAAAGAAACAAGATAAGTCAATCAAAGCCGAACATACCTTTTTTGGCAAAGATCCATGTTTTACTATTGGAAGAAGTTGTTGCATCAGGATGTGATTATCGTGACTCTTCAAGCTTATAATCTTACGTTGGTTAAGTTGAATACAACATAAGATGTTTCAAGCATATCCATCAGGCACTCTTATATCCTGTAAAACTCTCAAAAGACTATCTTCTTCTCTTGGAGTCATTGTAAAGTAAGTAGGCGGCAAATATGACTTATTGTTCCCAGTCTTTTACGGGTGAAGTTCACATCTTATACCCATAAGCTCTAAATCAAGGTGTGTCTTTATGTTATCCTTCGTCTTGCGATTCAAGTTCAACAAAGTGCCAATGATATTATCTGTCACATTTTTATTTTTTATATGCATCACATCAAGATTGTGACGCAACATGTGATCCTCCCAATTAGGCAAGGTGAAAAATAAACTACTCTTCTTCTAGGCAGACCTTTCCCCCCCCATCCCCTCTCTTTCTTTTTCTTTTCACTTTTTTATTTTTCTTTACTTTTTTATTTGTCTTCACCTTTTTATTTGTCTTCCCAAAACAACAGTTAACACATTCTGTTTGCTTAATTATGTCATTGCCTGATGGTATAGTAGGAGCTGGTCTCATTTCCTAACTCTCATCAAATGATGCTCTTTCTTTACGAAATCTATGATCATTATCCAAGAATCGTCTATGACCCATAAAACAATATTTTCCTTAATTTTTTAACCAACGAGAATGTGTATTGTAGTTACAACAAGGACATGCAAGAGCACCCTTCGTATTCCAACCCAACAAATTGCCATATGTGGGAAAATCATTTATAGTCCACATCAATGCTGCATACATTTGAAATATGCTTTTAGTAGACACATCATACGTTTCTACTCCAACATCCCATAATTCTTTCAGTTCTTCTATTAAAGATTGTAAGTACACATCTATATCATTTCCAGGTGAGAATCGATCAGGAATCACCAACGATAACATAAAAGAAGGCCTTTTCATGCACATCCAAGGAGGGAAATTGTATGGAAACAAAATGACAGGCCATGTACTATGAATCGTACTCATATGTCCATACGGGTTGAATCCATCAGATGATAATCCAAGTCTGACATTACGAGGATCAGATGAGAACTCAACATGCTGGGAATTAAACATTTTCCAAGCTTGAGAGTTAGCAGGATGCCTCATTAACCCGTCCTCTGTACGACCCTCAGCATGCCATTTCATATAAGCGGTTGTTTTGGAAGACATAAATAATCATTGCAATCTTGGTTTTAAGGGAAACCACCGTAGAATATTTGCACCTTTCTTCTTTCTCTTAGACAAAGCATCCGTATCATCTTGGACTTCATCCTCACTTTCTTCACCCTTACTTTTCTTCCACCTTGAAGCGCCACATACTGAGCAAGCTTCATCCAATGCATTCTCCTTCCAGAATAACATGCAATCATTAGGACAAGCATGAATCTTCTCATAACCAATACTAAGATCCTTAATAATCTTCTTAGCCTCATAATTGTCTTTCGGCAACTTAGCATCTAAGGGAAGTAAATCTTGCAAAATTTGAAGCAACATTGTAAATGATTTGTTGCTCCAACCGCTAAGTCACTTCAAGTGGTACAAATGCAGTATGGTTGACAATTTGCTAAAATTTTTACAGTCTTATATAAAGGCTGCTCAGCATTTTCAAGTAATTTGTAAAACTTGTTGTAAGAACTTCGCCCCTTTTCTCAGACCCAAAGCGAAAACCCCAAAATTGGTTTCAAATGATTTTGGTTTCGGTTTGGAAATAAATTGGTAGCGTGTCTCAAATGATGGGATAAAAACTTTAATGTTTTAATCGACCCTCGAGGTTGAAGGCCGATGTGACATGTTTGTGGAGTCGCCACTTAATTTATTTTAGAGGACAAATTAAGAAATTCCAAAGACAAGAGTAATGTAATCCCCTTTTATTCCATTTTAGAATATTTGTACAATTGCTAGATGAAATGGTGTGTGTAAATGTTACAAATAAAATTCCCCTAGAATACAATCTAAGAAAATATATTGAATGAATTTCCTAGTTACAATCTATGTAAAAAGAAAATCAAATGTTGTTGTCAAGCACTATGTATACAAATCAAGGTTTTGGTTCGAAGGCTTGGTTACAAAATGGGAAGGTGTTAGGCACCCCATTTTGCTCGATTTACATCGGTCCTCTTATATTAAAAATGGCCAAGTATGTTATAATGTCAATGCATGTATGTGTATGTTGTGCAAACAAATTAATTTTAATTGTTCGTGTTGTTATTATGTTGGTTGCAATATGATGTTCATGTTATAGTTGTAAGCTTAAACACATAATCATAATGAACTTGTAAATATAAACACAAGAAATTAAAATATAAATGTAAGCATAATAAATTAAAGCATAAAAAAATTTAAAGCAATGTGGTTAGAAGACTAACCCACATGCAAAACAAAATTAAAAGTCAATATTTGCTTCACAACTTGTTTGGTTGTAAGCTTGTAATTTAAGACTCTCAAAAATGTGTTTGTGTATGTATGTTGGTGGCAAAATAATTCCAAACCTAAGTTCTAAAGATGATGAAGGGTGAACAAAATCAAATTGATTTTATCAACCTTCAAAAGCTTTAAGCCTTTTGGGAAGGAATTTTGATTTAAGAAAACTTAAGTTGCAAAATTTTTCTAAATCTTGGTTCTAAAGACAATGAAGGGTGAGATTTCTCAACCTTTAAAGGCTTTAGAACTTTGAATAAGAGAGTTTTGCTTCAAGTGAATTTTCTGCACTAAATTCCTATTTCTCTCTACAATTTCTCTCTATCTTGGAACACCTATTGCCTTGAAGACTATGGTTGTATTTATAGAAGAAGGGAGGTGTCAAAGGGTCAATGAGGGGTGGAAGGGGGTGATTTTTTGCCCCCCACCAGTTGCCTCACGTGCATGCCAGCCATGCCTTGTTCCCCTTTGCTAAAAAAAGACAAAAAAAATGCAGAAAGTGGTCCAGGGACACAGTGCTGGCAGGCACTGTGTTTTAAAATCTTAGTGCCGGCCAGAACTAAGATTAAAAATTGAAGTGCCGACTTAAAAATTAAAGTGCCCTCTGGCATTGTTTTGAAAAATTAAAGTGCTGTTCGGCACTGTGTTTTGGGTATTTAAAACATTTTTTTTGTGTGTGACTTTTTCAACTTGCCTCTTTTGGCCATGCATTTTGGAACGTGCATGGGTAGAAAAACTGATTTTTCTAACATTCCAAAAGTGTTTTTGGCATGCATGAGTGAGATATAATCCTATGTATGCATGCCCATTTAAGCTAACGCAGACCAGAAGTGTTAAAACTTCGATTAGCGATAACTTTCTCGTTTGTGGTTCGATTTTAGTGCATGACATGTTGTTTTGATCGTGTTGACCTAATAACTCATTTAAAATTATTTTGGTGTCGATCAGACGTCTCGAGAAAAATCAGGCTGAAACCCTAGAAATGCATGGATTTTCGTGTCGAAACGCTCAAAGTCCAAATTGAGTGAAAGTCGTGTTGTTGTGATTGTGTTGACCTAAGGACTCATGTGAATGCATTTTTATGTCAATCAGTTTCCCATAATAAATTGGGATCAAAAACCCTAAACGTGCACAGATTTCCATGTCAAAACGCCCATAGTTCAAATTGAGTGCAAGTCATGTTGTCGTGATCGTGTTGACCTAACGACTCGTATGAATGCATTTTTATGTCAATCGGATGCCCGGAACAAATTGGGACCAAAAATCCTAAATGTGCACAGATATCCGTGTCGAGGTCCATTTTTGGATTTTTAGTCCTTCAAACTCCCATGCATGTTATGAATGGAATGTAAGTGGCAAAATGGGATGTCTACACTTGTGTGTATCTTTATTAGGTTCTTGTGCAGGTTTTCGTATACTTGGGCCTTTTTCCACCGGTTCTGACATATTATGCATGGGGAATATGTCATGCAATATGTCACAAATATTACCATATTCATTAGAGATTTCTTGGACATCACTAACACTAGTTTCAGCAGAAGTCGTTGCTTGCAATGATTTCCCGTGAAAAATCCATGTTTGATAACCCTTAGAAATCCCAAATGATACTAGGTGATCATGCACAACAGGTATAGTGAACAATTCAGAATTCACACATTTTACACACGGACATGAGATCATCCCATCCTTGGTTGTTTTTCGAGATGAAAATTTCAAGAAATCATTAACCCCTTCATAATATTCCGTGGACATCCTACTCTTTTTCATCCAACTCTTATCCATTGCCATATAATGGGATACAAAAAAATACCTACAACACAATTTCATGAATGCACACACCTAAGGTTAGTCCTAGTCATAATGATTTAGTTTCACATTTAACACTACTTAACAGATGCCAAAGTTTATTGAAAGATGGAGTTATGTGTTTTTTTATTTTTATTATATATATATATAACTATAATAAAATTAAGCCACCTTATAATAAAACAAAACCACCACAACAATAATGGTAATTTAACTATGATACAATTAAACTAACTAAAAGGAAATAATTAAACAAAATCAACTCACCAATAACAAAAAACAATTATACATGAAGCAAACATTCCCAATATCAACTTAAACCACCTTATAACACCATAGAAGCCACCCGCTTGCTCCAACTCAACAACCCACCACAAAACAAAGTATCATCAATTTCATTTTAGAATTCTATACATATGTAAATGTAAAGTACTTACTATGCCCAAACTGAGTGTAGATATTGAAAATCACAGACAAACGAACTATAGAAACGAATTGCAATTGTCATCCATGACACCATGACTAATCTGTTCAGTACCAAGACAAGTAAACTTTTGTCATCCATGACACCATGACTAATCTGTTCAGTACCAAATAGCACATTCTAAGCACTTAAGAAGCTAATACTAGAAGAAATTTGAGTAAAATAAAGACAATGCTTTGGAGTACAAAAAGCCACATACCCATGATCTCAATTAACCCAAAAGGAAGATATATACTGACTACTGAATCATGAGACCTGCCAACTAATTAACAATTGTTAGTCAACCCCCATCCAATTAAGCAAAATAGGATTGTAAAATAACCAACGACCCTTCATGAATCATATCTACATATTGAGTCCAAAACTAAATTGCTACTAAAATATAAAATAAGAGCTAAGCTTTTTTAAAATAAAAAATAAAAAAATTCTTAGATATGGGACATAACATAACTGTTCAAAAACATTAATATAATAAATCAATAACCAAAGCAATGTCCAACCAAATTTTTTCAAATAGGTATGATTCAGAATGATATAAACAAAGACTATACACATGCATTAGCCTAGGAGTAGTACTACACACATGGCCCCCACACTTACTAATATTTCAAGTTTTCTGTTATATGTCAGTTGAATCCTGCAGAAAGTAGTTTTGCCCCCATCCCCACCAAAAAAATGTTAACCTATTTCCTATGTGGCTGCCTTAAGTTTGGTTACATTTCACTTCATTCTTATTATTACTTTGTAACAAACCCCCGCGCACCCACCCTAAATTCCAGTACACTCCTACACATGTCACTTGGGCTTTGGCTCAAGGAGCAAGGGCATAGAACAAAAGCAACTAACTCACCTACAATACATATATTTTAGAAACAAAAACTTGACCCAATAGCCCAGCCATCAATATCAAAAGTGATTAAAAAAAAGATGCAACACATTACAACTTGAGCAATTTATTTGTTTAAGCAACTTAGCTTTACAAAATGTTCGATATGAACAACATTAACCTATTCAAAACTGGTACCTGAAAGCTAGATAAATTGCAAGGCATAATTTATTTGACATGCTTGGGACAAAAGCTAAGCTTCATTAACAGAGACATGAAAAGGGGGAAGCAGCTGATAATACAAACACCAAGTGAAAAAAATAACAACTACAGAGCTCCTCCTATTAGGCCATAATAATTAATAAGGTTATTCACATCCAAAATGGGCTGGCCTATAATTAACAGTCCTTTTCACAATTTGGCTTCCCATATTGGCAAACATAATTTAGAGATTATAAGGATCAATAGATCCAAGATGCATGATGCAGCACGAAAAGTAAGAAAGGGTTGGATATAAACTAGTTAAAGCATCATTTAGTTCTAACTAAACCAAAAAACTTAATTCAAAAGGGCCACAATCGCACACCTACTGACCAAACTAAATCAAAAGTCATATATAATAATATAAAAGAAATAAGATAAGGTTGAGATGCTACCAAGTCTCAACCTTATCTTTATTCACAATGCCTATTTGCCACGTTTACAGTTTACCCATGCTTTCTCACCATTCAACCTTATCTTCTATTTCAATATTAATAGCTTTTCACCATTTTGTACTCATTCATTGATAAAAAAACACACCTACATAGTATCTCAAAGTCCAGATCTTTAGTTCTTCGTTGGTGTAGGCATTCAGCACTGGAGACTGAGTCCAAGCGAGAGTGAGAAAGTGAGAAATTGAGTGAGAGAGCTGAGAAGTTGAGAGCGAGAGTGAGAAGCCGAGAGAGAATATTACAATAGTGGTTATGGAAAAAAGAAAGAAAAAAAAAAGAAGAAAAAAAAGCCAAGAGTGAGAACTGAGAAGTCCATATTTCATTTTCGACCTGGCACTCAAAATAAAAGAAAATGCAAGAATACAAAAATTAAAATAAAAGGCCCTTACCTTTGAGTTTGTTGAACTTGGGTCTAGAGGTGGGTGAGAGAGATTGATGGTGGCAGCAAAGAGGTGGTTATGGGTGAGAGAGATGGTGGCGGTAGAGGTGGTTGTGGGTGTGAGAGATGGTGGCGGCGATGGCAGTGGTGTGGGTGAGATAAGAGAGAGAGGAGAAAATTTTAAGGGAAATTGGTTTTTACTTTTTAATATATCAGATTAGAACCTGCGGAAGTGAAAAATATTGGAAAAAATTCAGGGAATTTTTTTAGCGGGTAAAAAAAAGCAAGAAACGATGTAGTTTTGAAAATTTATTTAATGCTTTTCTGACTGTCAAAGGAAACAGTCACAATATCATTAGGCATCTCATCTGTGACTGTCCTAAAAAACCAGTTACTACAAACCTATTATATAGTGGCTGTCATTTACTGCCAGAACAAACTACATATAGTAGCTGTTATAAAAACAGCCACTAGAAAAACTGTCAGTAGATGTTGATCTTTTTGTACTGTTAACATCTAACTCCTGACAATGATAAATCCTAACCAAATATTAATTCCTAACATAGCAATCCTATACGATCTATCATGCAGCACGTTGATTCCAAATAGCACAGTAACATAGGCCTAAGACGAGAAACTAGAATCTTAGAAATAACTTTGTGTAGGAATGCGAGTAATATAAATTTGGTGTAGTTCTTTTAGCAATAACGCTTGGTTGAATAAAGAAATTTGAACGGCTTGAAATGACTTACAGGCTGCAATTTCTCAGCATCTTTTGAAGAAATATACCCAACATTCCATCTAGCCTTGGTGCTTTTTATGGATTCATCTCCCAAACGGCACTCTACAAAGTCCTTCATTTTCAAAATCATCTTCACTAAGGTTGGATCAACCTTTCAAAATTTGTTGACTATTGGGCTGTTGAAGCTTCACACCCTTTTCTAAAATTTTCCAAGAGTGACTAGTTACCATCATTCCACTTAGTTCTATAAATTTTGTTTTGACATCTTCTAATTATAGTAGAACGGTGAAAGAATTTGGAATTCTTATCACCTTCTTCGAGCCACAGCTGTCGCGAATTTTGACACCAAATGACATCCTACCTTCCTTCATCAAGATTTGCTTCAACATTTAAAACTGAAATGATAAGTTTGGAGTCCAACTTTAGAGCTGGCAAGTGAATGACACTAGTTTTAGGAAACTAGAATCGCCAATATCCATTGCACACCACTATGCCTAGTCGTTCCATGGGTAAGAGCACTATTGCCACAAAGAAACCATATTGAACATGCCTACGACAACTTGAAATTAAAGAGAAATGATGCTAGTTGATAACATTAGAACATTTATAAACCTTCACCAAAAAAAAAAAAAAAAAACCATCCATAAACAGTTGCTAAATGTCAAGATATTACAAAATATTCGGAATCTAGAATATTCATCTAAACTAAAAAAGAGAAAGAAAACGAGTGTAATGCATTCAGCAAGATTCTACCACACAAGCCAAAAGTCACAGAGAATAGAGCATTTTCAAATTCCTACATTCTAATAAAGATATTTCCTCATAAATCTTTTTGTCTACAAATCCTTTAGAGCACTAATGTCACTCCGAAGGAATTGGAAGGTTTCCAAGATTTCCGCATTCTCCTTAAAATATTTCTCTAGACTTGCTTCTTTTGCCTTTAGAGTTTCTTCATCTCCAAGAACCCTAAAGTTCTCAATCATCACGGACCTTTAGGCAATGTCTCCAGCATGGAACTTGGAAGGAATTTGCAACAACTAGGTTTCTTCCCTTTCAGAATAGGCTTTTCATATGAGAACTGAAATCAAGGAAAGAGTTAGTATAACACTCTCAAAATGGTAAAAAAGACATTAGCCAACATCTCTTCCAAAAGAATAAAAGATCTAGAAAGTTAAGACACTCAAAGGAGTTGAATAATTTAGGGAAAAAAAAAAAAAACGAATCAAAATTTTTCAAATTATGATAGAAGTGGCAATTACTGGGAATTTGTTTGTTTGGTTTTTATTTTTATTTTTAACCTTGATTGTAAATTTCAGTATCTACTCCTAGGTACTACCAAAGTAGTTGCATATTAGGAGATGTATAGGACATATACAAACTTTCAAGATAGTAAGGAAAGGATATAAGCCTCATCCTTACAATCCTTCTTTTGCTCCAAAAATAAGACAGTATTAATTTTCCTAGGCCAACTAAATTTTCCTTATTTTGGATGACTAAAGACCAGTTACTTCTAACTTGATATAGTAAATTTTGCAATTAACAAAGAACTGCACACAAATTTTATTAAAATAAAGGAAATTAGGAACTAAATTAAACTAAGTTCATGTAAAGAAATTTCTCCATAATTATTATCACGAGACAAAATAAAAAATGTAGTTCCTCTTTTCTCTAGGAGTGCATTCTAAGCTTACCAGGATCATTATAAGCTCCTAAAGTTGCTGTTGGATTTTTTTTTCTTTTCCTTTTCTTCCTTAAGCACTTTACCAACGTCCAGTAGGATTCTAGTATTTGGGATTTACTTCTACGTAGCAACAAGAACAATAGGTGAAAAGCCATTTAACCCCTTTCCAAGAGAGGTGTGAGTCACAAGTTTGCTAATACTAAAAAAATTTTATAAGTAATAAATGTCCCTTTTTTTTTCTCTGGTATAAGCTATTCTGCACTCTGTACAAATTTTTTCTGTGCATATTTTTAATCTCTACATATATTATATGCACAAAAATTTAAACCTAAGTTTGCCATTTTGCTTTCAATATAAACAAATTTAAATGTTTAGTATATCAAGCAAAAAAATTCACATAAAACACATGTACATCACAATTGATTAAACCAAAAAACTTTACTAATTGACTATTAACATCTAGAGGATCCATCACACCAAAAGTAACCATGCTTAGCATGAGAAGCAGAATATTTGACAGGTTTCTGAATCTAGGAAATGAAAATTTGTTATACCTTGAAACATATGGTGTCCATCCAGGGTTCCATGTCGATTGAAAGCGCTATTAGTAGAATCTCAGGTAGAGGAGCAATCCAGAGCAAGCTATCCATAAGTTCAACAATATCAAGTCCAATAACTAGATTTCCTGTTTCTAACTTCAATTGCTTGACATTATATGATGGGGACGGTAGAGTCTCTCTCAATTGTTTGCGGTATAACCATATCCTTTACAAAGAAAATTCCTATTACAACTTTATAACATATTTGAATAAATGATGTACAAAACTATTGAAGATAAGAAAACATATATCAAATGAAAGAAAGAAAAAATACCTTTGCGAACTGTTATCATTCATGGATATTCCCAGATCTGGTTTTTTCATTGGAGATGAGCTAGCTGAGGTGTCCAATCCTGGTAGACCTACCTGCCCAGTCCACCACCGGTTCGCCATGATTTCAAGTCAAGCACAAAAAGGAAGATACAATCAAAGATCACCCAGAAGATAGTTCTTCTTTAGGTTTTCTTATATATGATCTTTTCATACGTAGGCCATGTATCCAAATCTAAGCTCACACAAGAGAGACAGATCAAGGGGTTTTAGGTTGTAAAGTGAAAAAAGCAAGTATCCAGAAATGGCTTGGAGCTTGAGTACTAGAAGAGGCGATCTTTAGTCTTTACAAAAGCAAAGCACAGATTAAAGCGAGCAAAGGGTGTAAAGTAGTGAGAAGAAGCTGGAATGAAAAGAACTCAAAAGGATGAACAATATAAAAGAAAAGAGAGAAAATTTAAGGAGTTTGTCTTTATGGAATTCTTGGGAGCTTTTTTTGGTGTCTTTGATTTTGAGGTATCTGTGTACAGTTTGAGTGTGTGTGTGTTAATGTCCAGGGGAGCTGGGGTTCTTGTACCAAAGGCAAAATCTCTCTTTTCTCTGAGTGTGTGTTTGACAAATGAGAATGCATAAGAGAGAGAGAAAGAGAAAAAGTCTTGGAAATTAGGGTTTGTTTATTTGTTTGTGTGGGGTCGTGTGCGCGTGAGAAAGTGGGCTGCACGTCCTTCTCTCACATACCGACATATGCTAGAGATTGAAGGAGGGTGAAATATCATATGCATTCCTTCAAATCATTTTCTATGTTCCTGACCTGACCTCCTAGTTCAAGGTTTCAGAAATTGAAACTTCATTAAATTCCACGAACTCACCTTTCTTTCTTTCCTTACTTTTAAAATAATATATATATATTTTGGAGGGGAGACAAATTAAGTGGCAAACTCATATTTCTCAATTCTCACCACTTTTGGTATTATATATGCCGATATCCTATCCCATTACATGTGGGTATTTAATTTGTAATGCGTATTTAATAAAATTGAGGGATTATGATCCTTAATTCATAAAATCTTATTCATTTATTTTAAAACGAGTGAATTAAATTTTACCACGTCATCAATAATTTAAATAAATATCAAAATAATGATAGTCAATTTTTTTTTTAAATGTTAATCACTTGGTCAAATCTAACCTACTCATTTGAAAATGAATAGATATAATTTTCAGAATTTCATGGATTAAATAAATGATAAGTTTAGGACAATAAGATCAAGTTTGTCGAACAGATTTTGACCCGAACCCGAATGACCTCACTGGTTTGCTTGGTTTAGTCTTGAGTGCTGTATATCCATACAATAAAAGGATTTTATAGAAAAAAGCTAAAATAAATAAAATAACAACAACAACTGTCATTACATAGTTTGTAATTACTATTTTATAATAAATAAGTGTTCTTATATGCTAAATGCAATAATCCCAAGTTTGGAGAATGTCCCTAGAAAGTAGCATAAAGATTAATGGTTGATGCCTTAGTTGTAATTAGAACGCTTGTTGGTGGCACGCTTGTTTAAGATGTGCACTATTTGATATTGAATATAAAACTAACAAGAGTTTTGATTTTCAAAGCTAAAAGCTTTTCAATTCACCTCGATATGAAAGTTGTCAATTTAAAAATTAATAAACACTTTGACCAGTAAAAGAGTGCTTGGAAGGCCTAAAGCAACAAATATTAATAACTGGGGAAGGTTAATGGTGATAAGATACAAAAAACGTGTACCGGTACTGTTGTTGGAAAGAAAACATATGTTGAAAAAAAAAATAAAAACTACATCTTTAAATTTTATCAAAATTCAAGTTAATACTTTATGTCTCTAATTTTTATTTTTTTCATTGCAATTTTCTAACTTTGGTTAGAATTCATTTTAGTCCTTTAACTTTAATTGATTTTTCATTTCAATCCTCTAATTTCTATTTCTTTCCAAATCAATCCTCTAACTTTCTTTAAATTTTGATACAGGTGATCTACATTACTCATATTTACACGTTGATAGTGTTTTCATATGTTCCCTTTAAATTTTGGCACAGTTGATCTGCCATTTTATGTTCTTGATCAAATTTAATTTGTTAGTTTTATCCATAGTAAAGTAAGACATATTATATAATATACTATATAATAAAATCCATTTATGCTTCAGATAAGTGTTTCCTTTTTTATTTTTTTATTTTTTTATTTTTCTTTAATATTTTCTTTTCCCTCCTTATATCATGTCGATAGTATTAATAAAATTAGGGTTAATACACTTTACTCACCTTTTGGGCATATTACATGTTGCATACCTATAATTTAAAAAGTATTATTTTACTCACCCAAGGTTGACTATGTTATGTAGCCATCACCAACCTCATTGTTTTCTGTTAAAAAAATAAATAAAACAAATAAACTGCATCAAACATAAAAGAAAAATGATCTAATTTCATCTCAAGAAAAACTTTGCCTGATTTAATTTCTCTCTCTAAATTCAAAGCAAATGTAAAGAGAATTAGAGTCAAATACAATCTTTCCAATTGTCTAACACGGATACTAAAATTATTCAGTATTCCTAGAGCACAATAAATGCATACTCCTTTCTTTCACATGAATGGTAGGTTCTACTAAGCACATTTATGGTGAAACCCACTATTCATGTGTAGTCTCCAACCTTAAGCAAACTAAGCCATGGCTTGAGACTCCAAAATGGGGAAGGCTCCCAAATTTTTATGGCTTATGTGTATAATATACATAACATAGGCCATGGCCCAAAATCAGAAATGAAGCCATCTGATATGCTCTATTAAACTCAAAAAAAAAAAAAACTCAGATCGGTGGTGAAATGAGATTTGGGGAAAAACTTACATCAGTGGGTGAAGGGGAAAATCTCAAATCTGTGGGTGAAATGAGATTTAGAGATGTGGGAGAAGCATTTTCTGGTTTAGCCGTTGATGTTGATGAGTGAGGATGAACTAGAGTTGGTGGTTTAATGCTTGTGAGGATGAACTGGCTCAGTGACCTTGGTGGAGAGGGAGGAGTGACATTAGAATATGGAAGGAAAAGGAAAAAAAAGTGAGACTTTTGAGATTCCAATGGATGGGATTTGGGAAAGTGACCATGTGGGTCTAGTAGTCTAATCCAACTGGCAAGTAGAGCTTAAATTAATTAATATATAGAACATAATTAGTGATTGCCCTTGGGTTAACCATTTATAATGAAATTCCAATATAAAAAAAAGGGGTTCATAAATATTAATTTAATTTTAGTAGTGAATAGTCAAATCGCCTACTCATCAAAGAAAGAAAAAGAAAGATTCTGTTAACAAGTGTTTTTAGAACAATGGTTAAAAAAGCATTTAATGTTTTCACTTTATAGGAAGTAGTGAAATTTTAATATTAAAATAATACAATAATAACTTTTAAAATATTTTAGTCTTTTCATTCATTATTATAATATTAAAATTTTGTTATTTCTTGTAAAGTGATCATTTAATGTCCTTAACCATTGCCCTAAGGGCACTGTTAACAAAATCCAAAAAGAAGTAAACCCTAATTAAGATTTGGCTTAGTCCTAAAATGATTGGTTGGACGTTCATGTGAGAAGAGTGAGTACCCATTTATTATGTTTTGGGAGTAATGAATAATTTTCCAATAAATGTATACCTTGGAATGTAATTTCCATTTTTGGTTTCCCAAGTAATTAATAATTCTGTCAACTTTCAAAACTGTAACATTCATATATTTTATGAAACAAAATATTCTAAGGAATGACAATAATTTTTTCTTTTAACTTAAAAAAATGCCCCTTAAGGAATGCTACATTTCATAGCGAGATTTTTTCAATTTCATTTTTGTTTTCATTATAAAGCTCATACGATTTGGGAATTTAATGGTGCATGCTAATAGTACAGAGCTGTGGAGTGTGGAAGCAGTTTATGATAAAATAGAGATGACCACAGCAAAGCTGCTAGTGAATCTCTCACTGTTGTCAAAGTATAAATAGAGTAAAGCATAGCAATGTTCTTGCTTTGATGATACCTGACTGCTTGATCTACCAAATATGAAAGGAAATTATAAACTTTTTACTGAATTCGTAATCATCCATATTGTTGAGTAATTTACAAAGAAAGAAAAAGGTGAAGAGATAGTCCAGAATAATGCCACTTCATCATTAATAATCTCCTTTCGGATTACGACTGGGTTCTAAAGCTTACGTTAAAGTACTTGGACTCAAGATTTGATCAAAATCCAATGCTTGAGGCAGCTATGATCTCAAGCTCCATGTGCATACGGTCTAGCAAAGAGGCATGAAAGAATTGTTCTTCAAAGAAATGTTTTTCTTGTCGCGTTTGAGGTGGAAAAGGCTTTTTTAAATCCAAACTCTCGAAATATTTTATATACCAAACCCGCACTAAATCCTATTAAATTTTTTGAATTACATACCAAACCCTTCCCATTTATATTTGAAAAACCCAAACCTGCCCACTTTTTTACCTACCATATATTAGGTCAAACGAGTTAAGTCGGATCAGATTAACCCAAATTTGAATATGAAAATATTTTTTTGACTAATTTTAATAATTAATAAAAAAATTATACTAAATTAATCAGTAAGTAGTATAAATAATTGATTATCATAGCAATTTATTAGGTTAAAACCACTAAAATATACTAAAAATCCAATACAACATCTAAAATGTTTACATAAGATTCATTTACTAAGATTACTTTATTATAAAACATAGTTTTTATGTAAATAAATTTAATAATAATGATAAATTAATAATTGAAATTGTGTCGGGTATGTGTAGGGCCGGCTCAAGACATTTTGGGGCCTAAGGCCATAATTTTAAGTGAGGCCTTATTGAGGAACAATAATTCATATTTTAAGTGAGGCGATAATTTTAAGTGTAGGTGTGTGTAGAAGATTCAGAATGCATATGTAAAAATCTAAAATAAAAAATAAGATAAAGTAAAGTGCAAAACCTACTAAGATGAGATTTTAATTTATTAACTAAAGAAAAAGTCAAGTGAAAACTTTTGTCACAAATTTTGCAACTTTGAAGTGGCAAATAAGAGTGGTGGACCATCACATTTAAAAATATGAGGTTTAGTTTGTTAATGTTAAAACTATAGGATTTTTTTTTTTTTGACATTCCCCAAAGGATTTAGTTTATAATTAAGATTTTATTTTTTTTTTTTTTTATAATTAAGAAAACAAAATCAACAAAATGACAATAGAAAATTGAAGGTACTTGAAAGTGATGACACTAACCCATATATACTACAAAACATTTAATGCAAAATATTGATATGTACTACCTGAAATTGTAACATCGACCGACGATTCCTCAACTTCTAAATCATCATCCAACATATCTTGATGTGTTTGTTTCTTAATAGTTGCGGCTTGTTGTGAAGGGCCTTGTGTAATGTCACGTGTACGAAATCGTTTTTTTTGCCATATTTATTTATAATAACATAACCCAAAATATACATTTACACAAGTAAAAAATAAAGATGAGTCACATGTAATATACATATTTAAGTAACAATTTAAGAGTTTACCAACAAGAGTAATAAAATAAGACAAAATATAATCAAAATAATATAATGTATAATTTAAGAGCTATAACTACTCTAATCATCACTGGATTCATCATCTGTAAAGTTCTCTTTAACATTATTGGATTTATCATCTGTAAAGTTCTCTTCAACATCATTGGATTCATCATCTGTAAAATTCTCTTCAACGATTGGTGACGTATCAACTGTGATTCCTTCTACATCAGCCCAAGTGTAGTTAAGGTTGTCATTCACATCATCCTATGCATCGTCAATAGTGATTTTGTAAGGGACATTCTCACAATAATTATCTTCTTCATCATCTTGTTCACATAAAACACCAATACCAGCATCATATATGTCCCTTGCTTTTGTTTTAACAACAACAACCCATGTCTTTTAAATTCCACATAAAACACTTGGGAAGCTTGAGATGCAATGATATATAAAAGGTTTATCACTCAATTTGTTTCCAACATGTATCAAGTGAGAAAAATTAACAAGCGCAAACCCAAACTCATCTATCTTGTATCCCTTCCCACTAAGGTCAGCCCAATCACATTTGAATAATATGTATCTAAAGTTGTCAAAATAATTCAACTCAATAATATCAGTTAAAACATCATAGTAACTAGTGTCACCTTCCATGACGACACTAACTCCACTATTTTGAGTTGTTTTATTTTTGTCATAGCCTTTGATGCGGAACTTAAAATCATTTGTAACATAACGCTTCAACCATCTAACTTCAGTATTTGGGCCTTGTGCTAGCCATCTCATTTTATGAGAAAGTTTCTCTCTTTCAGTAGCAGTCATTCCCAACACCTAATATAATTAGTAACTTTTATTATAAGTATATTCTTAAAATGTTACTACCAC
>OU015761.1:38698662-38716462 GCA_907173295.1 Fagus sylvatica | reverse complement strand
GACAATTCCCCTTGCCCCGATCCTCGTCTCCCTTAGTTCCGCCCTTGTGCAACGTCATGTTCATGTGTAAGATAAGATAATGATCATAATTAGTAACTAACAATTGACCTGAAGTTTTTCAATTTTATACTCTTCTCTTTGCAGTGACACTGCTCTTTGGTGTGGCTGTTTTTGATGAATTTCCATTATTATACAAAAGATAAATTGAACTTCTCCAACTTCTTACATTACATTAGCCAAAAATAGGGACAATTCCCCCTGCCCCGGTCCTCGTCCCCCTTAGTTCCGCCCTTGTGCAACGTCATGTTCATGTGTAAGAAAAGATAATGATCATAATTAGTAACTAACAAATTGACCTGAAGTTTTTCAATTTTGTACTCTTCTCTTTGCAGTGACACTGCTCTTTGGTGTGGCCGTTTTTGATGAATTTCCATTATTATACAAAAGATAAATTGAACTTCTTCAACTTCTTACATTACATTAGCCAAAAATAGGGACAATTCCCCTTGCCCCGGTCCTCGTCTCCCTTAGTTCCGCCCTTGTGCAACGTCATGTTCATGTGTAAGATAAGATAATGATCATAATTAGTAACTAACAATTGACCTGAAGTTTTTCAATTTTATACTCTTCTCTTTGCAGTGACACTGCTCTTTGGTGTGGCTATTTTTGATGAATTTTCCATTATTATACAAAAGATAAATTGAACTTCTCCAACTTCTTACATTACATTAGCCAAAAATAGGGACAATTCCCCCTGCCCCGGTCCTCGTCCCCCTTAGTTCCGCCCTTGTGCAACGTCATGCTTCATGTGTAAGAAAAGATAATGATCATAATTAGTAACTAAAAATTGACCTGAAGTTTTTCAATTTTGTACTCTTCTCTTTGCAGTGACACTGCTCTTTGGTGTGGCCGTTTTTGATGAATTTCCATTATTATACAAAAGATAAATTGAACTTCTTCAACTTCTTACATTACATTAGCCAAAAATAGGGACAATTCCCCTTGCCCCGGTCCTCGTCTCCCTTAGTTCCGCCCTTGTGCAACGTCATGTTCATGTGTAAGAAAAGATAATGATCATAATTAGTAACTAACAATTGACCTGAAGTTTTTCAATTTTATACTCTTCTCTTTGCAGTGACACTGCTCTTTGGTGTGGCCGTTTTTGATGAATTTCCATTATTATACAAAAGATAAATTGAACTTCTCCAACTTCTTACATTACATTAGCCAAAAATAGGGACAATTCCCCCTGCCCCGGTCCTCGTCCCCCTTAGTTCCGCCCTTGTGCAACGTCATGTTCATGTGTAAGATAAAGATAATGATCATAATTAGTAACTAACAATTGACCTGAAGTTTTTCAATTTTATACTCTTCTCTTTGCAGTGACACTGCTCTTTGGTGTGGCCGTTTTTGATGAATTTCCATTATTATACAAAAGATAAATTGAACTTCTTCCAACTTCTTACATTACATTAGCCAAAAATAGGGACAATTCCCCTTGCCCCGGTCCTCGTCTCCCTTAGTTCCGCCCTTGTGCAACGTCATGTTCATGTGTAAGATAAGATAATGATCATAATTAGTAACTAACAATTGACCTGAAGTTTTTCAATTTTATACTCTTCTCTTTGCAGTGACACTGCTCTTTGGTGTGGCCGTTTTTGATGAATTTCCATTATTATACAAAAGATAAATTGAACTTCTTCAACTTCTTACATTACATTAGCCAAAAATAGGGACAATTCCCCTTGCCCCGGTCCTCGTCTCCCTTAGTTCCGCCCTTGTGCAACGTCATGTTCATGTGTAAGATAAGATAATGATCATAATTAGTAACTAACAATTGACCTGAAGTTTTTCAATTTTATACTCTTCTCTTTGCAGTGACACTGCTCTTTGGTGTGGCTATTTTTGATGAATTTTCCATTATTATACAAAAGATAAATTGAACTTCTCCAACTTCTTACATTACATTAGCCAAAAATAGGGACAATTCCCCCTGCCCCGGTCCTCGTCCCCCTTAGTTCCGCCCTTGTGCAACGTCATGCTCATGTGTAAGAAAAGATAATGATCATAATTAGTAACTAAAAATTGACCTGAAGTTTTTCAATTTTGTACTCTTCTCTTTGCAGTGACACTGCTCTTTGGTGTGGCCGTTTTTGATGAATTTCCATTATTATACAAAAGATAAATTGAACTTCTTCAACTTCTTACATTACATTAGCCAAAAATAGGGACAATTCCCCTTGCCCCGGTCCTCGTCTCCCTTAGTTCCGCCCTTGTGCAACGTCATGTTCATGTGTAAGATAAGATAATGATCATAATTAGTAACTAACAATTGACCTGAAGTTTTTCAATTTTATACTCTTCTCTTTGCAGTGACACTGCTCTTTGGTGTGGCCGTTTTTGATGAATTTCCATTATTATACAAAAGATAAATTGAACTTCTTCCAACTTCTTACATTACATTAGCCAAAAATAGGGACAATTCCCCTTGCCCCGGTCCTCGTCTCCCCTTAGTTCCGCCCTTGTGCAACGTCATGTTCATGTGTAAGATAAGATAATGATCATAATTAGTAACTAACAATTGACCTGAAGTTTTTCAATTTTGTACTCTTCTCTTTGCAGTGACACTGCTCTTTGGTGTGGCCGTTTTTGATGAATTTCCATTATTATACAAAAGATAAATTGAACTTCTTCCAACTTCTTACATTACATTAGCCAAAAATAGGGACAATTCCCCCTGCCCCGGTCCTCGTCCCCCTTAGTTCCGCCCTTGTGCAACGTCATGCTTCATGTGTAAGAAAAGATAATGATCATAATTAGTAACTAACAATTGACCTGAAGTTTTTCAATTTTGTATACTCTTCTCTTTGCAGTGACACTGCTCTTTGGTGTGGCTATTTTTGATGAATTTCCATTATTATACAAAAGATAAATTGAACTTCTCCAACTTCTTACATTACATTAGCCAAAAATAGGGACAATTCCCTCCTGCCCCGGTCCTCGTCCCCCTTAGTTCCGCCCTTGTGCAACGTCATGTTCATGTGTAAGAAAAGATAATGATCATAATTAGTAACTAAAAATTGACCTGAAGTTTTTCAATTTTGTACTCTTCTCTTTGCAGTGACACTGCTCTTTGGTGTGGCCGTTTTTGATGAATTTCCATTATTATACAAAAGATAAATTGAACTTCTTCAACTTCTTACATTACATTAGCCAAAAATAGGGACAATTCCCCTTGCCCCGGTCCTCGTCTCCCTTAGTTCCGCCCTTGTGCAACGTCATGTTGATGTGTAAGATAAGATAATGATCATAATTAGTAACTAACAATTGACCTGAAGTTTTTCAATTTTATACTCTTCTCTTTGCAGTGACACTGCTCTTTGGTGTGGCTATTTTTGATGAATTTCCATTATTATACAAAAGATAAATTGAACTTCTCCAACTTCTTACATTACATTAGCCAAAAATAGGGACAATTCCCTCCTGCCCCGGTCCTCGTCCCCCTTAGTTCCGCCCTTGTGCAACGTCATGTTCATGTGTAAGAAAAGATAATGATCATAATTAGTAACTAAAAATTGACCTGAAGTTTTTCAATTTTGTACTCTTCTCTTTGCAGTGACACTGCTCTTTGGTGTGGCCGTTTTTGATGAATTTCCATTATTATACAAAAGATAAATTGAACTTCTTCCAACTTCTTACATTACATTAGCCAAAAATAGGGACAATTCCCTCTGCCCCGGTCCTCGTCCCCCTTAGTTCCGCCCTTGTGCAACGTCATGTTCATGTGTAAGCAAAGATAATGATCATAATTAGTAACTAACAACTGACCTGAAGTTTTTCAATTTTATACTCTTCTCTTTGCAGTGACACTGCTCTTTGGTGTGGCCTTTTTTGATGAATTTCCATTATTATACAAAAGATAAATTGAACTTCTTTAACTTCTTACATTACATTAGGCCAAAAATAGGGACAATTCCCCTTGCCCCGGTCCTCGTCTCCCTTAGTTCCGCCCTTGTGCAACGTCATGTTCATGTGTAAGATAAGATAATGATCATAATTAGTAACTAACAATTGACCTGAAGTTTTTCAATTTTATACTCTTCTCTTTGCAGTGACACTGCTCTTTGGTGTGGCTGTTTTTGATGAATTTCCATTATTATACAAAAGATAAATTGAACTTCTCCAACTTCTTACATTACATTAGCCAAAAATAGGGACAATTCCCCCTGCCCCGGTCCTCGTCCCCCTTAGTTCCGCCCTTGTGCAACGTCATGTTCATGTGTAAGAAAAGATAATGATCATAATTAGTAACTAACAATTGACCTGAAGTTTTTCAATTTTGTACTCTTCTCTTTGCAGTGACACTGCTCTTTGGTGTGGCCGTTTTTGATGAATTTCCATTATTATACAAAAGATAAATTGAACTTCTTCAACTTCTTACATTACATTAGCCAAAAATAGGGACAATTCCCCTGCCCCGGTCCTCGTCTCCCTTAGTTCCGCCCTTGTGCAACGTCATGTTCATGTGTAAGATAAGATAATGATCATAATTAGTAACTAACAATTGACCTGAAGTTTTTCAATTTTATACTCTTCTCTTTGCAGTGACACTGCTCTTTGGTGTGGCCGTTTTTGATGAATTTCCATTATTATACAAAAGATAAATTGAACTTCTCCAACTTCTTACATTACATTAGCCAAAAATAGGGACAATTCCCCCTGCCCCGGTCCTCGTCCCCCTTAGTTCCGCCCTTGTGCAACGTCATGCTTCATGTGTAAGAAAAGATAATGATCATAATTAGTAACTAAAAATTGACCTGAAGTTTTTCAATTTTGTACTCTTCTCTTTGCAGTGACACTGCTCTTTGGTGTGGCCGTTTTTGATGAATTTCCATTATTATACAAAAGATAAATTGAACTTCTTCAACTTCTTACAATTACATTAGCCAAAAATAGGGACAATTCCCCTTGCCCCGGTCCTCGTCTCCCTTAGTTCCGCCCTTGTGCAACGTCATGTTCATGTGTAAGATAAGATAATGATCATAATTAGTAACTAACAATTGACCTGAAGTTTTTCAATTTTATACTCTTCTCTTTGCAGTGACACTGCTCTTTGGTGTGGCTATTTTTGATGAATTTCCATTATTATACAAAAGATAAATTGAACTTCTCCAACTTCTTACATTACATTAGCCAAAAATAGGGACAATTCCCTCTGCCCCGGTCCTCGTCCCCCTTAGTTCCGCCCTTGTGCAACGTCATGTTCATGTGTAAGAAAGATAATGATCATAATTAGTAACTAACAACTTGACCTGAAGTTTTTCAATTTTATACTCTTCTCTTTGCAGTGACACTGCTCTTTGGTGTGGCCGTTTTTGATGAATTTCCATTATTATACAAAAGATAAATTGAACTTCTTTAACTTCTTACATTACATTAGCCAAAAATAGGGACAATTCCCCTTGCCCCGGTCCTCGTCTCCCTTAGTTCCGCCCTTGTGCAACGTCATGTTCATGTGTAAGATAAGATAATGATCATAATTAGTAACTAACAATTGACCTGAAGTTTTTCAATTTTATACTCTTCTCTTTGCAGTGACACTGCTCTTTGGTGTGGCCGTTTTTGATGAATTTCCATTATTATACAAAAGATAAATTGAACTTCTCCAACTTCTTACATTACATTAGCCAAAAATAGGGACAATTCCCCCTGCCCCGGTCCTCGTCCCCCTTAGTTCCGCCCTTGTGCAACGTCATGTTCATGTGTAAGAAAAGATAATGATCATAATTAGTAACTAACAATTGACCTGAAGTTTTTCAATTTTATACTCTTCTCTTTGCAGTGACACTGCTCTTTGGTGTGGCCGTTTTTGATGAATTTCCATTATTATACAAAAGATAAATTGAACTTCTTCAACTTCTTACATTACATTAGCCAAAAATAGGGACAATTCCCCTTGCCCCGGTCCTCGTCTCCCTTAGTTCCGCCCTTGTGCAACGTCATGTTCATGTGTAAGATAAGATAATGATCATAATTAGTAACTAACAATTGACCTGAAGTTTTTCAATTTTATACTCTTCTCTTTGCAGTGACACTGCTCTTTGGTGTGGCTATTTTTGATGAATTTTCCATTATTATACAAAAGATAAATTGAACTTCTCCAACTTCTTACATTACATTAGCCAAAAATAGGGACAATTCCCCCTGCCCCGGTCCTCGTCCCCCTTAGTTCCGCCCTTGTGCAACGTCATGCTCATGTGTAAGAAAAGATAATGATCATAATTAGTAACTAAAAATTGACCTGAAGTTTTTCAATTTTGTACTCTTCTCTTTGCAGTGACACTGCTCTTTGGTGTGGCCGTTTTTGATGAATTTCCATTATTATACAAAAGATAAATTGAACTTCTTCAACTTCTTACATTACATTAGCCAAAAATAGGGACAATTCCCCTTGCCCCGGTCCTCGTCTCCCTTAGTTCCGCCCTTGTGCAACGTCATGTTCATGTGTAAGATAAGATAATGATCATAATTAGTAACTAACAATTGACCTGAAGTTTTTCAATTTTATACTCTTCTCTTTGCAGTGACACTGCTCTTTGGTGTGGCTATTTTTGATGAATTTCCATTATTATACAAAAGATAAATTGAACTTCTCCAACTTCTTACATTACATTAGCCAAAAATAGGGACAATTCCCCCTGCCCCGGTCCTCGTCCCCCTTAGTTCCGCCCTTGTGCAACGTCATGTTCATGTGTAAGAAAAGATAATGATCATAATTAGTAACTAACAATTGACCTGAAGTTTTTCAATTTTATACTCTTCTCTTTGCAGTGACACTGCTCTTTGGTGTGGCCGTTTTTGATGAATTTCCATTATTATACAAAAGATAAATTGAACTTCTTCAACTTCTTACATTACATTAGCCAAAAATAGGGACAATTCCCCTTGCCCCGGTCCTCGTCTCCCTTAGTTCCGCCCTTGTGCAACGTCATGTTCATGTGTAAGATAAGATAATGATCATAATTAGTAACTAACAATTGACCTGAAGTTTTTCAATTTTATACTCTTCTCTTTGCAGTGACACTGCTCTTTGGTGTGGCTATTTTTGATGAATTTCCATTATTATACAAAAGATAAATTGAACTTCTCCAACTTCTTACATTACATTAGCCAAAAATAGGGACAATTCCCCCTGCCCCGGTCCTCGTCCCCCTTAGTTCCGCCCTTGTGCAACGTCATGCTTCATGTGTAAGAAAAGATAATGATCATAATTAGTAACTAAAAATTGACCTGAAGTTTTTCAATTTTGTACTCTTCTCTTTGCAGTGACACTGCTCTTTGGTGTGGCCGTTTTTGATGAATTTCCATTATTATACAAAAGATAAATTGAACTTCTTCAACTTCTTACATTACATTAGCCAAAAATAGGGACAATTCCCCTTGCCCCGGTCCTCGTCTCCCTTAGTTCCGCCCTTGTGCAACGTCATGTTCATGTGTAAGATAAGATAATGATCATAATTAGTAACTAACAATTGACCTGAAGTTTTTCAATTTTATACTCTTCTCTTTGCAGTGACACTGCTCTTTGGTGTGGCTATTTTTGATGAATTTCCATTATTATACAAAAGATAAATTGAACTTCTCCAACTTCTTACATTACATTAGCCAAAAATAGGGACAATTCCCCTGCCCCGGTCCTCGTCCCCCTTAGTTCCGCCCTTGTGCAACGTCATGTTCATGTGTAAGATAAAGATAATGATCATAATTAGTAACTAACAATTGACCTGAAGTTTTTCAATTTTATACTCTTCTCTTTGCAGTGACACTGCTCTTTGGTGTGGCCGTATTTTTGATGAATTTCCATTATTATACAAAAGATAAATTGAACTTCTCCAACTTCTTACATTACATTAGCCAAAAATAGGGACAATTCCCTCTGCCCCGGTCCTCGTCCCCCTTAGTTCCGCCCTTGTGCAACGTCATGTTCATGTGTAAGAAAGATAATGATCATAATTAGTAACTAACAATTGACCTGAAGTTTTTCAATTTTATACTCTTCTCTTTGCAGTGACACTGCTCTTTGGTGTGGCCGTTTTTGATGAATTTCCATTATTATACAAAAGATAAATTGAACTTCTTCAACTTCTTACATTACATTAGCCAAAAATAGGGACAATTCCCCTTGCCCCGGTCCTCGTCTCCCTTAGTTCCGCCCTTGTGCAACGTCATGTTCATGTGTAAGATAAGATAATGATCATAATTAGTAACTAACAATTGACCTGAAGTTTTTCAATTTTATACTCTTCTCTTTGCAGTGACACTGCTCTTTGGTGTGGCTATTTTTGATGAATTTCCATTATTATACAAAAGATAAATTGAACTTCTCCAACTTCTTACATTACATTAGCCAAAAATAGGGACAATTCCCCCTGCCCCGGTCCTCGTCCCCCTTAGTTCCGCCCTTGTGCAACGTCATGTTCATGTGTAAGAAAAGATAATGATCATAATTAGTAACTAACAAATTGACCTGAAGTTTTTCAATTTTATACTCTTCTCTTTGCAGTGACACTGCTCTTTGGTGTGGCCGTTTTTGATGAATTTCCATTATTATACAAAAGATAAATTGAACTTCTTCAACTTCTTACATTACATTAGCCAAAAATAGGGACAATTCCCCTTGCCCCGGTCCTCGTCTCCCTTAGTTCCGCCCTTGTGCAACGTCATGTTCATGTGTAAGATAAGATAATGATCATAATTAGTAACTAACAATTGACCTGAAGTTTTTCAATTTTATACTCTTCTCTTTGCAGTGACACTGCTCTTTGGTGTGGCTATTTTTGATGAATTTTCATTATTATACAAAAGATAAATTGAACTTCTCCAACTTCTTACATTACATTAGCCAAAAATAGGGACAATTCCCCCTGCCCCGGTCCTCGTCCCCCTTAGTTCCGCCCTTGTGCAACGTCATGCTCATGTGTAAGAAAAGATAATGATCATAATTAGTAACTAAAAATTGACCTGAAGTTTTTCAATTTTGTACTCTTCTCTTTGCAGTGACACTGCTCTTTGGTGTGGCCGTTTTTGATGAATTTCCATTATTATACAAAAGATAAATTGAACTTCTTCAACTTCTTACATTACATTAGCCAAAAATAGGGACAATTCCCTCTGCCCCGGTCCTCGTCCCCCTTAGTTCCGCCCTTGTGCAACGTCATGTTCATGTGTAAGATAAGATAATGATCATAATTAGTAACTAACAATTGACCTGAAGTTTTTCAATTTTATACTCTTCTCTTTGCAGTGACACTGCTCTTTGGTGTGGCTATTTTTGATGAATTTCCATTATTATACAAAAGATAAATTGAACTTCTCCAACTTCTTACATTACATTAGCCAAAAATAGGGACAATTCCCCTTGCCCCGGTCCTCGTCCCCCTTAGTTCCGCCCTTGTGCAACGTCATGTTCATGTGTAAGAAAAGATAATGATCATAATTAGTAACTAACAATTGACCTGAAGTTTTTCAATTTTATACTCTTCTCTTTGCAGTGACACTGCTCTTTGGTGTGGCCGTTTTTGATGAATTTCCATTATTATACAAAAGATAAATTGAACTTCTCCAACTTCTTACATTACATTAGCCAAAAATAGGGACAATTCCCCTTGCCCCGGTCCTCGTCTCCCTTAGTTCCGCCCTTGTGCAACGTCATGTTCATGTGTAAGATAAGATAATGATCATAATTAGTAACTAACAATTGACCTGAAGTTTTTCAATTTTATACTCTTCTCTTTGCAGTGACACTGCTCTTTGGTGTGGCTATTTTTGATGAATTTCCATTATTATACAAAAGATAAATTGAACTTCTCCAACTTCTTACATTACATTAGCCAAAAATAGGGACAATTCCCCTGCCCCGGTCCTCGTCCCCCTTAGTTCCGCCCTTGTGCAACGTCATGTTCATGTGTAAGAAAAGATAATGATCATAATTAGTAACTAACAATTGACCTGAAGTTTTTCAATTTTATACTCTTCTCTTTGCAGTGACACTGCTCTTTGGTGTGGCCGTTTTTGATGAATTTCCATTATTATACAAAAGATAAATTGAACTTCTTCCAACTTCTTACATTACATTAGCCAAAAATAGGGACAATTCCCCTTGCCCCGGTCCTCGTCTCCCTTAGTTCCGCCCTTGTGCAACGTCATGTTCATGTGTAAGATAAAGATAATGATCATAATTAGTAACTAACAATTGACCTGAAGTTTTTCAATTTTATACTCTTCTCTTTGCAGTGACACTGCTCTTTGGTGTGGCCGTTTTTGATGAATTTCCATTATTATACAAAAGATAAATTGAACTTCTTCAACTTCTTACATTACATTAGCCAAAAATAGGGACAATTCCCCTTGCCCCGGTCCTCGTCTCCCTTAGTTCCGCCCTTGTGCAACGTCATGTTCATGTGTAAGATAAGATAATGATCATAATTAGTAACTAACAATTGACCTGAAGTTTTTCAATTTTATACTCTTCTCTTTGCAGTGACACTGCTCTTTGGTGTGGCTATTTTTGATGAATTTTCCATTATTATACAAAAGATAAATTGAACTTCTCCAACTTCTTACATTACATTAGCCAAAAATAGGGACAATTCCCCCTGCCCCGGTCCTCGTCCCCCTTAGTTCCGCCCTTGTGCAACGTCATGCTTCATGTGTAAGAAAAGATAATGATCATAATTAGTAACTAAAAATTGACCTGAAGTTTTTCAATTTTGTACTCTTCTCTTTGCAGTGACACTGCTCTTTGGTGTGGCCGTTTTTGATGAATTTCCATTATTATACAAAAGATAAATTGAACTTCTTCAACTTCTTACATTACATTAGCCAAAAATAGGGACAATTCCCCTTGCCCCGGTCCTCGTCTCCCTTAGTTCCGCCCTTGTGCAACGTCATGTTCATGTGTAAGATAAGATAATGATCATAATTAGTAACTAACAATTGACCTGAAGTTTTTCAATTTTATACTCTTCTCTTTGCAGTGACACTGCTCTTTGGTGTGGCTATTTTTGATGAATTTCCATTATTATACAAAAGATAAATTGAACTTCTCCAACTTCTTACATTACATTAGCCAAAAATAGGGACAATTCCCCTCTGCCCCGGTCCTCGTCCCCCTTAGTTCCGCCCTTGTGCAACGTCATGTTCATGTGTAAGCAAAGATAATGATCATAATTAGTAACTAACAACTTGACCTGAAGTTTTTCAATTTTATACTCTTCTCTTTGTAGTGACACTGCTCTTTGGTGTGGCCTTTTTTGATGAATTTCCATTATTATACAAAAGATAAATTGAACTTCTTTAACTTCTTACATTACATTAGGCCAAAAATAGGGACAATTCCCCTTGCCCCGGTCCTCGTCTCCCTTAGTTCCGCCCTTGTGCAACGTCATGTTCATGTGTAAGATAAGATAATGATCATAATTAGTAACTAACAATTGACCTGAAGTTTTTCAATTTTATACTCTTCTCTTTGCAGTGACACTGCTCTTTGGTGTGGCTGTTTTTGATGAATTTCCATTATTATACAAAAGATAAATTGAACTTCTCCAACTTCTTACATTACATTAGCCAAAAATAGGGACAATTCCCCCTGCCCCGGTCCTCGTCCCCCTTAGTTCCGCCCTTGTGCAACGTCATGTTCATGTGTAAGAAAAGATAATGATCATAATTAGTAACTAACAATTGACCTGAAGTTTTTCAATTTTATACTCTTCTCTTTGCAGTGACACTGCTCTTTGGTGTGGCCGTTTTTGATGAATTTCCATTATTATACAAAAGATAAATTGAACTTCTTCAACTTCTTACATTACATTAGCCAAAAATAGGGACAATTCCCCTTGCCCCGGTCCTCGTCTCCCTTAGTTCCGCCCTTGTGCAACGTCATGTTCATGTGTAAGATAAGATAATGATCATAATTAGTAACTAACAATTGACCTGAAGTTTTTCAATTTTATACTCTTCTCTTTGCAGTGACACTGCTCTTTGGTGTGGCTATTTTTGATGAATTTCCATTATTATACAAAAGATAAATTGAACTTCTCCAACTTCTTACATTACATTAGCCAAAAATAGGGACAATTCCCCCTGCCCCGGTCCTCGTCCCCCTTAGTTCCGCCCTTGTGCAACGTCATGCTCATGTGTAAGAAAAGATAATGATCATAATTAGTAACTAAAAATTGACCTGAAGTTTTTCAATTTTGTACTCTTCTCTTTGCAGTGACACTGCTCTTTGGTGTGGCCGTTTTTGATGAATTTCCATTATTATACAAAAGATAAATTGAACTTCTCCAACTTCTTACATTACATTAGCCAAAAATAGGGACAATTCCCCTGCCCCGGTCCTCGTCCCCCTTAGTTCCGCCCTTGTGCAACGTCATGTTCATGTGTAAGAAAAGATAATGATCATAATTAGTAACTAACAATTGACCTGAAGTTTTTCAATTTTATACTCTTCTCTTTGCAGTGACACTGCTCTTTGGTGTGGCCGTTTTTGATGAATTTCCATTATTATACAAAAGATAAATTGAACTTCTTCCAACTTCTTACATTACATTAGCCAAAAATAGGGACAATTCCCCTTGCCCCGGTCCTCGTCTCCCTTAGTTCCGCCCTTGTGCAACGTCATGTTCATGTGTAAGATAAGATAATGATCATAATTAGTAACTAACAATTGACCTGAAGTTTTTCAATTTTATACTCTTCTCTTTGCAGTGACACTGCTCTTTGGTGTGGCCGTTTTTGATGAATTTCCATTATTATACAAAAGATAAATTGAACTTCTCCAACTTCTTACATTACATTAGCCAAAAATAGGGACAATTCCCCCTTGCCCCGGTCCTCGTCCCCCTTAGTTCCGCCCTTGTGCAACGTCATGTTCATGTGTAAGATAAAGATAATGATCATAATTAGTAACTAACAATTGACCTGAAGTTTTTCAATTTTATACTCTTCTCTTTGCAGTGACACTGCTCTTTGGTGTGGCTATTTTTGATGAATTTCCATTATTATACAAAAGATAAATTGAACTTCTCCAACTTCTTACATTACATTAGCCAAAAATAGGGACAATTCCCCCTGCCCCGGTCCTCGTCCCCCTTAGTTCCGCCCTTGTGCAACGTCATGTTCATGTGTAAGAAAGATAATGATCATAATTAGTAACTAACAAATTGACCTGAAGTTTTTCAATTTTATACTCTTCTCTTTGCAGTGACACTGCTCTTTGGTGTGGCCGTTTTTGATGAATTTCCATTATTATACAAAAGATAAATTGAACTTCTTCAACTTCTTACATTACATTAGCCAAAAATAGGGACAATTCCCCTTGCCCCGGTCCTCGTCTCCCTTAGTTCCGCCCTTGTGCAACGTCATGTTCATGTGTAAGATAAGATAATGATCATAATTAGTAACTAACAATTGACCTGAAGTTTTTCAATTTTATACTCTTCTCTTGCAGTGACACTGCTCTTTGGTGTGGCTGTTTTTGATGAATTTCCATTATTATACAAAAGATAAATTGAACTTCTCCAACTTCTTACATTACATTAGCCAAAAATAGGGACAATTCCCCCTGCCCCGGTCCTCGTCCCCCTTAGTTCCGCCCTTGTGCAACGTCATGTTCATGTGTAAGAAAAGATAATGATCATAATTAGTAACTAACAATTGACCTGAAGTTTTTCAATTTTATACTCTTCTCTTTGCAGTGACACTGCTCTTTGGTGTGGCCGTTTTTGATGAATTTCCATTATTATACAAAAGATAAATTGAACTTCTTCAACTTCTTACATTACATTAGCCAAAAATAGGGACAATTCCCCTTGCCCCGGTCCTCGTCTCCCTTAGTTCCGCCCTTGTGCAACGTCATGTTCATGTGTAAGATAAGATAATGATCATAATTAGTAACTAACAATTGACCTGAAGTTTTTCAATTTTATACTCTTCTCTTTGCAGTGACACTGCTCTTTGGTGTGGCTATTTTTGATGAATTTTCATTATTATACAAAAGATAAATTGAACTTCTCCAACTTCTTACATTACATTAGCCAAAAATAGGGACAATTCCCCCTGCCCCGGTCCTCGTCCCCCTTAGTTCCGCCCTTGTGCAACGTCATGCTCATGTGTAAGAAAAGATAATGATCATAATTAGTAACTAAAAATTGACCTGAAGTTTTTCAATTTTGTACTCTTCTCTTTGCAGTGACACTGCTCTTTGGTGTGGCCGTTTTTGATGAATTTCCATTATTATACAAAAGATAAATTGAACTTCTTCAACTTCTTACATTACATTAGCCAAAAATAGGGACAATTCCCCTTGCCCCGGTCCTCGTCTCCCTTAGTTCCGCCCTTGTGCAACGTCATGTTCATGTGTAAGATAAGATAATGATCATAATTAGTAACTAACAATTGACCTGAAGTTTTTCAATTTTATACTCTTCTCTTTGCAGTGACACTGCTCTTTGGTGTGGCTATTTTTGATGAATTTCCATTATTATACAAAAGATAAATTGAACTTCTCCAACTTCTTACATTACATTAGCCAAAAATAGGGACAATTCCCCCTGCCCCGGTCCTCGTCCCCCTTAGTTCCGCCCTTGTGCAACGTCATGTTCATGTGTAAGAAAAGATAATGATCATAATTAGTAACTAACAAATTGACCTGAAGTTTTTCAATTTTATACTCTTCTCTTTGCAGTGACACTGCTCTTTGGTGTGGCCGTTTTTGATGAATTTCCATTATTATACAAAAGATAAATTGAACTTCTTCAACTTCTTACATTACATTAGCCAAAAATAGGGACAATTCCCCTTGCCCCGGTCCTCGTCTCCCTTAGTTCCGCCCTTGTGCAACGTCATGTTCATGTGTAAGATAAGATAATGATCATAATTAGTAACTAACAATTGACCTGAAGTTTTTCAATTTTATACTCTTCTCTTTGCAGTGACACTGCTCTTTGGTGTGGCTATTTTTGATGAATTTCCATTATTATACAAAAGATAAATTGAACTTCTCCAACTTCTTACATTACATTAGCCAAAAATAGGGACAATTCCCTCTGCCCCGGTCCTCGTCCCCCTTAGTTCCGCCCTTGTGCAACGTCATGTTCATGTGTAAGAAAAGATAATGATCATAATTAGTAACTAACAAATTGACCTGAAGTTTTTCAATTTTATACTCTTCTCTTTGCAGTGACACTGCTCTTTGGTGTGGCCGTTTTTGATGAATTTCCATTATTATACAAAAGATAAATTGAACTTCTTCAACTTCTTACATTACATTAGCCAAAAATAGGGACAATTCCCCTTGCCCCGGTCCTCGTCTCCCTTAGTTCCGCCCTTGTGCAACGTCATGTTCATGTGTAAGATAAGATAATGATCATAATTAGTAACTAACAATTGACCTGAAGTTTTTCAATTTTATACTCTTCTCTTTGCAGTGACACTGCTCTTTGGTGTGGCTATTTTTGATGAATTTCCATTATTATACAAAAGATAAATTGAACTTCTCCAACTTCTTACATTACATTAGCCAAAAATAGGGACAATTCCCCCTGCCCCGGTCCTCGTCCCCCTTAGTTCCGCCCTTGTGCAACGTCATGTTCATGTGTAAGAAAAGATAATGATCATAATTAGTAACTAACAAATTGACCTGAAGTTTTTCAATTTTATACTCTTCTCTTTGCAGTGACACTGCTCTTTGGTGTGGCCGTTTTTGATGAATTTCCATTATTATACAAAAGATAAATTGAACTTCTTCAACTTCTTACATTACATTAGCCAAAAATAGGGACAATTCCCCTTGCCCCGGTCCTCGTCTCCCTTAGTTCCGCCCTTGTGCAACGTCATGTTCATGTGTAAGATAAGATAATGATCATAATTAGTAACTAACAATTGACCTGAAGTTTTTCAATTTTATACTCTTCTCTTTGCAGTGACACTGCTCTTTGGTGTGGCCGTTTTTTGATGAATTTCCATTATTATACAAAAGATAAATTGAACTTCTTCCAACTTCTTACATTACATTAGCCAAAAATAGGGACAATTCCCCTTGCCCCGGTCCTCGTCTCCCCTTAGTTCCGCCCTTGTGCAACGTCATGTTCATGTGTAAGATAAGATAATGATCATAATTAGTAACTAACAATTGACCTGAAGTTTTTCAATTTTATACTCTTCTCTTTGCAGTGACACTGCTCTTTGGTGTGGCTATTTTTGATGAATTTCCATTATTATACAAAAGATAAATTGAACTTCTCCAACTTCTTACATTACATTAGCCAAAAATAGGGACAATTCCCTCTGCCCCGGTCCTCGTCCCCCTTAGTTCCGCCCTTGTGCAACGTCATGTTCATGTGTAAGAAAAGATAATGATCATAATTAGTAACTAACAAATTGACCTGAAGTTTTTCAATTTTGTACTCTTCTCTTTGCAGTGACACTGCTCTTTGGTGTGGCCGTTTTTGATGAATTTCCATTATTATACAAAAGATAAATTGAACTTCTTCAACTTCTTACATTACATTAGCCAAAAATAGGGACAATTCCCCTTGCCCCGGTCCTCGTCTCCCTTAGTTCCGCCCTTGTGCAACGTCATGTTCATGTGTAAGATAAGATAATGATCATAATTAGTAACTAACAATTGACCTGAAGTTTTTCAATTTTATACTCTTCTCTTTGCAGTGACACTGCTCTTTGGTGTGGCCGTTTTTGATGAATTTCCATTATTATACAAAAGATAAATTGAACTTCTTCCAACTTCTTACATTACATTAGCCAAAAATAGGGACAATTCCCCTTGCCCCGGTCCTCGTCTCCCCTTAGTTCCGCCCTTGTGCAACGTCATGTTCATGTGTAAGATAAAGATAATGATCATAATTAGTAACTAACAATTGACCTGAAGTTTTTCAATTTTATACTCTTCTCTTTGCAGTGACACTGCTCTTTGGTGTGGCCGTTTTTGATGAATTTCCATTATTATACAAAAGATAAATTGAACTTCTTCAACTTCTTACATTACATTAGCCAAAAATAGGGACAATTCCCCTTGCCCCGGTCCTCGTCTCCCTTAGTTCCGCCCTTGTGCAACGTCATGTTCATGTGTAAGATAAGATAATGATCATAATTAGTAACTAACAATTGACCTGAAGTTTTTCAATTTTATACTCTTCTCTTTGCAGTGACACTGCTCTTTGGTGTGGCTATTTTTGATGAATTTTCCATTATTATACAAAAGATAAATTGAACTTCTCCAACTTCTTACATTACATTAGCCAAAAATAGGGACAATTCCCTCTGCCCCGGTCCTCGTCCCCCTTAGTTCCGCCCTTGTGCAACGTCATGTTCATGTGTAAGAAAAGATAATGATCATAATTAGTAACTAACAAATTGACCTGAAGTTTTTCAATTTTATACTCTTCTCTTTGCAGTGACACTGCTCTTTGGTGTGGCCGTTTTTGATGAATTTCCATTATTATACAAAAGATAAATTGAACTTCTTCAACTTCTTACATTACATTAGCCAAAAATAGGGACAATTCCCCTTGCCCCGGTCCTCGTCTCCCTTAGTTCCGCCCTTGTGCAACGTCATGTTCATGTGTAAGATAAGATAATGATCATAATTAGTAACTAACAATTGACCTGAAGTTTTTCAATTTTATACTCTTCTCCTTTGCAGTGACACTGCTCTTTGGTGTGGCTATTTTTGATGAATTTTCATTATTATACAAAAGATAAATTGAACTTCTCCAACTTC
>OU015761.1:38660397-38698562 GCA_907173295.1 Fagus sylvatica | reverse complement strand
ACACATAGTACAGGAAGTTCATGCCAGTAAGTTTGGGAATAGGACCAGTCAGATTATTGTTGGACAAGAACCTGAAAAAAGATCACCAAAAGCTCTCTTTGTAAAGTGAAATTTCCCATACAAGATGACTAAAAAAAATTTGCATTATAAATGCTGTATTTGGTATGTCAATCATCTTTTCTTACAGCTGGTTAACATTTACAAGATTGCTGAGGTTCGAAGGTATGGACCCGCTTAATGAATTCCTATCAAAGCGTCTGTAGCCAATACAAGATATTCAGTATAATAACTTGAAAGATGCTATAGCTCACAACAATCTCAGGCTGAACTGAGTTGAGCATGTGAGCCAGATACTTACATCACCTCCAAAGTCTGCACAAGTCCAAGGGTATCAGGGATGTTGCCAATGAGATTATTGCTGTTAAGAAGCCTGCAGGAAAATTTAAAATTTAAAAAGCGGATAGAAAGTAAAAAGTAAATTGACAATGTTTTGCTATACAATTGAGAATATCAAAGTTAATTTTTTTCTTAGCTTCCATATCAAAGACATTTAAGCTCATATTTGGCATTAGAGGAAAAATTGATGCAGAGACAATACTCCAAAAATAAAAACAAAGACTTGAACCAAAGAGAGATCTGTTAGACATATTTCAAACGTCATTTATGCCGGTATTATGAGAGCTTGCAACCTAGCTGTACCTACATGTTCTAGACAATGGCACGGTTTCAAGAAACTTACACATGTATCAGAACCATCTTTGAGCTGAAAAGTTGAGGTGGAATTTCGCCTGAGAGCTTATTATGGTCAAGATGGCTGTAGATGATGAAAGAATATTAGCTTGTCATTAATTGGACAAAACGAACTAATTAGCTTGAAAATTACAGAGACTTGACATACAAGTGCTTTGCAAGAAGTAGCATATCAAGACCAGGTGTATTCCCATTAGAGACTGGTATGGGTCCATCAAGCTGGTTTTCAGCTAGGTCTAGCCAATAAAGTTTAGAAAGATGACCAATAGAAGCCGGAATTGGTCCACCGAAGCTATTATTAGTTAGAGATCTGCAATTGGTAGCAAAATGAAAAGTTCCAGAATTCAGTGTACATTGAACCATTTACATGATGCAAAAATGGACCCTTCAATCGGAACACATTGTGTACTAAATGGAAGATAGCTTAAGAGCCATAAGTAATCTCATCGTAGACATTGCATTTAAAATTTAAAACAATGGAAGAATACCAAGTCAAAAGCCTTACAGAACGGTTAGCTTCTGTAGATTTCCTATTGTGTCAGGAATAGAGCCATAGAAACTGCAACCAATCAGGTTTCTAGAGTGCAAAAAGAAACGGATTAACTACAGGGATCTAAAACATAAGTTGAGTATGTATGAGCTAATCCTCTGACAGCATTTGATAATTCCTTACAGGTTTAATAGGTTCGTTAGATTCCCAATTGAACTCGGAAGTCGTCCTGATATGCCCTTGTTGTACGATAGATCCCTATATGAAAAAGCTAATAATCAGGCGAATACTTCATCTAATTGTGAAATAAAACAAAATAAAATTAAAGTTTCAATTTTTATGATGAATCCCCTGAAATGGTTGGTCACAAAGAAAAATAGGGCCCCCAGGCATGAGGAATGTGCTGCCTCAGATGTTGAGCATTGAATCTTAAGACATCTGAGTACTGAAAGCCTATGAAAACAGATGGTAGCCAAATATTTCCTCAACACAAAAAGTTAGAATAGATTACCATAGAAAACAGATGTAGATAAGCGCAAATAGAAGACCTACAAAGTCTGTAACTCAGAAAACTGGCCAATTTCGCTAGATAGCTTCCCCGTCAAATTCATGCTTGTGAGTATTCTGAAATAAAGAACAGTCACATTAATGTAAAAACAAAAATGGACAGAATTAAAAACTTTAGAAAAGCATTGAAAGCTGAAACTTACATGGAGGTCACACGTGAATTGGTGCACACAATCCCTACCCAATTGTCACAAGGATCAGCTCCCTTCCAATCTAGTGTGTTCTTCAACTCATCCTTGAGAGAACAGTAGAAGTAGATCTACACCAGAAATTATAAAATAGTCGTAATGATTGAATCACCAAAAAGGGGGGGAAAGGTAATTTGAATTGTCAAATAAAACTATACAAGGATTATATTGATGTTAAGTTACACATGTACTTATATTATGGGAGCAAGAAGTGTCATTTGAGGTGGAGATCATTGGCAATTATTTTATCGAATATGTACATAAACTGAGAGAAGGATTAAGAGTAGGTTGATCCCATTTGAGAGAATGCAATTTTAGGGACATGGTTGCAATCTTGTGTTATTTCAGCAACACAAAGAACAAAAAGAAAGCACCATCCAAGTTCTGCAAATTAACTCTAAAAGTACCTAAACCATTATATATCCACACAATTATATCATGGGCTAAGTAACTTGAATCATACTTTACAACTCTAATGTCAAATCCTAACTTCTGAATTATGCATAAGGTATTAAGCAAGAAACCTCAGGAACACATATCAATGAAAACTTGATTAACAAACCAAGAAAAAGGAGAAAGCAATTGAACTGAAGTGAACTTACAGTCTTCGTTTGTGGCACCATTGGCTGTCAGTGCTATAACCAAACATTGGATGAAAAGCAGCAGCAGCAGAAACAGCTGAGTACTTCGACCCATTAGGCTTCAAAACCACAGAATTCTTGGAAGATAGTTTTGCTGGATCAAGAAAAAATGCTTCAGGAGTTTCAAATGGAACCCATCTGCTGATGATTACATGTGATCGACTGAAGCATTAGAGAGCTCAAGCTACTGTTGCATAAATGAATAACTTGAATGAACAAACCTTTTGTTTTCATAAATTATAGTAACAAAATGGACCACTCCCATTTGAGGAATAAGATATTTACTAACAAGTCAAGTTGACTGCAACTTGTTTCCTCAGTCATTACAATTCAACAACCACTCACTATGGAGCAGTTAATAGGTACCCCATACCAATAAAAAGAAGACACTAATACAGAATTTAACTTTTTACATGGTTTTATAGTTTGCTTTATGTCATATTTTCGTATGAGATAGTTTTTTTTTTAATTAGTGTGGAGCATCATGTCAGCTGTAGTCTGGGAGTCTAATAATTTTCCAACATGAAGTTCTGGTTTTTTAAAAAGAAAAAAGAAACGAAGAATGAGATAAGGATTCACTCTCTAGTTCATGATGTGAAGACAGAAGTCAGCATAAATCATAAATCCATGACCCCAGGTTGGTTGCAAGTTATTAAATGGGGATTATGCCATATGGGGGGACGTTCTTCTCAGAAAAATCTTTCACAAATTCCTTATCATCAGCTCAAACAATCACAAGAATAACCTATTAGTATTATGTAGGTATTAATTGCATTGGATTCTGTAGGTAACAGATTCAATTCTATATTTAGGGTCTTTAGAATAGCTTAATCGTTGAGTTCCTAAAATCATATATTTTGAAATGAATGGATTGAAATAAATATCAAAGTTTTGATAGTTATTTTTTCAACTAACTAATGTAATCTTATTTATTCAAAAATGAATGAATTGGATCCTCAGAAGTTTAGATTAGAGGATCCTGTTCCTTAGTATAGTGTAGGATGACAAGAAGTGCAATTAATTAAGTAATAGGATTAGGAACAAAAGTAAAGAAGGGATTCAAAAAAGAAAATTCCAACTTTAGCTTTTAGCCTATGTGACTATGTGTTGATGACTCCTTGTTTGTAAGCTTTTCATTTTCCAATGCATGAGCTGGCATGTCATTTTGCACTCCCAGTCCCACTAATAGTCTGTTTATCTCGCATGCTCATAAAAAGTCCAATTTGACTGCACTAGTGCACTGGCCTTCTCTCACTCTAAATTGAATATTCAACTTTGATGTAATTAATTGAGCATCATTACCGGGTCATGCCCTGTCAATTTATTGGGACCTTATGTCTCCATCAATCCAACCATTTTGACATAAGCATTTAAACAAAAATAAAAACTTAATGCAAGTGGTCTGGGTTTGGAAAACGGATAATTTTCATTAGATTCAATTACTGCCAAAAAGAGAAGGTAAGGAAAGGTTAATAAGGAATTAAGTGAGAAATCGAAACAATCTTTCATCAATTTTTCAAGCAGACCATCCATCTTGGAGGAAATAAAGGCAGCTACGTACTGTTGGAAAAGTTTCAGCTTCAAACAGCTCAGAGTTTGACCACAAACATGCCAACCCGATTCAATGAAAAAATCATGCAAAGGTTTTCAAGAGGATAGACATGACATGATGGGTCACTGTTTATGATCTGTTTGGATGGGGTGGATTTCGCTTTATGGAAAAGTTTCAGCTTCAAATCCAAATCAGTCTTTACAAGTTTGAATGATGCCAAAAATTATTTCAGGATGAAAAAATCATGTTGAGATCTGTTTTCAAGAGGATAGACATGATCTATGATGGGTCATTTGTTTATGATCTGTTCCAAATGGGGTTCAAATTGATCGGCTTAAAATTATTAGGATTTGAGATCACCTTGAAAATCCAAATTCTATTGTTTGAATAAAGACCATTAAAATAAAATATTATCATAATAAATCATGGATTTCCTCAAATTTCACAAATCAAAAGGCCTAAAATAAAAAAAAGGCCAAAAAGTTTCAGCTCAAACCTCAGAAAAAATGAAAAAAAAATCAAAAAACCATCACAATCTGTTTGGATGGGGTGGATTTGGGCTCATGGATTTGGATTTGAGGGCCCAAATCCAAATTCTTTGTTTGGATGACTTAAAATCAAAATAGGATTTGGATTTGGGTCAAATCCATCTAGGATTTTAAAGGCCCAAATCCATGGATTTCAAATGACTTCTTAAGGTAGGAATTTCACAAATCCTCTCATTGGATGCCAACACTCAAAATGACTAAAATATCATTGGACCCTCTAAAATACATCTAAAGGCTCTAAAATGACCAAAATGCCCCAAAAATACCAAATGACAAAAAAAAAACCTCCAAAATGACCAAAATACCCACAAAACTACCAAAATGATAAAAAAATATTCATGGAATCATCAAAGCGACCCAAATACTCCTAAAATGACCAAAATAACATCAATACCCTAAAATGACCAAAAAGTAGGACTTACTCAATTTTCTTTTGTCTAAATTGGATGAGAAAGAGATGCCTTACTCAATTTTCTTTTGTCCAAAATGGATGAGAAAGAGATGTGTAGGATCATAGAAAAAGTCGTGGGTCATCATCAAATTATTGACTATAAATTACAACGAGATGCTTCCTATATATGTTTGTGGTCGAAAACACTTGACAGGCCAGGCATCAGTGTGAGACATAAGATCAAATTAGATGATTATTATTTTTTTTAATAGTTACGATAGAATTTCAATCTATAACGTCTGTTACATGATGATTGTTTTTATCATCAAATCAAAACATCAATTTGATTTTTGTGTAGGTGGGATTTGAACTCAAGTCCCTTGCTTGATGACAAGACATTTTATTTTACTAGTTGAACTAATAGAAACACACAAATTAGACACTTGTTAATTTTGGTTTGATGCTTTATTTATTTATTTATATTTTTAGAAGAAATGTGGTTGATGTTGACTGAAACAACCATAACCTGGATGGATGGATGCTTGAGTATTTTTTATATTGTTTCCAGCAAGGTTTTTCCTCTAATGCATTTGCTTAAAGGATCATCCTATGCCTATGGTACCCACATATTTTTTATGGGTACTGTAATATAACCTGGTCCAAAAAAACAAACCAGGGGGCTTTATTTTTACGATCAACTAATTAGTAATTTTTACAGTGTGAGTTAGTAATATATATACTCTAGATTAGAAACTCTAGCCGCCATAAAACCTATTACTTGTTTCTGACTCAAAAATCATAGAGAGAATGTTGCTTAAGGATTTTAAAGAGATGATGCTAGCAAATTTTTGAGGTTGGAATTGTAGATCTTTAGAAGAAGGAAAGGTTTAGAGAGAGATTTTGAAATTTTGTAAGTTTACTTGAGGTAAGTAACTTTTTCCGTAACTAATTATTTTGCTAAAACTTCCCCATGTTATTTATTAAATTTTTTTTTTCTTATAGATTATTATTTTAATTATTTTAGATACATTGATTTAAAGAAAATAATTAGAGTTTCTTCTTTTTGAAATATTATAAATATATTTGATTTAGTTGGTTATTTAGAAAATTTTGTTTCCTCAACTTTGATCAAGCATTTTTGAATTTTGCGAAAAGAACCATATATATGTTGGTGATTTTAGGGGTATTTTTTACTTTTCAGGATTGTTTTGACTATCTTGGTGATTTTAGGGTATTTTGGTCATTTTCTATAGGTTTTGGGATTATTTTGTCATTTTAGAGGTTTTCGTAGTTATTTTGGTTATTTTCTGTATTTTGGTCAATTTATAGGTATTTTGGTGATTTTAGAGGAATGCATTTTGATAAATAAAAAAATAAAAAAAAAAGGTTTAGGGGGTATTTTGGTTGTTTTAGAGGTTTAATATTATTTTGATGATTTTAGGGGTATTTTGGTCATCATGGCGTTTTTGGGGTATTTTGGTCATTTTTTACATTTTGGGGTTGTTTTGGAGATTTTAGTGATTTTAGGGGTATTTTGGTCATTTTAGAGGTTTCGGAGATTTTTTTATTTTATTTTAAAAGATTTTGGGTTATTTTGGTAATTTTGGTAATTTTATGTATTTTGGTCAATTTATAGGTTTCAAAATTCTAAATTTCAAATCCTCCTTTGTATAAATGGATCCAAACAAGAAATTTTAAAATTAATGGATTTTGAATCAAGACATTTCAAATCTATTGATTTAAAATCCAAATCCAAGTATCCAAACGCAACCTAAATTAAAATAAATCCTCCTTTGTGCTTCCTGCATCACATATCTAACCAATTTTAGCTAACATGCATGTAAAAATTTCAAATTTAAAACTAGATTCAGGTGGGATATGCATGTGAAAACACAAAACTTAAAAACTTGATTTTGGAGGAAATGTAAATTTGATAGAACCCAAGTTAAAACTAGTTTTTAAGGGAATACATTAGGTCCCATTTTGAACAAAAAATATTACCAAACTAAAAGCAATTAAAATCAGTTACACAGTTCTTGGCTACCCTAGTTCTATGATATACCAAATCACATAAGTATTAGCATTCCAGTAATGATTCAATTTCTTTAAATTTTCACAAGATTGTCTGTACAATCTAACAAACCAAAGACATGATCATTCCGCTATATAAAAAATAAAATGATATCATGCATTTCAATTACAAATTCTGGTTCTTTGCCATGTGAAACAAGCATCACAAAAGCTTCTATCCAATAGAAAGCGGCCAATTGGCACGAAACTCAACATTCAAAGTGTAAAAGCCTACTCAATCAAGTTCTATCTTTGAAGTTGGAAAACCCCCACTGTACTCAAAAGGCTCATTGCTGTAAGGATGGCCAGAATTCCCCTTACTTACCTCCTCATAACTCGCTGAAGTTGATGAAGATTCAGCATTGGGATTCAAGCCAGCCAGCTGCATTATGTTCTCAATCTCTTTCACCACATCACCCATTGCAGGCCTGTTAGCTCCTGATTCTTCAACACACCTCATCACCAGGTTCACGAACTTCTCTAAACCTTTCAGTGATGTTTGCAAACCAATGGCTGGGTCAAGAATTTCTTGCAGGTTGTATAATACTTTCGTTTTATCCATTGCCATCTGTACCACTCTTACAATATATTTCCCTCATTCAATTGGCATTCTTGCAGTTATCAGCTCCAACATTAGCACTCCAAAGCTATATACATCACACTTTTCAGTCAACTGCTGACTCCTGTAATATTCAGGATCCAAGTACCCCTACAACATTAAAGAAAATCAAGTAATAGTGCCAGATTTTGATGCAATGCCATCTAATTTTAAATGGATTCAAAGACTTAAATGCACATGGCTCCAAGAAATTTGTTGAACTTCAGATTCCCTTGTTCACAGGAAAGCATGTGTATTGTTTGTTAAGAAAATTTATATTTTACACACTGACACATGTGACCTTATGGTCCAACAGGTTCTGGTAAGAAACTACCTAATAAGAAAGACCAGCTGACAATGGGAAAAGTTTTGCAAAAATCTTAATATATTTTTTGATGCGTCTAATTAAGTTTATCTTAAAGCCAGATTCATTTTTATTATTTAATAATTGGGTCTAAGCCCATTAGAATACTTAAGTTAAGTTTATTTAAGGCTTAGTAGTCTATATAAGCAAAGTTTGTACTCATTTCAATTTTCAAGGCAATTGATGATTAATGAATTTTTATGATTAGAGAATGTTTCTCTGTTTTTGTTTGGTGGTGATGCCAAACACCCTTCGATGGGTTTGCAGGCAGATTCTTCGTGATTCCTAGAATTCATTTTGTTTTCTCTTCCTTTTCCCTCTCTCTATTTGTCAAATTATTTGTCCCGCATCAGTTTTTCCATTACTAAATGTAGCTGGATTATTATCAAGCTCTTGATGCTTATTTTATTTCACTAAAAATCTCATGTTGGAGTACACAAATAAATTTTATGGTTGAACTTATTATAAAACCCCAGTCTTCCTACATTACTTTTATTTTCCTCTTGTTTTTACCACAAAAAAGAAACAGAAAAAAAAGGGCATTAATTTTGCTAAAAGGATTTTCCACTGACCATTGTGCCTTTTGTTAGCCTCAAGGTTTCAATAATTATTAATTGGCTAATTAATCCAAGGACATTCATGTAGTTTTGATGATAACCATGATTTTAAGTTGTTCATTAATGATATTTTCATATGAACTAATGATTTATGTTTTAAAGCTTAATTTTGACTATTGATTTAATTGGACCAAGATGGCCAATTCAAATATCAAGCAAATACAAAGTTGACAAGTTGCAAATTCATTGAAGATCAAAGTCATCAAGACTCAAGACAAAGAAATCAAGCTCAAAGACAATGATCCGAGACATATGAGAAGTAAGAGTTAGGTTTTGTAAAGTTTATTAAGATTTGATCTTTAAGGCTCAACTTTAAAACAAACTTCAATTGAAAAATCTCTTAAAGTTTTCAAAAGACAAACTTGATTGGTTGAAATTCAAATGTAAGACAACCATATCAATTGAAAAATCTTTTAAAGTTTTCAAAGACAACTTGATTGGTTGAAATTCAAATATAAGACAACCATATCAATTGAAAAATCTCTTAAAGTTTTCAAAGACAAACTTGATTGGTTGAAATTCAAATATAAGACAACCATATCAATTGAAAAATCTCTTAAAGTCTTCAAAGACAAATTTGATTAGTTGAAATTCAAATATAAGACAACCATATCAATTGAAAAATCTCTTAAAGTCTTCAAAGACAACTTGATTGGTTGAAATTCAAATATAAGACAACCATATCAATTGAAAAATCTCTTAAAGTCTTCAAAGACAACTTGATTGGTTGAAATTCAAATATAAGACAACAATATCAATTGAAAAATCTCTTAAAGTCTTCAAAGACAAACTTAATTGATTGAAATTCACATGCAAGACAACCATATCAATTATGGTTGAAAAATCTTAAGAAGAAAAGTTTTCAAAGAAAGCAAATTGATTGATTGAAAATCAAGAAGAATGCAAGACAACATGATGGCTATAAATACTACCCTTTCTTCATTTCTAAACATCAAGCATACAAGAGAAATCAAAGATAGAAAAGATAACATCTTATACATCAATCCATCCTTCTCAAGCTTATATTTTCATATCATTCAAAATCCTTGATTGAAAATTTCTCTAAACACTTTTTGAGCCATATTGATCAAATCCTTGATATACTATTAGAGTGAGCATATTGTGTACAATTACTCTTTGAGAGAGCCTTATCTTGTACAACAAATACTTTGTTGAAACCATTGAGTGTTTTTGTTAGGGTTTTGGTATAAATCCTAAGTAGTGAAAAGGATTTTTCACTGGGTGGTTACTCTTCACCTTGTAAGGAAGATTTGTGGGTCTTGGTATAAATCCTAAGAGTGAAAAGGATTTTTCACTCGGTGGTTACTCTTCACCGTGTAAAGAAGATTTGTAACGGTTTTGATCTTCACCCGAAAGAAGATTGTCAAATTAGTGAATTTGGGAATCCTCGAGAAGTGATCTTGAGGCGGGGACGTAGGCGGGGAAGCCGAACCTCGATAACAATCACTGTGTTTGATTTTCTCTATCTCTATCTCTTACTTATTCAATTGCTTATATATGCTTGTGTTTGATTTTCTATCATATCTTATTGCAATTGAATTGTGTTCTTAAATTTGTTTTTGCTAATTGAAAATAGTTTTTAATTCCGCATTTAAATCGAAAAAGTTTGCCTCAACCTAAATCACCCCCCCTCTTAGGTTGATATTTGGGTAACAATTGGTATCAGAGCCAAGGCTCTACATATAGATTTAACAATCTTAGAGTTAAGATCATGGCAAACACATTTAGACCTCAAATGGTTGAAGGTCAATCTACAAATAGACCACCCTTGTTCAATAGTAGTGATTATAGTTATTGGAAAACTAGAATGACTACGTACATTAAAGGTCAAGATTATCTCATATGGAAAATCATTGTAAATGGTCCTCATGTTCCTACTAAAATAGTAGAAGAACAAGAAATACCCAAACAAGAAACTGAATGGGATGAAAATGATGTCAAACTCATTGAATTAAATTATAAAGCTATGAATTGTTTATATTGTGCGTTTGACTCAAAGGAATTTGATGAAATTTCAAGTTGTAATTCAGCTAAAGAAATTTGGGAAAGACTTGAAGCTACATATGAAGGAAAGCAAGTCAAGAATCAAAGATGAGCATGCTTGTTCATGATCACAAATTGCCTCAAATAGAGAAAGATGAATGTACAAGCATTAGCCCTCAAACATCCAACGATGAAGAAGATTCTACCAAAGCTTTTTGCTTAATGGCATATGAAGATGAGGTAACTTCTAAACTTAATTCTTTAGAAGATGAATCTTATAGCTATGATGAATTACAAAATGCTTTTGAAGAATTGGTTGAAGAAATTGAGAAGAATGTTTTGAAAAATAAAGTTTTTAAAAAGAAAGTCACATCTCTTTCAAACGAATTAGATGATTTCAAAAGCAAAAATGAAATTTTAGAAAAACAAATTATTTCTTTAAATGATAAAAATCTATCTTTAGAAAAAGAAATAATTAAGTTGAAAATTGAATCACAAAGCTTCATTGAGAAAATGAAAGCAAAAGATGTGGAAACATCATCACAAATAGCTTATGATTCAAATCTCTTAGTAAATGAAAATAAAGAATTAAAACTCAAAATTGAAAACTTAAACAAAATTTTGACTAACTTTACAAATGGAAAGAAAAATTTGGATAATTTGTTAGGTAGTCAAAGATGTGTTTTTGACAAAGCGGGTATTGGATATAACCCGAAAATAAAAGAAAAACACTATCAAAAATTTTTCATTAATGAAAACTTCTTGAAATCTCCCATATGTAAACATTGTGGAAAATTAGGGCATAATATTCATACATGTCCCATGAAAAATATGATTTGGGTAGTCAAAGGAACTACTCCTCCAAAAGCTAACCCTAGTGGACCCAAGAAAATTTGGGTACCAAAGAAGGTTATTTGAAGTTGTTTTGTAGGTGTGCTTGATATCCATATCTACCAAAGATAAGTGGTTTCTCAATAATGGATGTTCAAGGCATATGATGGATGATAAAAATAAGTTTACTTCTCTTACTCTAAAAGATGGAGGAAATGTCAAATTCGGTGATAACTCAAAAGGAAAGATCATCGGTATAGGTAATATTGGTAAAACACATTCTCTTGTTATTGAAGATGTTCTCTTGGTTGATGGTTTGAAACATAACTTGCTAAGTATTAGCCAATTGTGTGATAAAGGTTATAATGTAATATTTAAATCAATCATGTGCATTATAGTAAATGAAATTGATAATCAAGTTTTATTTGTGGCATTTAGAAATGAAAATGTCTACACTATTGATTTTGATAATATGACTTCAAAAGAATCAATTTGCCTTGCTGCCATAAATGAAAATAGTTGGTTGTGGCATAGAAGATTAGGACATGTCAATATGGAATTACTCTCAAAATTGTCTAAACTTGATTTAGTAAAAGGCTTGCCGGTTACTAAATTTGTTAAAGATAAAATATGTGATGCATGTCAACTAGGTAAACAAACTAAGTCATCTTTTAAGAAAAAGAAAGTTATTTCTACTTCAAGACCTCTAGAATTATTGCATATGGATTTATTTGGTCCTATTAGAACCGCTAGCTTAAGTGGCAAATTGTATGCATTTGTAATTGTTGATGATTACTCTCGCTATACATGGGTATTATTTCTTGCTCATAAAAATGAAGCTCATAAAGCATTTGTTAAACATTGTAGAAGAATTCAAAATGAAAAAGGTTATACAATTAACAATGTTAGAAGTGATAGAGGTAGAGAATTTGATAATCAAGATATTGAACTATATTGTGATCAAAATGGTTTTGGACACAATTTCTCGGCACCTCGTACTCCTCAACAAAATGGAGTAGTAGAACGTAAAAATAGATCACTTCAAGAAATGTCTAGAACTATGCTTAATGAACATAATTTACCTCAATACTTTTGGGCTGAAGCTGTTAACACTGCTTGCTATGTTATAAATAGAACCATCATTAGAAACACTTTAAATAAAACTCCTTATGAACTATGGAATAATCGAAAACCTAACATTGGATATTTCAAAGTTTTTGGATGTAAGTGCTTTGTATTGAATGATAGAGATAATCTTGGTAAATTCGATGCTAAATCCGATGAAGGTATATTCCTTGGTTATTCTACAAATAGTAAAGCATATAGAGTGTTCAATAAACGAACTATGGTTGTTGATGAATCTATGCATGTTGTTTTTGATGAAACTAATCCATTCCATATAAAAAATAATTGTGATGATGAGCCAATTTCTCTTGAAAATAAAGCTAGTTCATCTAACCAAGTTGATTTAAGTGAAAAAGTCAAAGATCAAGTAGATGAACCAAAAGATGAAGAAAAAGCGCTTCCTCCAACCAACAATGAAGAATTACCAAAAAGTTGGAACGTAGTCCATAGTCATCCTAAAGAATTGATCATTGGTGAAATTGAACATGGAGTAAGCACAAGATCAAAGCTCAAGGACATCTGCAACAACATGGCGTTTCTCTCACAAATTGAACCAAAGAACATAAATGAAGCTATTGAAGATGAATCATGGATCTTTGGCAATGCAAGAAGAGCTAAACCAATTTGAAAGAAACAAGGTATGGACTCTTGCACCTAGACCCAAGGACCACTCCGTCATTGGTACAAAATGGGTATTCCGAAACAAAAAGGATGAAGAAGGTATAATAGTAAGGAACAAAGCAAGGTTAGTCGCTCAAGGTTATAATCAAGAGGAAGGTATTGATTATGGAGAGACTTATGCTCCAGTTGCTAGATTAGAAGCTATACGCATGTTACTTGCTTTTGCATGTTTTAAAAATTTTAAATTATTTCAAATGGATGTCAAAAGTGCCTTTTTAAATGGTTTTATTGCCGAAGAAGTTTATGTAGAACAACCTCCTGGATTTGAAAATCATGAATTTCCAAACCACGTTTTTAAATTATCAAAAGCTTTATATGGTTTAAAACAAGCTCCAAGAGCTTGGTATGAACGACTAAGTGGTTTCCTTATTGAAAAGGGTTTTACACGTGGAAAACTTGACACAACATTATTTCTAATGTTTGATGGAAAAGACATGCTTATTGTGCAAATCTATGTTGATGATATTATATTTGGTTCTACTAATGAAAACTTGTGCAAAGAATTCTCTAAGACTATGCAGGATGAATTCGAAATGAGTATGATGGGTGAGCTAAAATTCTTTCTCGGACTTCAAATAAAGCAAACCGAAGATGGGATATTCTTAAATCAATCCAAATATGTCATAGACTTACTAAAAAGATTTGGATTGACAAATGCTAAAGCATATGGAACTCCCATGAGTCCTTCAACTAAAGCTTGACAAAGATGAGAAAGGTAAACCGGTGGACGTTAAGCTATATCGAGGTATGATTGGTAGTTTACTTTATTTAACCGCAAGTAGACCCGATATAATGTTTAGTGTATGTCTTTGCGCTCGATTTCAATCCTGTCCTAAAGAATCACACTTAATTGCAGTCAAACGAATATTTCGATATTTGCTTGGAACCATTGATTTAGGATTATGGTACCCTAAGTCAAATTCATTTGACTTAATAAGCTACACGGATGCGGATTTTGCTGGTTGCAAAATTGATCGCAAAAGCACTAGTGGTACTTGTCACTTTCTAGGACACTCACTAGTATCATGGTTTAGTAAAAAGCAAAATTCTGTGGCCTTATCAACGGCGGAAGCCGAATATGTAGCGGCCGGTAGTTGTTGTGCTCAATCTCTCTACATAAAACAACAACTAGAGGATTTTAAAATTCTTTTTGATCATATTCCCATAAGGTGTGATAACACAAGTGCCATAAGTTTAAGTAAAAATCCTATCCAACACTCTCGCACAAAGCACATTGAAATTAGATACCATTTTATAAGAGATCATGTACAAAAAGGGGACATTGAACTTGAATTTGTAAGCACCGATAGTCAATGGGCGGATATTCTCACGAAACCTCTCATTGAAGAACGATTTTGCACAATTCGACGTGAAATAGGTATGGCTAGATACGTTGATATCAAATAAGAAGTTTAAACTTATTATCTTCTCTATATATACTTAAGAATTGAATATAAAATGATTTTATGCATATCATGTTCATAAAATTGTTCATTTTATATCTTCCTAGTTATATTGTTTGAACATTAAATTATATGCCCAGTTCTATGTATATTTGCGTATATGTTCATGCATAAAATAAGAAATAAAACTCATCATTTAAACAAACTTGAGTTTATTAAAAAGAAAGCATAAAGGAGAAGTCAACACAAAAGGAAAAACCACTACACTTCCCACTACATTTATTTAGGGATAGAGCGAGAAGTCAATTCCTTCACCTCAGCTAGTAGCTTCTCGTACTGCTTCTGCAGCTTATTAGTGGTCTTGCTCTGCTCTGTGGACCGGATTACCAAATCATCGGCATAAGAATCCACGAGCGCCTTCAGCCTTTTGTTCTCCTCCTTGACCTCCCCTACTTTCTTCTTACTCTCCTTCAGCAACCTTTGTAAAATGGTGACTTGAGAACGCAGCGCTTTCACTTCCATATTCCTAACATGAAGACGACGTCCCATGTTAGAAACAGTGGCAGTACACTGAATCGTGAGTGCCAATGATTCATTTATTATTTGTGGGTCAGTCCTCCCAGCTAAAATCTTTGCATCCTCCGGAGTACAAAGACCGGCAGCTACTGCGGTGGCAGTCTCACCATTCAATATCACTGAATCAGTTACTGATACAGGGCCATTAATTGAAAGGAAGTAAGGACGCCAGACTTCTGGCATCACACTAGGCGTATCATTTAGATTAATTGTTTCTGGTTTGTTTTGAGAAGAAGAGGAAGCCATTCTAGAAAATCTAATAAGAGATTAAGCTAAGAGTTTGAAAATGATGAAGTTCATCGAAAATTAGTGTGTGTTAAATAAACCTCAGATTTTTGAACACCAGCCTGTACCTATCACCCGACTCCCGAGATTTTTCTTCAAAATTCAACGTTCAAATCTCGAGATTTAACGTATACGGAAATATCACTGACTCAGAACTCGATGCGTCGACAAAATCTGTTTTCTGAAAAAGCAGAAATTTTTTTTCAAACTTCCTGATTTATCGGTGTCTCTGGCGTGCGTAATTGGATAAGTCTGACACATAGCAAAATCTGAACCCTTCATTCACACTTACGACACGTAGCAAAATCTGAACCATTCATTCACACTTATGACACATAGCAAAATCTGAACCATTCATTCACACTTATGACACGTAGCAAAATCTGAACCATTCCTTCAAACAGCGCGTCTGTCCTATAAATTCGCTTCACCTCTCCACTACATACTCACACCTCTCAGATAATATTTTCTCTCATTCTTTAGATAACACTCTAAGAGGATGCAGCATCATTTAGAGATTCATAAAATCAAATACTTGATCTTCTCAGATAGAAGCAAAATTATTATTGATCAAGTCTTCCACGAAGCAAGATTATTATTGATCATGCTTCTCGGTTGAAGTACCTCTCTCATACACCAGGTTGATGGGAAGATCTTTAGCATACACTCCAAATATATCTTCCTCATCCGAATCATCCCGTTCATACAACTGTTGATACACCTGAAGCTTTGTATGACAGAAGAGAGAGAGTACGTAATATATGGGCATCATCCCATGTCCTTTCCAGATTGCTTAAATCATCAGCATTTTAGGCATATGGCAAGGGACATCATATCCTTTCTTGAAGCATCTTCAACCGAACCCTCAATCCAACCGAACCACTAGGATGAAGAATCTTACAAATATGAATATATTTGTTTTATTTCTTTATGCCAAATAGGAGAAAAATATGATATGTTGGGGTAGAAACCAAAAGGGAAAAATATATTTTTTGTTCAATTTTGGTTGTTTAAAATGTTGAGTGATGTTTGGAGATATTGAATCTAATATTTATTTTTTTGATGATGCCAAGGGGGAGAAAGACATGACATTTTTTTGTATCTATTAGTGAATTATCATATCTTGCAATAATTAGCATCTTGCAATAATTAACAAAAATGCGCATATATATTGATTGCTTGATAATGCTTAAATGAAAAATTGATCTATGCATAAAGATAGGGGGAGATTTAAAAATCTCTAATATAAAGATATGCATTATTTTAGGGGGAGCTTTTCAAGAAAAGCTTCAAAATCATAAATCGTATAAAAATATCATATCATATGTGTCATCATCAAAAAGGGGGAGATTGTTAGCCTCAAGGTTTCAATAATTATTAATTGGCTAATTAATCCAAGGACATTCATGTAGTTTTGATGATAACCATGATTTTAAGTTGTTCATTAATGATATTTTCATATGAACTAATGATTTATGTTTTAAAGCTTAATTTTGACTATTGATTTAATTGGACCAAGATGGCCAATTCAAATATCAAGCAAATGCAAAGTTGACAAGTTGCAAATTCATTGAAGATCAAAGTCATCAAGACTCAAGACAAAGAAATCAAGCTCAAAGACAATGATCCGAGACATATGAGAAGTAAGAGTTAGGTTTTGTAAAGTTTATTAAGATTTGATCTTTAAGGCTCAACTTTAAAACAAACTTCAATTGAAAAATCTCTTAAAGTTTTCAAAAGACAAACTTGATTGGTTGAAATTCAAATGTAAGACAACCATATCAATTGAAAAATCTTTTAAAGTTTTCAAAGACAACTTGATTGGTTGAAATTCAAATATAAGACAACCATATCAATTGAAAAATCTCTTAAAGTTTTCAAAGACAAACTTGATTGGTTGAAATTCAAATATAAGACAACCATATCAATTGAAAAATCTCTTAAAGTCTTCAAAGACAAACTTGATTGGTTGAAATTCAAATATAAGACAACCATATCAATTGAAAAATCTCTTAAAGTCTTCAAAGACAAACTTGATTGGTTGAAATTCAAATATAAGACAACCATATCAATTGAAAAATCTCTTAAAGTTTTCAAAGACAACTTGATTGGTTGAAATTCAAATATAAGACAACAATATCAATTGAAAAATCTCTTAAAGTCTTCAAAGACAAACTTAATTGATTGAAATTCACATGCAAGACAACCATATCAATTATGGTTGAAAAATCTTAAGAAGAAAAGTTTTCAAAGAAAACAAATTGATTGATTGAAAATCAAGAAGAATGCAAGACAACATGATGGCTATAAATACTACCCTTTCTTCATTTCTAAATATCAAGCATACAAGAGAAATCAAAGATAGAAAAGATAACATCTTATACATCAATCCATCCTTCTCAAGCTTATATTTTCATATCATTCAAAATCCTTGATTGAAAATTTCTCTAAACACTTTTTGAGCCATATTGATCAAATCCTTGATATACTATTAGAGTGAGCATATTGTGTACAATTACTCTTTGAGAGAGCCTTATCTTGTACAACAAATACTTTGTTGAAACCATTGAGTGTTTTGTTAGGGTTTTGGTATAAATCCTAAGTAGTGAAAAGGATTTTTCACTGGGTGGTTACTCTTCACCTTGTAAGGAAGATTTGTGGGTCTTGGTATAAATCCTAAGAGTGAAAAGGATTTTTCACTCGGTGGTTACTCTTCACTGTGTAAAGGAAGATTTGTAACGGTTTTGATCTTCACCCGAAAGAAGATTGTCAAATTAGTGAATTTGGGAATCCTCGAAGAAGTGATTCTTGAGGCGGGGACGTAGGCGGGGAAGCCGAACCTCGATAACAATCACTGTGTTTGATTTTCTCTATCTCTATCTCTTACTTATTCAATTGCTTATATATGCTTGTGTTTGATTTTCTATCATATCTTATTGCAATTGAATTGTGTTCTTAAATTTGTTTTTGCTAATTGAAAATATTTTTTAATTCCGCATTTAAATCGAAAAAGTTTGCCTCAACCTAAATCACCCCCCCTCTTAGGTTGATATTTGGGTAACACCTTTAACTTGAGTGCTGACATGCCCGTTTTCATCATCACCCATAGGCTTAGACAGTCCAAAATCAGCAACTTTTGCATTTAAGTGCTCATCTAGCAGAATGTTGGCTGATTTAATGTCCCTGTGTATAATAGGAGGGTTGGCACTTTCATGAAGATAGGACAGGCCTCTAGCTGCACCAAGGGCTAGCTTTAGTCTCCTCATCCAATCCAAACTGATTCCTAACTTCCCTATATAAACAAAAGCTGTCTCATTAAATCTTTATGAAAAATTATGTCAGCATTGTCTACATGATAATTTACATTGCCTGGAAAGAAGCTATCATGTTTTCAAGGCAGTCAGGTGAGGCAAGCATTGTAACATAAACATGGTGAATGTCACGACCCGAACCCAAACCAAAGATTTAGGTACATGACTTGTCATACTTAACACTAAGCTTAGCTTAGTAGTAATAGAACAAGAGATTTAAACCTGTAACGTAGAGAAAACTAGCAACCAAGAATGGAGCAGAGCAAAACTAGATATCCATAATATAATCAATCAGAATTGTCATTCTAATACTCCAAAAACCATAATTCTCCTAATAAAAATATCTCATCTTGAAACACAATAAATAAACCTTAAACTAATTGTCATTCCAGAATTCAGTGTACATTGAACCATTTACATGATGCAAAAATAGACCCTTCATCCATAACACATTGTATACTAAATGGAAGATAACTTAAGAGCCATAATAGTAGACAATGCATTAAAAATTCAAAACAATAGAAGAACACCAAGTCAAAAGCCTTACAGAGTGGTTAGCTGCCGTAGATTTCCTATTGTGTCTGGAATAGAGCCATAGAAACTGCAACCAATCAGGTTTCTAGAGCGCAAAAACCAACAGGTTAACTACAGGGATCTAAAACTCAAGTTGAGTGTAAGCTAATCCTCTGACAGCAATTCATAGGATAATTCCTTACAGGTTTAATAGGTTTGTTAAATCCCCGATTTTACTCAGAAGTTGTCCTGTTATGTCCTTGTTGTAAGATAGATCCCTATATGAGAAAGCTGATAATCAGGAATGAACTTACACAACACTAAACTGAAGAAGCGACTAGTGAATACTGCATCAAATAAAGGAGTATTTGATTTCATCTAATTGTGAAATACAACCAAAATAATTTTTTTTTGTCTCTATTTTCATGATGATTATCCCCTGAAATGGTTGGTCTCTGAGATGCATGTCTCAAAGATAAAGAGGGCCCCCAGGCATGAGGAATGTGCTTCCTCAGATGTTGAGCATTGAATCTTAAAGACATCTGAGTACTGAAAGCCTATGAAAACAGATGGTAGCCAAGTCTTTCCTCAACACAGAAGTAAAACAAATTACCATAAAAAAGAAGTAGATAAGCGCAAATAGAAGACCTACAAAGTCTGTAACTCAGAAAACTGGCCAATTTCACTAGATAGCATCCCGGTCAAATTCATGCTTGTGAATATTCTGAAATAAAAAGTCACATTAATATTTTTTTTTAAATGGACAGAATTAGAAACCTTAAGAAAAGCATTAAAGGGTGAAACTTACATGGAGGTCACACGTGAATTGTTGCACACAATCCCTGCACAATTGTTACAAGGATCAGCACCCTCCCAACTTTGTGGTGTGTTCTTCTTCTTCAACTCATCCGTGAGAGACAGTAGACCTTCAACTGCAGCAGAAATTATAAAACAGTATTAACGATTAAATCACCAAAAAGGAAAGAAAAAAAAATGCAATTTGAATTGTCAAATAAAAACTATACAAGGATTTTATTTTATTTTTTGATGATAAGTTTGGCAATTATTTGAGGTGGAGATCATTGGCAATTATTTGAGAGAATGCAATTTTAGGGACATGGTTGCAATCTAGTGTTATTTCAGCAACACAAAGAACAAAAAGAAAGCACCATCCAAGTTCTGCAAATTAACTCTAAAAGTACCTAAACCATTATATTTCCACACAATTATATCATGGGCTAAGTAACTTGAATCATACTTTACAACTCTAATGTCAAATCCTAACTTCTGAATTATGCATAAGGTATTAAGCAAGAAACCTCAGGAACACATATCAATGAAAACTTGATTAACAAACCAAGAAAAAGGAGAAAGCAATCGACTGAAGTGAACATACAGTCGTCGTTTGTGGCACCATCGGCTGTCAGTGCTATAACCAAACATTGGATGAAAAGCAGCAGCAGCAGCAGAAACAGCTGAGTACTTCGACCCATTAGGCTTGCTTCAAAACCACAGAATTCTTGGAAGATAGTTTTGCTACTTGAGGTTGAGGGTGTACCACATAGCTATACTCTTGGAAAACTGAATAATTACCCTTGATGATGACATGTAATCGACTGAAGCATTAGAGAACTCAAGCTAGAGCTGCATAAAAGAAGGATTTGAATGAACAAACTTTCTGTTGTCATAAATAAATTATAACAAAAATGAGCAGTCATATTTGAGGAAAGATTGATATAAAGATTGCAACTTGTTTCCAAATTAATTACGATATAACGACCTAGTTAGAAGATAAAAGAAGTGACTAATGAGGTAATTAGGTATCAGTCTCAGAAAATTCTCTATAAATCATAAATGTATGACACCCAGATTCATTGCAAGTTATTAAATGGAGATATAGACATATATTTGCCATATGGGGACGTTCTTCTCAGAAACATCTTTCACAAAGCCCTTATCATCAGTTCAAACAATCACAAGAATAACATCATAGTATAATTCAGATATTCATTGCATGGGATTCTATAGGTTCCATCCATTTTGAAATGAATGTATCAGATTTTGCCACGTTATTACAGATCCTAAATAAATAAATATCCATAACATCTCAGGAATATTGGAATTAAAAAGAAGAATAGGAGTGAAGAGTAGGAAAATTCCAGCTTTGGCTTTTAGCCTATTCCATATATGTTTGGATGACTATCTTAGCATTCTTGACTCCTGGGATGTCCTCTTGCACTCCCAGACCCAGACCCAGTAGTAGTTCAATCCTGATCTCTTCTGTCTCTTTATCTTTCATGCTCATAAAAAAAAAAGTCTACCTTGACTTCACTGCACTGCACCTATCATTCTTAGCAGAAATCGAGCCAGCTACTGTTCAGAGTTTGCCCAAAGTCATGCCAGGCCCACTCCATGCATGCAAAATTCATGAAAACGTTTTCAAGGGGACAGATCATGACAGAATGGCTTCCAAAACAAAACATCCTGCCTGGTTCTTATTAATGTTGGAAAAAATGTTTTTTTTTTTTAAGTGTTTGGGTGACTATTGAGCCACAATAAAAGTGGGACGAGCATGTAGAGCAAGGTTGCATTATCTTTTGTGAGAGAATAATAATATGTGATCACTTACTCAAAACTATTAAAGAGTGAATCAAAAATTGACTTCTAAAATTCTAAAGTCCTTACTTAAACGTGATTTAAAATAGTCAAATACTTGAATCTCATATAATAAAGAAAAGAGACCATTTGTGAATTATATACAATGGTCTTAATGATTGGGTTGAACCAAGTTGGGGACACCAATCCAATTAAAAAATATATTTATATTTTTTGTGTTTGTTAATGCGCCTTGTATACGGATCAATTTGAGTAATTCTCAAAAGTTCAAGGGTTTTCAATTTCAAATTAGAATATCACTGGTCTATTTGATTTTAAATGAAAATTTAGGGATGTTTTGCATTTTTCCGTTCATTTATTCAAGTTGAGAGAGAGAGAGAGAGAGAGAGAGGGAGAGAGAGAGAGAGAGAGAGTTTTATTCATTGCACACAATGATTGTTGTACTTCTTCTATGTGTTGTTGATCATTATATCTGGAGAAACAGATATCCAAGAGACTCAAAACACCATTGTAAGACGACGAAATTTGTCTTAAGGACTTTGTGTCAAACACTAGTCTTAATTTATTTGAACTGTTTCAAGTCTTTCATTAAGCATTCCATTTGGGCTGTGAATTTATTTAAATGTGCTTATTTTATTTATATATTAAACTGATTTATATTCAATTTGATAATCTTGTTTACGAAATCACAAAATAAATTATTTTATGCATTATACCCAACAATTAATGGTGTATTATTTTTTAAAAAACTTTCCTTGTAAAAATCATCTTGTACAAATTAATGAAATTATATATCCAAGAAAAATTTCCCAAGAAAATGCCAGAGAGGGTGTGCTAGATTCAAACAGTAAAGATTTAATATGAAATATGATATAAACTCTAGACCTTTATATAATTTGCCAACAAAATAAAATAAGGAAAAGGTGTTAGGATATTAATGTTGGCCCATTTTTTACTGTGGTTGTAATGAAATTTTAAGGTTTTGATGTATCTATTATCTATTATATCTATAATCTATTATCTATTATATAAACTAAAAGGCCAAGCTGAGAGAAGATTTTTAGCTTCCTCCAAACACTGCCACATCAGAATCCTTGCATTGACAGAAGTCTAGGTGATCCTTTCTCTATTTCACCCTCTCTCTCACACGTCTACCCCTATAAATTCCTCAATCAATTCCTCTATTTCTTTCTCTCTCACACGTCTACCCCAATCAATTCCTCTATTTCTCTCTCTCTCTCACACACGCCTCCTCCCATTCTTAAAAAAATAAATTGTAACGTAAATTAACTCCTTCCCTCTCCTCCTAATCTCCCCCCTCTTTTGTTCCTCTTGATCGACTCCTCACCTTACTTTGGCCACGTTTCAGAATTCAGGCAATCTCAGTAACCGTTGCTCTCCCTTTGGCTCTCTCTCTCTCTCTCTCTTTACCATTCCTCTACTTAAATAGTTTTTCTCTCTCAAGAGAGAAATTCTCTCTCAGCTGATTTACTTCTACGAACCCAAGGTAAGGTGAGTTCTTCCTCTATTTTTTTTTTCTTTTCGATTTTGTTTGTTTCAGTCGCTTTGTCAATGTTTGTGGCTAAAATACGGAAATTTGACTAATGAGGGAAAGGTTTGTGGAATTTCTTCTTTTCTTCCAGTCAATCGCAAACATGTATCATCAATTGTGGTTTTTCTTTTCTTCTTCTTTGATCCAATGTAATCCAAACCAGCAATTGAGACACGAAGAGTAGGGGATGGGAACTAAGAAGGGAGGTGGTGATGTTTCTCGGCAAGCATGGGTTTGGGTTTCACTTTGTGATTCTGATTTTTGGAATTCATGTTTTATGTTTGTTATTATTGGAAATTGATGGTTGTCTTTCCTTCTCTTTCATTCCAGGTGCACCTTTGGTATGCCTTTGACGTGTTTGCTAAATCGTCTGAAAGAAGAGCCTGACAATGATGTGTTTGTTAAATTGGATGTGTTTGGTAAATTGTTTGAATATGAAGCCTTAACAAAGGCATTAAAATTTAGTGGTAGCTTAATGATTGACATCTAGGAATGACAACATGGTTAAATATTGTAAATGGCATCATAATTATTGTAGTTGTTAGTCTCATGTTTAAATAGTTTGTTGCGATTTTGTATATTCCTATGCTATGTAATACTCATGGTACTGAGTTGTTTACTACGGAATTCATCATTAACTTGATGTTTATGATGTTCTGATATTACAATTTTATATAATGTTGTTTGGAACACCAACAATTAGTTTTGATTTCTTTGGGTTTTCGATTCTGGCATAATTATTATTTTCTTTGGTTCTGTAATTTTTGGGTGGATTCATGTTGCCAAACATCTTTTTTCATTCCCATTTGGAACATGCACACCATATGTTTGACAAAATGATTTACTCACTCTAGAATTTGTTTGATTTACTCTAAAAACGTATTCTTCCCCACCTTGGTGAGTAATTATTTCATCTTTAATCTCTATAAAGCTATCTATATAGATTATAGCTGATAGTCATGAATGAAAAATCATTTTGCATCTTCTTTTGGACTAAAATGTGAGTTTTGTTATGTTGAAAAACAATCATCAAGAAAGAAAATTAACAGATGCATTTCCTTTGCAGAAAACAGAACATACTCCTAAACGAATATTTTGGCTTCCTAAAAGGAAAAATAAATGGCTTCATTTTCTTAAATTTGAGGTTTTGTGCCTTTTTTTATACATTATTGGCTGCTGCTTATCATAAATTGGGTTGTCTCTAGGCTTTTCATTCATGTAGTCCTATGTAGGTGCTTCATTATTCATTAACATACACACTGTGTAACAATTGTATTCTTTTTCTGATGTTATCTATAGAAGCAAAAAGAAATAACAGAAGAGAATGCAAAATGAACCACACAAAAAGGTAGGAGTTTAAAAAACAATGCAGATTCTAGATTCGATGAGTGATTTAGACCATATAGACGAATCAATTAAGCAACACTTATTACCAACAAAAGAAACCTTTTGTCCAAACTAGCACAATTTCATTTATAAGTATAAAGGTAAGAGATATACTCAGTTCCAAATTTATAATCACTTGACAAAGTTTTGAGCTTTTCCTTATTGTCAGCTGCATTGGATGTGTGAACACAAGAGATTGTGAGGAATTGAATTTGATGAGTTTGGTTGATTGAATTTGGGGATATTGCATTCTTAAGGAAAGATCATGAAGCAGCTGCTACAAGGTTGAATAGTGAGTATATATAAGCTCTTTGAATCTCCTTTGAACATTATCGAGTTGACTTAAGTTGCTATTGTGAACAAACAGTCATTTTGTGCAAACGTTATTTTACTAGAAATCAGAGGCTGTAAACTTTCTCATTTTTTTATTTTTTATTTTTTATTTATGGAAGTAAACTTTCTAACTTAAAATTGTTGATGTGTAGGTTTTAAAGAAGAGAGATGGGATTCTAGGAGGATGCTTGGGTCATGATTTTTAGGTGAATTTCCCTCATAGCATTGAGCAAACGTGATAGCTCTTGCGCTTGCTATTGACTTTTGTGCATATTAAATGCCTAGAACAAAGATAGATGTGACAGTAGTTTTTTGAAAAAGAAAGGCAAGTGATCTGAAAAATACATTGGAATGGAGGGTGCATTCGTGTAGTGAGGTTGATTTACTGATTTACAATTTATATGAAGTGATATGTTTTTGTTCTGAAAATGCATTGGAATGGAGAGTGCATTCGTGTAGTGAGGTTGATTTACAATTTATATAAAGTGGTATGGTTTTGCTGTTGTAAAATTGAATTTAGATTATGCCTTAAGCCGGTGGAATCTTTTGCTTATAGTTTCCACAATATATAGTTTTCTCATTGTGTTTTGCAAAATACGGCTTTAAACATGTATAAATGGAAGTCAACGGCCTCAAGGAAAGGTTTAAACCATAACCTTTGGTTATAATTTGTGGTCCCTTTGATTAATGTGTTTTGTTTAAATTTTCTCAAATTGTGATACTCTTGAGGTTGAATTGATTGTTCCTCTAGCTGTTTGTGTTTTCTTATTATTAAAAAAATTGAATTTGTTGCATTGGAATCAACAAGCAAAGAGTGCACCCGTATGTTGTTACTCTTTGTAGCTGTAAGCTATCTGAAGTGTATAATGACAAGGGTAGAATTTACTTAAGGGGATAAATATTGTTAGAGAATGTTGTATATAAACACATGGTTGGACATACATATTGTCTCATTTTGAAAAGATGGGTTTGACAATTTTTACAACTAATGACTTTACAAACATATTTTTTGGGCCTACTTGCCAAGTTCATGAGTATTTGCATCATCTATTAGCTTATATTACTTTTTTTTAGAAGTAAATTTACTGCAAAATGATATGATGACCAAGTAATCTCTCAAACTAAAAAAAAATAAAAAATAAAGACATTTTCAACTAATAAATAAAAATAACCCAATATTCATTTAAATCTCATTTTGAATAGTTTTTCCGTGCATCGCACGGGTTTGCGACTAGTATAAACTAATAGGTGAAGCTGAGAGATTTTTTTTGTCTTCTCCAAAACCTGCCACGTCAGATTTACTTATCCCACATCAATCCAAATCTTATGCCTCTCAACTCTCTCATAACATTCCAAGTCCGGCCCACTTTCTTTATTTTTGGGCTGTTTTAGGAACATTATCCTCTCACACTTAATTCTCTCTCTCACACGTTCTCATAATTCTAATGCTTTCTCTCTCTCTTCTTAATTATTCTTATCAGCAACCCATTAATCTCCCATTCTCCTCTAAGTAACGCTTCAGCTACTCATTAAATTACTCTAAATTAAATAAATGGGCATTAAGTTGGTCACCCTTTTAGCTTCCCACCGTTACACCTACGAAATCCAGCTTGATTGGCAACACTTTTCACATTCCAACGGTTACACCCACAATGTCAAACATCAAAGCAATGAGAATTTTTATTAAAGGTGCACAGCTGAACTAGAAATTTTAGTTGCAAATGCCGCAAAAACTTCTCATGCATAACATAGCTTACACGGCCTTGGCTCTCAATCTCCATCAGAAAGCAAACAGGTTTCTCTCTCTCTCCAAACCTTCTTCTTGCTTTACATAATTGCTCCATCAAGGAACTTAAGTTGCAATTCCAACAATTAAACTTGCTGTGTAAAAATTTATATGTGGCTTGCCTCTGATGTGTTTGATATATTGTTTGAAAGGAGAGTCTGGCAAAAGCCTATTTGATACTGAGTTACATAATGTCTCTAAATCTGTTCAAAAGGTGCATAACTTAGACAAAATAGCTTCTTCTTCTTTACATTTGGTATGTACATCTTAATTTCTAAGCCTTACATATTTTTCTCACTGTTTATGTACACTACACTCAGCCACAGGTTCCAGTAGCCCCAGCAGTGCAGCCACACGCAAGGCAATATGATTTCATATACTTTGTTCAACAGGTTCCATACTAAGACAATAATCTGTTCTGTTCTTATATATCCTAAGAATTAATACTATTGTGCTACGAAAATAGATCGAAGGTCAGGTCGCTTGCCTTTTGAATCTGATAATATCATTGGTAAGATCCGCATTTTGCCCCACTTGATACGTTTTTATTTTTTATGGGCTGTGTTTGTGTTTGAGAAAATTACATAAATTAAAAGTGCTTGCTTTACAAATAGTTTTTTTTTTTAATGAATGCTTTACAAACAGTTTTCTAAGTTCTCATTGTTTCACATTTACAAACACAACACGTGCATATTCAGGGTCATGGGTCCGCCCAAGAGCTTTGGCCTTTGGTGAGGTAAAGAATTTGATGTTCCTATATGTGTGGCGTGTAGGGATGTATTTGAACCCAAAGAGTTTGAGTAAAGATTATCTTCTATTATTTATATGTGTATGGATGTATTTGAACCCTGCTATTTCAAGAAATAAACATATATATCAAGCATAATTGCACCCCATTTTGTGAAATAAGGGTGGATACCTAATTAATCTAATCAATTCCCACTATGAGCTTTAACCATGGCATGGCTTTGTAGGGTGTTACATAGTGTGTTTTTCTTTTTTTTTTTTTTTATAATTTATAATTTGCACACCACCTGTTTGATAAATTGACAATTAGAATTTTAAAAACACATAACCTATTATGAGGATGAAGTAGAGGAGCAAGAACCAAAAGAAAAAAAAAAATTTATCAACAAGGAAAAGCTGAAGACTAAATATTTTGATAGAGGCTGTAAAAATACTGGTGTAGAAATCAATAGCATTATAATTCTCTTCTGATTGTTTCATTTTGTTTGTGCACACATGCATTTGTGCATGTGTTTGTCAACATATAACCTGGATGTTTATTTGATTTAGCAGGTGTTAGAAGAATTGGTGCTGTGAAGATTCAAGGTCAGTGTAAGAGCACTGCTCATTGCTACCAAAATTGAATAATATCGTTTTGCAGCAAAAGGATATATACAATCAAAAGTCCTTATTTTGTAAAGCCAAGGGATGGATTCATAAATATTTTTTTTTCCCCTCTGTAATGCACTCATCTTTATACATCTGTTGTAATTTTATTTCCATCCTTCTATGATTTCACATAGTATATTTTATCTATATGTGATGTATATTTACCTTTATCTTACCAGATTAATAATTACTGGGAACACGCTTTGCTTATGATTTTAGCCTTTTGGATCCTTTTCACATCCTATGTGAAATATAATGGATCAATTCATTTCTCATATGCAAAAACCATATGATTCTTTGTTGAATCTACACCTTAAATTATTTGGTGAAACAGATTGGGTAGAAGTAATAATTGTCCTTGGCTCCTTGCCATTATAAAGATTTGCTCTCCTTCTTTTGATTTTATGCAATTCATACAAAGAAAATGAAGTTTGATATTGTTATAATATGTTGGCAGTGTTGCAGCTGTTGTTATTCAACAAGTTTATTTCTTTGTTTTTGTTTACTTTATGACCCATTGGTTTATTTATTTATAATTATTTTGATAAGTCTTTATGACCCATTGGTTGACAATTTATTAGCTTAGGTCACCCACACTTCTCATTTGATTGTTTAAATTTAAAATCCGCTGATGATATGTGATTGTGAGTGAGGTGTCTTATAGCTTGCACAATGCACTAGATTTTTTATTTTTTTATTTATTTTATTTTATATATATATATATATAATCTTGCAGAAAAATGAAGAATAATTTGGCTTTCTATGATAAATAGGTTGATTATATATTACAAGGATAGAAATCTCTTGGAATAGTATTGTCACTGAAATTTATTTGGTAGTGTAAAACCAATGATAAATGTTTTATAAACTTATGATTGAGATCATGTATTGAGAGGTTTTGAATTACTTGATACATCTTTTTTTCACGTTGAAGTTCATGTTGATAATTTTTGGAAAGATTAATTGGACGCTAGCCATGGATTCGTTTTTCCTTAAATACATACACAATTAGAATTTTTTTTTTTTTTTTTTTCTTTCAAGATATGTGTACATTGTTAGCAACCAAACTTTATTGCATTCAATAACAAGCTGCTTCCTTAAAAAAATAAATAATCGATTGTTCTATGATTTTACATTATTATGATGGTTAGAGTGTATATTGGCATTTTGAGATGAATGTTGTATATTTGACCAACCTTATTATATATTTTGAACACTTTTTTGTACTAAAAGAGTACTTATTAGCAAAGAGAATATATATAAGTTTGATTAAACTATCACATGAACGGGTTAGTAAAAACTACACCCATTAATCCAATTTAACAAAGTCAAAACCCACTAAAGAAATCCAGAAAAATCCAAACACCAAAATTTTAAAAACATTGGCATTAACCTTAAAATAATAATAACCATTTTAAAAAAGTAGAAAATAATTAATATTTGGCCGCAAAGATCCATTCAACCTCAATTCTATATACAAAGAAAGTAATACGTGAATAAAAGGGTTAACAAAGAAGCAATATTTGAACGAAAAGTGTAAAAACAAATCTATACTATAATGTAAAACCAAAACTTTTTTTACTTTTATTTGACCTCATAATATTGTGCCACATAAGCTGCTCTCACAATTTTACCTCATTATTTTAATATATATTTTTTAATTGAATTTAAATTTTTATTCTATAATTAAACATCTCATTAGAATCTTGACACATTATATTTTCTTTAATAGAAATAATATATTGTTCCATATATATAAACACAATCATAATAAATGCCTAATACTATAATATATTTTATATATAAACACAATAATAATAAATGTTTTTTAATAATTATCAATTTTCATATTTAGACAAAATATAAAAGACAGAAAAAATCATATTTTAACCAATAATTCTTTAGATTTCATTTTAAGTAATTTTTCCGTGCATCACACGGGTTTGCGATTAGTAGTAATAAATTTTAACCTAAATCACTAACATGTGTTTTTCTAGGATATAGTGAATTTTACAAGGGTATCAATGTTATTCTCCTCCAATAGTCGAGTATACTTATCTTGGCGTGTCATTTGATGAAAATTATTTTCCATTTGAAGTCCAGGTTTATTACAATCCAATTGCATGGCTTCTACTTCTTTAAACCTCCTTTCATAAGTGATCTGCAGAACATGAGGTAGTGTTCATCATTTGCATGCTTTAATTTGTGAAGCACCTTCAATAGGAATTTACTATGAAAGACCTGACGGCTTTACATCAATTCCTAGGCATTGAAGTTCGATAGTTTTCAAGTGGTTTCTTCCTTAACCAACTCAACTATTGCGCACAAATGGCTACCTACACAAGCTATTTCTACACATATATATGGTTGCCAAGCCTTTGTATATTTGTAGACCAAACTGGGCATTTAATTATCACCTCATCACAGTTTGAGGGGAAGAAATAAGGATATGCCACAAAGTATCATAGATACATAGGCCAAATGATGATAAGGTATCTAAAAAAGAAGAGAAATCCGTTTGTTGTAATATTAATTAATAATTAGAATATCAATTGCACCAAGAGTACGTATATTAATTATCACCCTCTTGTATTATTTTTAGTTCTTTTAACTTTGGATTTCACGACTATCAAATAAGTTGTCTCCATTTGTTGTAACATTAGGAAAGTTCGATTGAATACAAAACAAAGAAAGGTAAGTGCCGTGAGCCATATAAACTTTTTTTTTTTTGAGAATAAGGATAGTGATTGTATTAAAGCTGAGGCAATTCTGCCTGAATTACATGATCAAGAAAGTCTGGGACATCTTCCAACCAGACTAGAAACTCAGAATGCAAATCTAAGGCCTTACGAGCCAAAACATGGGCTGCGTTATTACCGACCCTATTAACATGACAGTATCTAACACATTGAAACGAGGCAGCCAGGTTCTGAATATCCAGAATAATATCACCATAGGTGGTCAAGCTCAGCTCCTGATCCTTAAGAGCCCGAATCACAAGCAAAGAATCCCCCTCTAATTCCACATTCCACAGTCCAATATCCCAAGCCAACTGGAGAGCTACCCTTGCCGCCACTGCTTCAGCATCCGCGATGGCATAAGCACAGGGGAATCGCTGACATGCCACAGCTACTGGGAGACCCTGTCCATTTCGAATGACTACCCCCACTCCGGTGAACTGATGCTTCGGAAAAACAGCCGCATCAAAGTTAATCTTATAGTCACACACCATAGAGGGACGCCAAGCTATAGGCATAGGCAGAGCCTTTGGGACAACAGCTTCAGTAGCTAGGTGATATTCGATGATGAGGCGTTGCACCAGAGGATAAATAGATTCCAGCGGATCAACAATATGCTGGTATAGAGCTTTATTCCGACGTTGCCAAACACACCAGAGCATAAGAATGATCTCTGCCACTGATACATCCGAGTCACATTCAAAGATCTAAGAAAGAACATCTAGAAAGGAAATATGACGATGACGAAATATCTTTCGAGCGAAACCATGATGACCCCACAAGGCAGTAAGTGAGGGACAACTCCACACTGCATGAAGGACATCCTCCTTCGCACCAAGACAAAAACCACATCTGCCATCCATTACAATACACCTACGTGAGAGATTGACCATGGTGGGCAGGGCATTCAAACACGCACGCCAAAGGAAATGGCGGACTTTATGTGGAACACGGACTGACCAAACCATCCTCCAGAATTTTTTCCATCCTCCCATGTCAGAGCAGCTTTGTTGAGATACGGTGTCTGCCTCCACCAGCAGCTTATAAGCACTCCGAACCGAATAAACCCCATTCTGCTCCCTGCTCCACACTAAGGCATCATCCCTTCCCCACATACTTAAAGGAATGCGTTTGATTAAATCAGCATCTCCAGGAAAGAAGATTTGATCAATTAAATGAGAATCCCAAGTACCACAAGACTGCTGGATGAGGGAGGAGACCCGTGCTTTGGCATCAAGGATATTTGGAGGGGAGAGAGGCAAGCCCGAGGATGGGGGAGGGATCCATTTATCTCTCCAGATGCTTACTGAATTACCTCTGCCAATACGCCACCTTGCTCCTTTCTGAATCACTGAACGTGATTTAAGGATGCTTCTCCAAGCAAAGGAGGCTCGGTGAGAACATCTAATATCCAAGATGGAGCTGTTTGGGAAATATTTCGCCTGAAGCACTCTATAGAGTAGAGAGGATTTGTTGTGAATGAGCCGCCATACCTGCTTTGCCAACAAAGCATCATTGAATTTTGACAACTCCCTGAACCCCATACCACCCACCTGCTTTGGCTTACAAAGAGCTCCCCAATTAACCCAATGAACTTTGCGAGCCTCACCCGAGTGACCCCGCCAGAAATCTCGCACCATCTTCTCTAACTCAGAGCACAACTTCTTTGGGAGTTTAAAAACATTCATTGTATACGTCGGAATGGCTTGAACAACTGCCTTAATCAAAACTTCCCTTCCAGCCTGGGAAAGCAGCTTCCTTTTCCACCCTTGTATTTTACGCCAAACCCGTTCCTTCAGGTGAGTGAAAGATTTATATTTTGCCCGACCAACCATGGAGGGGAGGCCCAAGTAATTCTCATATTGACGGATCACTGGAAGTCCAAGGGCATCCTTAATCTCATTTTGGGTCACCTCTGGAATAGATGAGCTAAAAAGAAGTGGTTTTGTCTGGGTTGTTTGTGCCCAGAACCTCTCTCATAGTCGGGAAGTCCTGTAAATTATGGCACTCCTGCAAAGATGCCCTACAAAACAGAACACTGTCATCTGCAAAAAAGAGATGGGTTAATTTGGGGCCTCCTCGGCTGATTGAGAGCCCCTGAATCTGCTTTGCCTGAGCTGCTTTGGTTAAAAGAGCATGCAACCCTTCTGCACATAGCAGAAATAAATATGGGGAGATTGGGTCTCCTTGGCGGAGTCCTCTGGTAGGATAGAAGAAACCCTTAGGCTCGCCGTTAATCAGAACAGAATAGGACACCGTTCGAACACACTCCATTATCATAGAGACCCATGATTCAGAGAAACCCATCTGCAACATAATGCTCTCAAGAAAAGCCCATTCGACTTGGTCATAGGCCTTGCTCATGTCGAGCTTTAGAGCCATATAACCCTGCTTATTGCCCTTCATGAGCTTCATATGGTGAAGAGTCTCAAATGCAATAAGAATATTATCAGAAATCAATCTACCCGGGACAAAAGCACTTTGAGTCTCTGAAATAATATTTGGTAAAATCTTCTTCAATCTATTAGCAAGCACTTTTGCAATTATTTTATAAATCACATTACATAGGCTTATGGGTCTAAAGTCTTTCAACTCTCCGGATCTTCACTTTTGGGATTAAGCACAAATGAGTGTGGTTAATTTTTTTCAGCAAAGAACCATCCTTAAGGCAGGATAAAATACTCACAGTTAAGTCCTGACCCACTATATCTCTCATTGATTTTTAATAATAAAATAATTTTAAATAATGAATTGGTTGGAGGTTAGCTAATGTTGACTGATGCTCAACTATATATGATTAAAAAAGGAAAAAAAAAAAAATGTAATCGACTTGAACAAATCCATTTTCCACTCGGATACACTATCCATGTGGACTGTCTCTCAGATTTTAGTGTCACTTTTATTTATTTATTTATTTTGCTTAGAACTTGTGAGCCACAGTCACTTTTATTTATTTATTTATTTTGCTTAGAACTTGTGAGCCACAAGATTTTTGCTGCTAGTTTCACATTATATTATATGTGAGTAGTTATAACTTATAAGACTATTATAATTTGAATTAGTTATAGATCAAAATGAAGCTGTCCAAGCATCAACAACCACAATTCCACAAATTAACAAGGTAAATCTACACATATAAAACTGAAAACTTCATCCATTATGGTAATTAGACATACAAAATCTACAGGCATTAATTTCTTCTAAATCAAAATATTTTATGTGTCTCTGACTCTTTAAGCTTTAAAACTCCGTGAATCAATCGCGCAATGACAATTCCAAAATCGGGGCCCCAATTAGAGAAAAAAAACTTTACAGGGTATGTGTAATTGATAGATCTACAAGGAAGCCACCCTGTAGTTTAGGGAAAAATATAGTTGAATGAAAGGGAAAGTTAAACCATTTCAAAATATTAATTTGACCCTTCAAGGTAAAACGTAAAGAGATTTTGCAATTGAAAAGACAGGTTGAAGAGAAATTTACAAGTTTATATGGCTCAGAATGTCACTAAGTTTTTTTCCCTGGCTCTAGGGTTTAGGCAGTCTTAAACCCTAGCCGCCGTGTGGAACTCTGTTTTGTCTCCGTACAAGTATTTTTCCCAAGAGTTAGGTGGCGCTCGGTGGAAGTTTGATAGGCAAGTTTCAACCTGATAATGGAGGAACTCACGAGATTGTGTGATCGTATGTCTCTAACTGCGAAGGAAGGTGGCAGAGTGGACCTTAGTGATTCCCAGGAAGTCTTGGGTGGACTGTTGGCAGCGAAATTCTTAACTAAGAGGGTCGTGAACTTGGAGGCGGTAATGAGAACTCTAAAACCTCTCTGGAGGTCAGTGCATGGTTTTAACGGGCGCGACATGGGAAATAACAGGGTGCTGTTCCGTTTTACTGATACGGCAGACATGGAAAGAGTGCTTGCGAATGGCCCGTGGTCTTTTGACAAGTATCTGATTCTCCTTAAGAGACTTGAAGATGTCCAATCTTTTTCCGAGGTGGTGTTTGACTCGTGCTCGTTCTGGGTACAGATCCATGATCTGCCAGTTCGATGCATGTCCAGTGGGGTATGTGGACGGATTGGGAAGACATTGGGGCATGTTGAACAGGTGGAAGAGTTTAATGAAGGACGTGGAGGCGGAAATTTTATGAGGATACGAGTACAACTAGACATAACACAACCACTGTGCAGGGGAAGGAAGATTTGGTTAGGTGCTGAGCAGGATCATTGGGTTTCTTTGAAGTATGAACGGCTGCCAATATCCTGCTACTGGTGTGGCCAGATTAGTCATGATGACAGGGATTGTGCCATTTGGTTAAACAGCCGAGGGAGAATGACCCCAGATCAACAGGAATATGGTCCATGGCTTCGGGGTGAGATGCCCCGTTTCTCACGCCGAGAAGGGCAGAGCCGTGGAGCACCACCACGCGAGTTCTCGTCCTCAGAGACAAGGGGAGAACCGTCGCCGGTCCGGAGTGTAGCGGTGGATGTTCAAACTAAGGCAAATATGGCAAGTCCAGATATCACGCCAACCCCTAATTTTGTAACGGAAAAAATGGATTTCCAGGCGAAATTACAGGAGATTGACCGCGAGTTAGGGCTGGAACATGGTTAGGGCTGGAACATGGTGAGATTAATGAGTCTTTGGAGCTTTTAATAAACGGTGATTCGCAGATCAAAATTCAAACGCCAAAGGCGGGAGTCTCAAACGCCAAAGGCGGGAGTCTCAAATGTAGATAACAAACGGGCTGCGGCGGAGATTGGTGAGCCCATGGGGGAGTCAATTAATAGGTCCAAAGTGGACCTGGGTGGGCCTCAAAGGCCAAACAAGAAGCTGCCTGGCAGCACTTGGAAGAGACTTGCACGTAATACTAATGGGCCTACGCCCATAGCATCAGAGTCCAGTCCACCAAAACAGAAAAGAGGTCAGTGTGTTTTGATTAAGGAGGAGGCAGTACGTTGTCTGAAGAAAAATAAGGTGCATGGAGTTTCTTCCATTAATGGTGATGAGATATCGGCGGAGGTTGCAATGCAACCCCGCCGGAAGCCATGAGTTGTTTGTTTTGGAACTGTCGTGGGCTTGGGAACCCACAGACAGTTCATGAACTCACTGTTATGGTGAGACAAAAGGACCCACTAGTTTTGTTTCTCTCTGAAACAAAGCTAGGTGAACAGCAATTGGAGGTATTGAGATGCTACTGGGGTTTTGTTGGCAAATTTGTTGTCCCTAGTAGGGGGCAAAGTGGAGGGCTTGCAATGTTTTGGCGTAGTGACATAATGGTTTCTATTTCATCGTATTCTCACCACCATATTGATGCTTTAATGGATTTTGATGCAGAAACGGTCTGGCGATTTACAGGGTTCTACGGGTCACCCACGGTATCAGGTAAATTGGCGGCATGGGATCTTATTCGGGTTCTTAGAGGTCACCACACTCTTCCTTGGCTGTGTGGTGGTGACTTCAATGAAATTTTGCAAGCTGAAGAAAAATGGGGCAGAGTGGCGAGACCTGATTCTCAAATGAGTGCTTTCCGAAGGGTAGTGGATGATTGTGGCTTTGTTGACTTGGGGTTTGTGGGCTCTCCGTATACATGGTGGAATAAACAGACTGGACCAGCTTGGGTTCTTGAACGTTTGGACCGATGCCTGGCTACAGCGGACTGGGTTTTAAAGTTTCCAACCAGCCGGGTTAATCATCTCCATTCGGTGTTCTCTGATCATAGACCCTTGTGGGTTGAGCTATCTTTGTGTGGGCGTAAGACTCGGCCTCGTAGAAAACGCTTCAGATTTGAAGAGATGTGGACGATGCACCAAGGATGCGAAGATACAATTAAGACAGCTTGGGAGTCTCGGCACAGGGGCACCCATATGTTTCAGCTGGTGGAAAAAATAAAAGCATGCAGGGAGAAATTGAAGAAGTGGAGTTTTACTCAATTTGGGAGTGTACGGGCAGCCATTGCTACTAAAACTCGGCTGTTATAGCAGGAAGAAGAGCTCAGACCCGAGAACCAAAATGTTCCGTTGATCCAGAAGCTGGCTCGAGAACTGGCTGATTTGCATGCAAAGGAGGAGAGGATGTGGAAGCAAAGGTCGAGGAGCTTATGGCTTCAAAGTGGTGACCAAAATACAAAGTATTTCCATTGCCAAGCCACCTACAGAAAACGACGGAACTATATTCATGGGATTAGAGACCGGGCTGGAGTATGGCAGAGTAGGGATACGGTGGTGGAGAAGACTATAGTGGAGTATTACAAGGAGCTGTTCACTACTTCTCAACCGGGTAATTTTGGTGAAATTTTTTCAAAGGTAGACAGGGTGGTTACAACTGAGATGAACCAACAGTTAAATGCTGAGTTCACTGCAGCAGAGGTGGAGCATGCCCTCAATCAGATGGGGCCTCTTAAAGCCCCTGGACCCGACGGTATGGCCCCTATTTTTTATCAGAAATATTGGAATATAGTGGGTCAGGACTTAACTGTGAGTATTTTATCCTGCCTTAAGGATGGTTCTTTGCTGAAAAAAATTAACCACACTCATTTGTGCTTAATCCCAAAAGTGAAGAATCCGGAGAGTGTGAAAGACTTTAGACCCATAAGCCTATGTAATGTGATTTATAAAATAATTGCAAAAGTGCTTGCTAATAGATTGAAGAAGATTTTACCAAATATTATTTCAGAGACTCAAAGTGCTTTTGTCCCGGGTAGATTGATTTCTGATAATATTCTTATTGCATTTGAGACTCTTCACCATATGAAGCTCATGAAGGGCAATAAGCAGGGTTATATGGCTCTAAAGCTCGACATGAGCAAGGCCTATGACCAAGTCGAATGGGCTTTTCTTGAGAGCATTATGTTGCAGATGGGTTT
>OU015761.1:38548257-38660297 GCA_907173295.1 Fagus sylvatica | reverse complement strand
TTTCCCTCTAGTACCTCTTAATCCACCGGGCCACGATTCTCACGTAGAGAGTTGCGGTGGACGAGTAAAGTCAGTACCATAGATCAGAATGAGCTAATAATCATAAATTTTACTTCTACCAAGACATTCAGTAACCACAACATACAATGACAATAATACGTAAGGAATGCATTACAAACTTGTCTACAGGCAAAGAGAACCAATCCCGCAGACTGAAATTTAACACAACGAATTTAACTTCTTTAAGGATTTACAATGAGTGGCAGTAAATATAGTATACATAATAAAAGATGAAGCTGAAGGGGTCAGTGCCGTAGATCAAGAAACTGAGCACAATGTACTTGGCTTCCTCTGTAACTTGCAAAAAATAGGAGCAGATCAAAGAAATATAATAAATCATGGAACTTAGGAGATTTGGGGAGTAGGAAGAGAATCATCTACTGTGTAAAAACGTACATGAGTCAGTACTATGGATTGGGTTAAGTGTTTGATGTAAGTATTTGGTGGGTGAGAATGAATCTTTCTGTTGTGGTAGACTAAAAGTATTTTTTGGTCTGTCGTAGACCTACGGGAAGTGTCCCGTAGACTCTTTCTAGTTATCTCTCTTCCTTGAGCTTTTGAAGTCAGCTCTTATGGGGGAGTTAATTTTAGTCTGAGATTTCACCAACCAGCCAACCAACCTATTCTTCCTCTTTCTCACCTCTATTTATAGTAGTGTTCATGCCTAATGGTTTCATTCATTATCCTCTTAATCATGAGAATCACTGTTTATCTGAGAAATAAAGGGCGGGATTTGACAAGAAAATCAGTTTAAGATCAAGATAATGGTTTTTTATCTGCTAACAGATTTGATTTAATCTGTGGCAGACAGGCTGATCTTTGGCTCATTTATGATGTTGGAGGTGATGAGCATTAAATGTTTGGCAATGGGCTGAAGCAATTAAACTGACTTGACTCACATACGTTTTGCATTAATTAAACTTGATCTTACCATTTTTGGCATTATCCCCCTAGCAGATTAATGCCTTTTCTATTATGGCAGATCAAAGAAAAATTCAGTAAATTGATTCCCCTACCTCCAAACCGTTCTTCCTAAACTCCATGATGAGGATGAGCAATGACTACTGGAGTGCTGGGCTACGGTGGTCGTTGCCCTTGAGTGATGCTGACTTGGGCGGCCATGGCAGACTTCTTGGTCTTTTCGGCTCTTGTCTCATCTTCTCAATCACTTCTTGTTTCAGCTAGTGTTGCCGCAGATGGTTTTGTGGTGGAGTTCGTCGTAGACCAATGGACAATGGTGAGGACCAGCTACCTTCTTCATCATTTCTTATTTCCATTGATGCTGCCGCAGACCGTTTTTCTGGAAGCACATACCATGACTGCTGGTTAATGAAGAAAACCAGCACTTTCCCATAATTATGAAGTCTGGGAATCCGATTATTTCATCTTGGAAATGCACCCCTTCAATACCTCAAGCTCCGCGCCAAAAGAGGAGGGAAATGGGCATCACGTAGGAGCCATTTTTCCTCTCTTTTTCTGAATTATTTTGAACTTCCAAATGCTACTTTGGCAGACATGAATTTGGGATTTGAATGGGCTAGGTTCCTCTTTGGGCTTTGGGCCTAATTGATGGCTGGGAGCCATTCCTTTTATATTCTTGCTACCGCAGATCACTGGACCTGGTGGGTTTCGGGCTTTTAAGTAAGTTTCTGAGGCCTTGGGCTTGGTCTATCGTGGACAGAAAAAAATGGGCCTCTACAGAAGCTTTACAATTCAACATATAACTGTATTGCTAAACTCAGCAGATCGAATTAGGTAAGATTCCTTTGCTCTTCATCTCCTTTACAATGTGGAGGTCTAAGATTCTACAAAGTGGAGTTTCAAAGTGGATTTTGAAACAGTTAAATTATAGGCTTATAGCTGTCGGCTAAACATGGAATAAAAGAATTATTCTCAACTTAGTTGCCACTAACAACTCTCACCAAAGTATAAGCATTAGAGTTTAGAAATCTTTGACTGGATATATTACCTACTTGCCGCTAACAACTCTCACCGTTTTGGTACAACTACTACTCCTTTTAACCATTTTCTCTATTTTTTATTCTACGATCGAGTCTTTTTCATCATGGAGTAATATTACTCTATCAGACAACCAAGTTGGCTATTTTAAAACACCCTTTCTTAGATTTAAAACATAACAAAACCAAATGACTCCAAGGGGGCCTATCATTTAATTAGTCTCTATATTGAAGGGGTTAACTCAAAACAGATTCCTTAGTAAATGAAATAAATCTGAAGTTTCTAGTTCTAGACAATAAAATCGATCATATAATAACTAAGTTTAAATAATTAATTTAATTAGCAACACCAATTAATTTGTTACTGAAAATCCTATTGGACACATAATAAGATAATTAACGTAACTTTTATTTAATTTGTAGAGTATAGAGGAATGTCAAATTCTGATTCCATCTCTAACTATTTCTTTGTTATTGATTTTTTTTTTTTTTTTTGAATTTTTAGTTTATGCTTTAACCCCCTCAAATTTAAATCTTAATTTTGTAAATGCATATGATTTGAATGACTCTATACCGAATGAATTTTCTGGCTATAACACTAGACATAGCCAATCACATACCAAGGCGCTGGATAATGCCATGAGTAGCTTCATGTTTAGCTTTTTGAGGAGAATCTCAATGTTCCATGGGAGACCCTATACCTGAATTTAGTCGAGAAAATTGCAAGGTACATTACACAAATGCTAGGTGCTTTCCAGCGAGGATAAAATGGTTATCTACGTAATTCCAGCAAAGAAAAAACTAAACAAAAGAGTCAATTGGAGTCAATTGGAGATATAAAACGTAAAAGAAGTTATATATAATAATCCACAGACCCATTAATCAGACCACAAATATAATTGATCGGTAATCATCCTAGAACTAATTTTTACATAAAATAAATTAAATAAAAGGGGGAGCACAAATAAGAGCAAACTACCAGCTTCTAGTTTGACAACTTATAAAGGCCAAAGTTTCAATTTATCTGTGTTTATCATTGATTGGCCCAAGTAACAAACTTTAATTTTATCACATTCAACTAGTCCAATTTAATTAATTTCAAAGCACATGGTAAGTGGTTAAAGAATATTTCGCCCATCAAAAAGAAAATTCGGTTACAATCGAAGACTTACGACTTAACAAGTATTTATACATAATTATTGTACAGAGAACCATAGACCTACTCTATGTTTCCTATCTATATAAAGACATGCTTCCCATGCAACATTTCTCAATCCTCTTCCCAAACAAATTATATAGAACATAAGAGAAAGTAAGCCTAAAATATGATGAGAGTTTACTTTGTAACTATTGCCCTCTTCGCTTTGGCATTGTCTCTTGCCTCTGCCTCTGACCCTGATCCCGTGCAGGACTTCTGTGTTGCACTTGACGACCCAAAGTCAGCTGGTACGTACACACTTTTCTTTTATTTCATGTTTATCCATTATTGTAGGTATTTTAACAATATACTTTAATGAAAATATTGGTTGAAGAAGTATTTATCATTTTTAAGGTGTTTGTTTTATATATGATGATAACAAAAATTTCTTTCATACAGTGTTTGTGAATGGAAAGTTCTGCAAGGATCCAAAGCTTGCCAAAGCTGAAGATTTCTTCTTTAAGGGATTGGACATTCCTGGGAACACTGATAATAGAGTTGGGTCAAATGTCACTACTGTGAATGTGGACCAAATACCAGGCCTCAATACTCTTGGTATATCCGTTGTTCGAATCGATTATGCACCATATGGACAAAATCCTCCCCACACTCACCCTCGTGCCACTGAAATTCTAGTAGTCTTAGAGGGTACTCTCTACGTTGGATTTGTAACATCGAACCCTGAAAATCGCTTCTTCAGCAAAGTCCTAAACAAGGGGGATGTGTTTGTTTTTCCGATTGGTCTCATTCACTTCCAATTCAATGTGGGAAAAACCAATGCAATTGCTCTTGCTGGTCTAAGCAGCCAAAATCCAGGTGTAATCACAATAGCAGATGCTGTTTTTGGATCGAATCCTCCCATTAATCCTGATGTTCTTGCCAAGGCCTTCCAACTCGACCAGAAAGTGATTGAATATCTTCAGAAGGCGTTCAAGAAGGATGGGAATTAGAAAAAACATTTGAAAGTGCCATGAAGAACTTGCAACGTTTGCTATGTTTACCTTATCCAATCATAACTAGAATAAAATAAAATGGTTGCTTATGTAGCTCTCTCTGGGCGGATTTGAGATATATATGATGTTGACGTTTGTTAAGCACCTCTCGCTCATTAGTCAGTTGATTTTTAATAATAAAATAATTTTAAATAATGAATTGGTTGGAGGTTAGCTAAGGTTGACTGATGCTCAACTATATATGATTAAAAAAGGAAAAAAAAAAAAATGTAATCGACTTGAACAAATCCATTTTCCACTCGGATACACTATCCATGTGGACTGTCTCTCAGATTTTATGCTAGTGTCACTTTTATTTATTTATTTATTTTGCTTAGAACTTGTGAGCCACAAGATTTTTGTCTGCTAGTTTCACATTATATTATATGTGAGTAGTTATAAGACTATTATAATTTGAATTAGTTATAGATCAAAATGAAGCTGTCCTAGCATCAACAACCACAATTCCACAAATTAACAAGGTAACGAGGTAAATCACATATAAAACTGAAAACTTCATCCATTATGGTAATTAGACATACAAAATCTACAGGCATGAATTTCTTCTAAATCAAAATATTTTATGTGTCTCTCTTTAAGCTTTAAAACTCCGTGAATCAATCGCGCAATGACAATTCCAAAATCGGGGCCCCAATTAGAGAAAAAAAACTTTACAGGGTATGTGTAATTGATAGATCTACAAGGAAGCCGCCCTGTAGTTTAGGGAAAAATATAGTTGAATGAAAGGGAAAGTTAAACCATTTCAAAATATTAATTTGACCCTTCAAGGTAAAACGTAAAGAGATTTTGCAAATGAAAAGACAGGTTGAAGAGAAATTTACAAGTATATATGGCTCACGGCACTTACCTTTCTTTGTTTTGTATTCAATCGAACTTTCCTAATGTTACAACAAATGGAGACAACTTATTTGATAGTCGTGAAATCCAAAGTTAAAAGAATTAAAAATAATACAAGAGGGTGATAATTAATATACGTACTCTTGGTGCAATTGATATTCTAATTATTAATTAATATTACAACAAACGGATTTCACTTCTTTTTTAATCAACCTTATCATCATTTGGCCTATATATCTATGATACTTTGTGGCATATCCTTATTTCTTCCCCTCAAACTGTGATGAGGTGATAATTAAATGCCCAGTTTGGTCTACAAATATACAAAGGCTTGGCAACCATATATATGTGTAGAAATAGCTTGTGTAGGTAGCCATTTGTGCGCAATAGTTGAGTTGGTTGAAGGAAGAAACCACTTGAAAACTATCGAACTTCAATGCCTAGGAATTGATGTAAAGCCGTCAGGTCTTTCATAGTAAATTCCTATTGAAGGTGCTTCACAAATTAAAGCATGCAAATGATGAACACTACCTCATGTTCTGTAGATCACTTATGAAAGGAGGTTTAAAGAAGTAGAAGCCATGCAATTGGATTGTAATAAACCTGGACTTCAAATGGAAAATAATTTTCATCAAATGACACGCCAAGATAAGTATACTCGACTATTGGAGGAGAATAACATTGATACCCTTGTAAAATTCACTATATCCTAGAAAAACACATGTTAGTGATTTAGGTTTAAATTTATTGCTACTAGTCGCAAACCCGTGCGATACACGGAAAAATTACTTAAAATGAAATCTAAAGAATTATTGGTTAAAATATGATTTTTTCTGTCTTTTATATTTTGTCTAAATATGAAAATTGATAATTATTAAAAGACATTTATTATTATTGTGTTTATATATAAAATATATTATAGTATTAGGCATTTATTATGATTGTGTTTATATATATGGAACAATATATTATTTCTATTAAAGAAAATATAATGTGTCAAGATTCGAATGAGATGTTTAATTATAGAATAAAAATTTAAATTCAATTAAAAAATATATATTAAAATAATGAGGTAAAATTGTGAGAGCAGCTTATGTGGCACAATATTATGAGGTCAATCAAAAGTCAAAAAAGTTTTGGTTTTACATTATGGTATAGATTTGTTTTTACACTTTTCGTTCAAATATTGCTTCTTTGTTAACCCTTTTCATTTCACGTATTACTTTCTTTGTATATAGAATTGAGGTTGAATGGATCATTTGCGGCCAAATATTAATTAATTTTCTATTTTCCTTTTTAAAATGGTTATTATTATTTTAAGGTTAATGCCAATGTTTTTAAAATTTTGGTGTTTGGATTCGTGTACTCTGGATTAATCTTTAGTGGGTTTTGACTTTGTTAAATTGGATTAATGGGTGATCTTCAGTTTTTAGACTAACCCGTGCAATGCACGTGATAGTTTAATCAAACTTATATATATTCTCTTTGCTAATAAGTACTTTTTTAGTACAAAAAAGTGTTCAAAATATATAATAAGGTTGGTCAAATATACAACATTCATCTCAAAATGCCAATATACACTTTAACCATCATAATAATGTAAAATCATAGAACAATCGATTATTTATTTTTTTAAGGAAGCAGCTTGTTATTGAATGCAATAAAGTTTGGTTGCTAACAATGGACACATATCTTGAAAAAAAAAAAAAATTCTAATTGTGTATGTATTTAAGACAAAACGAACCCATGGCTAGCGTACAATTAATCTTTCCAAAAATTATCAACATGAACTTCAACGTGAAAAAAAGATGTATCAAGTAATTCAAAACCTCTCAATACATGATCTCAATCATAAGTTTATAAAACATTTATCATTGGTTTTATACTACCAAATAAATTTCAATGACAATACTATTCCAAGAGATTTCTATCATGTAATATATAATCAACCTATTTATCATAGAAAGCCAAATTATTCTTCATTTTTCTGCAAGATTCTTATATATATATATATATATATATAAATAAAATAAATAAAAAATCTAGTGCATTGTGCAAGCTATAAGACACCTCACTCACAATCACATATCATCAGCGGATTTTAAATTTAAACAATCAAATGAGAAGTGTGGGTGACCTAAGCTAATAAATTGTCAACCAATGGGTCATAAAGACTTATCAAAATAATTATAAATAAATAAACCAATGGGTCATAAAGTAAATAAAAACAAAGAAATAAACTTGTTGAATCTAACAACAGCTGCAACACTGCCAACATATTATAACAATATCAAACTTCATTTTCTTTGTATGAATTGCATAAAATCAAAAGAATGAGAGCAAATCTTTATAATGGCAAGGAGCCAAGGACAATTATTACTTCTACCCAGTCTGTTTCACCAAATAATTTAAGGTGTAGATTCAACAAAGAATCATATGGTTTTTGCATATGAGAAATGAATTAATCCGTTATATTTCACATAGGATGTGAAAAGGATCCAAAAGGCTAAAATCATAAGCAAAGCGTGTTCCCAGTAATTATTAATCTGGTAAGACAAAGGTAAATATACATCACATATAGATAAAATATACTATGTGAAATCATAGAAGGATGGAAATAAAATTACAACAGATGTATAAAGATGTGCATTACAACAGATATTTAAGAATCCATCCTTTGGCTTTACAAAATAAGGACTTTAGATTGTATATATCCCTTTGCTGCAAAACGATATTATTCAATTTTGGCAATAGTGCTCTTACACTATCCTTGAATCTTCACAGCACCAATTCTTCTAACACCTGCTAAATCAAATAAACATCCAGGTTATATGTTGACAAACATATGCACAAATGCATGTGTGCACAAACAAAATGAAACAATCAGAAGAGAATTATAATGCTATTGATTTCTACACCAGTATTTTTACAGCCTCTATCAAAATATTTAGTCTTCAGCTTTTCCTTGTTGATAAATTTTTTTTCTTTTGGTTCTTGCTCCTCTACTTCATCCTTATAATAGGTTATGTGTTTTTAAAATTCTAATTGTCAATTTATCAAACAGGTGGTGTGCAAATTATAAACAAAAAAAAAAAAGAAAAACACACTATGTAACACCCTACAAAGCCATGCCATGGTTAAAGCTCATAGTGGGAATTGATTAGATTAATTAGGTATCCACCCTTATTTCACAAAATGGGGTGCAATTATGCTTGATATATTTGTTATTTCTTGAAATAGCAGGGTTCAAATACATCCATACACATATAAATAATAGAAGATAATCTTTACTCAAATTCTTTGGGTTCAAATACATCCCTACACGCCACACATATAGGAACATCAAATTCTTTACCTCACCCCAAAGCTCTTGGACGGACCCATGACCCTAAATATGCACGTGTTGTGTTTCTAAATGTGAAACAATGAGAACTTAGAAAACTATTTCTATAACAGTCATATCTACTTCCTCCCAGTATCTGCATTGTAGTGTTAGTTTGCTGGAGTCTAAATCTGATTACTATATTACCTTCATCTATGCTTCCAATGAGGGTGTGGATAGAAGACAATTGTGGCTAGATATGGAAGACCTTCAAGCTATGGTTGCTAACTCTCCTTGGTTGCTGGCTGGGGACTTTAATGTCATCAAAGCCCCTGCTGAAAATTTTGGGGGATTAGCTTTAGATACTTATGAACAGGATTTTAAAGCTTAAACTAAAGCCATTGGAATTGAAAATCATCCTGTAGTGGGGTGCTATTACACTTGGACCAATAGAAGAGAGGATGGTCATTTTATTGTCAAGAAACTAGATAGAGTTCTGGTGAATCATGCCTGGTATGCTTTTTTCCCTCAATGCATTGTCCAATTTTTGCCTCCAGGTATTTCAGACCACTCTGCTGCTCTTATTTCCATAGGGGTTAAGCATAACTTTGGCCCTAAACCTTTTAAGTTTTTTAATCATTGGACTGATCACAAAGATTTCTTGTCTTGGGTGGAGGAAGCAAGGGCTACTGAGTTTGTTGGTTCTCCTATGTATACTCTTGCTAGAAAATTGAAGGTTGTTAAAGCTAAACTGAGAGATGTAGATAAAGATCTTTATAGGTGTATTTTTCAGAAAGTTAACACTACCAGGCAGAAATTGGAAGCTGTTCAATCCAGACTTATGCAGAGACAAAGTGATATCAGTTTAAGGAAAGTTGAGCATGAATGCCTTCATGAGCTGACTTCTATCCTTGGTGCTGAGGAAGCTTATTTGAAACAAAAAGCCAGGAATAAATGGCTCCAGTTAGGAGACCAAAACGATAGATTTTTCTATAATCAAATCAAAGCTCGACAAGCTAGGAATGCTATCAAGTGTTTAATTGATTCAGATGGTAACAAATTGGAGGATCCAGCTGAAATTAAACAGGAGATTATTACCTTCTATCAACAACTCTTTGGACAGTCCAACTTAGTCAATGAAGGTGGTATGATGAATAGAGTTTCAGCTCTAATATCTCCCAAAATTTCTTATGAGACTAAATCTTTTCTACAGCATGAAGTGACTGAAGATGAGATTAGGTGCACTTTGTTTTCCCTTGGCAGTGAGAAGGCCCCTGGTCCGGATGGGTTTACAGCTCATTTCTTCAAAAAATCATGGTCTATAGTTGGAAAAGAGGTATGCCTAGCAGTGAAGTCCTTTTTTCAATCAGGTTCTCTTCTCAAGGAATTCAATTCAACTATAATTACCCTGGTACCTAAGGTTCCAAACCCTTCCAAAGTTGCTGAGTTTAGACCTATTGCTTGTTGCAATTTCTTATACAAATGCATTACTAAAATTTTGACTAATAGACTCAATAGCTGCTTGAGTGAGCTTATTAGTTCCAATCAAACAGCTTTCGTCAAAGGGAGGAATATTTCTAAAATATATTGTTGGCTCAAGAACTTGTGAAGGGTTATCACAAAAATAAAGGTAAAGCTAGATGTGCTATCAAAGTGGATTTGAAAAAGGCCTATGATTCTGTTGAATGGAGCTTTATTCTTATGAGCTTGCTGGCTGTTGGCTGTCCTCCCATATTTGTTAACTGGGTGAGGGAATGTATAACTACTCCTAGGTTCTCTATCTCTCTAAATGGGAGCTTAGCTGGGTACTTTAAAGGAGGGAAGGGTCTTAGACAAGGAGATCCTTTATCTCCTTATCTATTTGTCCTTGCTATGGAGGTGCTTACCCAACTGTTCCAAGCCAAAGTTAGGGAGTCCAATCAGTTCAAGTTTCATCCTCAATGTGCTAAGCAAAAGATTACTCATTTAAGCTTTGCTGACGATCTTATGATCTTTGTGGCTGCTGACCTCCATTCTGTTTAGCTAGTTAAGGATACTTTAGATGAATTTAAGGAGTTATCCGGACTCTCAGTGAACCATTCAAAAAGTGAGGTCTTCTGTGCAGCAGTCCCTATTGCTTTGCAAGATCGGATCCTCTCTATTCTTCAATTTAGAGTTGGGAAGCTTCCAGTTAGGTACTTGGGCATGCCCCTCATTGCTGGGAGACTTTCTTATTCAGATTGCATTCCTTTGATAGAGAAGATTACTGCCAGAATTAATTCTTGGACAGCAAGGCATCTCTCTTTTGATAGGAGGCTTCAGCTCATTAGTTTTGTCCTGAATAGTGTCCAAATGTTTTGGTCAAAGTATCTTTATTCTTCCTAAGAAGGTAATTACAGCTGTTGAACAAAAATTCAATCATTTTTTGTGGAAAGGTCATGCTGAGAGCAAAGGAGGTTCCAAAGTTTCTTGGAAGCAAGTCTGTTTGCCAAAGCAAGAAGGTGGTTTGGGTTTAACGAGAATAGAAGAGTGGAATAAAGCAGCAGTGCTAAAACATATTTGGCACCTTTTCACTCAAGCTGGTTCTCTTTGGGTTGCATGGGTGCATGATGAGCTACTTAAAGGAAGGAGTTTCTGGACCGTAAAAGTTCCTCAATCTTGTTCATGGGGATGGAGGAAACTTCTGAAATTAAGACTTGAAGCTAGAGATTTGTTATCTCATGAGGTAGGGGATGGTAGCACAATTTCCTTGTGGCTTGATAGATGGCATTCTTATGGGGTGTTGTACCAAACTTATGGGCACAAAATTGTGTATGATGCTGCAAGTAATTTGCAAGCTAAAGTTAGTAGTGTCATTCAAAACAAGGAATGGTGTTGGTGTCCTGCAAGATCAGAAGATATGGTTGAGATTCAGAGCAAATTAAGCCTTATTCAGATCAAGGAAAGTGACAAGGCTGTCTGGTCTCTTACTGCAGCAGGAAATTTCAATTGTGCAGCAACATGGTAGCACCTCAGGAGTAAGCAAATAGAAGTCCCTTGGTGGAAGCTGATTTGGTTCCAAGGAGCTATCCCTAAGCACTGCTTTATAGGATGGTTGGCTATGAAAGATAGACTCACTACCAAGGATAGATTATTGCTTTGGGGTATTAATGTTGATCTTGTATGTCAATTTTGTAGACAATACATGGAAGATAGAAACCATCTGTTCTTCAAGTGCTCCTTTTCGAGTAGAATCTGGAAATACATTATGGGGTTATGTCTAGCCTCCTCTGCTCCAGATAATTGGGACCTTCTGCTTGAGTGGGGTATAAAGAACCTAAAAGGTAGAAGCTTTAGAGTCACTCTTTGCAAAATTGCTTGGTGGGCTACAGTGTATCACCTATGGCAGCAGAGAAATGCTAGATTACATGCTGGTGAGATGAAATCAGAGGAAAATATTATTAAAGCCATTAGAAGAGATGTCAGGGCCAAAATGGAGGCTATCAAAGCTCCTGCTTCAATCCTACATCAAACTCTTTGTAATAACTAGAATATTCTCCTTTGTACATTCTAGTTTGTGTTTTGCTTTGGTCTAGCTTTGATAGGCTAGCTGTGTGGTGTTCACCTAATTGGTGATCTTTGTTTTGTATTCTTTGGTCTTTGGTTTTAATAAAAGTACTGATTTCTCAAAAAAAAAAGAAGAGAGAACTTAGAAAACTGTTTGTAAAGCATTTATTAAAAAAAAAAAAAACTGTTTGTAAAGCAAGAACTTTTAATTTATGTAATTTTCTCAAACACAAACAAAAGGCAAGCGACCTGACCTTTGATCTATTTTCGTAGCACAATAGTATTAATTCTTAGGATATATAAGAACAGATTATTGTCTTAGTATGGAACCTGTTGAACAAAGTATATGAAATCATATTGCCTTGCATGTGGTTGCACTGTTGGGGCTACTAGAACCTGTGGCTGAGTGTAGTGTACATAAACAGTGAGAAAAATATGTAAGGCTTAGAAATTAAGATGCACATACCAAATGTAAAGAAGAAGAAGCTATTTTGTCTAAGTTATGCACCTTTTGAACAGATTTAGAGACATTATGTAACTCAGTATCAAATAGGCTTTTGCCAGACTCTCCTTTCAAACAATATATCAAACACATCAGAGGCAAGCCACATATAAATTTTTACACAGCAAGTTTAATTGTTGGAATTGCAACTTAAGTTCCTTGATGGAGCAATTATGTAAAGCAAGAAGAAGGTTTGGAGAGAGAGAGAAACCTGTTTGCTTCTAACGGAGATTGAGAGCCAAGGCTATGTAAGCTATGTTATGACTGAGAAGTTTTTACGGCATTTGCAAGTAAAATTCTGGTTCAGCTGTGCACCTTTAATAAAAATTCTCATTGCTTTGATGTTTGACATTGTGGGTGTAACCGTTGGAATGTGAAAAGTGTTGCCAAGCAAGTTGGATTTCGTAGGTGTAACGGTGGGAAGCTAAAAGGGTGACCAACTTAATGAGGTGATACTAGGTCCTTTTTGGGCTTTTATTTATTTAATTTAGGTTGCGTTTTTTTATGGATACTTGTATTTGGATTTGGATTTTAAATCAATAGATTTGAAATGCCTTGATTTAAAATCTATTGATTTTAAAATTTCTTGTTTGGATCCATTTTTACAAAAGAAGATTTGAAATTTAGAATTTTGAAACCTATAAATTGACCAAAATACATAAAATTACCAAAATGACCAAAATAACCCAAAAACCTTAAAAAAAAAAAAAATCTCTAAAACCTCTAAAATGACCAAAATACCCCTAAAATCACTAAAATCCCCAAAACAATCCCGAAACGTAAAAAATGACCAAAATACCCCAAAAACGCCATGATGACCAAAATACCCCTAAAATCATCAAAATAATATTAAACCTCTAAAACAACCAAAATACCCCCTAAACTTTTTTTTTTTTTTTTTTATTTATCAAAATGCATGCCTCTAAAATCACCAAAATACCTATAAATTGACCAAAATACATAAAATAACCAAAATAACTACGAAACCTCTAAAATGACAAAATAATCCCAAAACCTATAAAAATGACCAAAATACCCCTAAAATCACCAACATATATATGGTTCTTTTCGCAAAATTCAAAAATGCTTGATCAAAGTTGAGGAAACAAAATTTTCTAAATAACCAACTAAATCAAATATATTTATAATATTTCAAAAAGAAGAAACTCTAATTATTTTCTTTAAATCAATGTATCTAAAATAATTAAAATAATAATCTATAAGAAAAAAAAAAAAGAATATTTAATAAATAACATGGGGAAGTTTTAGCAAAATAATTAGTTACGGAAAAAGTTACTTACCTCAAGTAAACTTACAAAATTTCAAAATCTCTCTCTAAACCTTTCCTTCTTCTAAAGATCTACAATTCCAACCTCAAAAATTTGCTAGCATCATCTCTTTAAAATCCTTAAGCAACATTCTCTCTATGATTTTTGAGTCAGAAACAAGTAATAGGTTTTATGGCGGCTAGAAGTTTCTAATCTAGAGTATATATATTACTAACTCACACTGTAAAAATTACTAATTAGTTGATCGTAAAAATAAAGCCCCCTGGTTTGTTTTTTTGGACCAGGTTATATTACAGTACCCATAAAAAATATGTGGGTACCATAGGCATAGAATGATCCTTTAAGCAAATGCATTAGAGGAAAAACCTTGCTGGAAACAATATAAAAAATACTCAAGCATCCATCCATCCAGGTTATGGCTGTTTCAGTCAGCATCAACCACATTTCTTCTAAAAATATAAATAAATAAATAAAGCATCAAACCAAAATTAACAAGTGTCTAATTTGTGTGTTTCTGTTAGTTCAACTGGTAAATGTCTTGTCATCAAGCAAGGGACTTGAGTTCAAATCCCACCTACACAAAAATCCAATTGATGTCTTGGTTTGATGGTAAAAACAATCATCATGTAACGGACGTTATAGATTGAAATTCTATCGTAACTATTAAAAAAAATAATAATCATCTAATTTGATCTTATGTCTCACACTGATGCCTGGCCTGTCACGTGTTTTCGACCACAAACATATATAGGAAGCATCTCGTTGTAATTTATAGTCAATAATTTGATGATGACCCACGACTTTTTCTATGATCCTATGCATCTCTTTCTCATCCATTTTGGACAAAAGAAAATTGAGTAAGGCATCTCTTTCTCATCCAATTTAGACAAAAGAAAATTGAGTAAGTCCTACTTTTTGGACAAAAGAAAAAAAAAAATCCACAAAGACAATTGAGTAAGTTGTTAATATTATATTTCATTTTCTAAGTTCTACAATTTGGACCAAACAAGCTGCAAGTAAAAATAAATAAATCAACGAAAGATAATTGAATAAGTTTGTGAGATATTTAGACACTGGCTGGGGTAGGTTTTAACCAAATTAATCCAAGTGATTAGTTAATCAATTATGCTTGGTCAAATTGAATTTAGTTAAAAAAATTACAATACCAATATCACACTTAAATAAAGCAGCGCAATGATATGGTTATGAAGAGAAACCCAATAGGAAAAAACTCTACAAAAGTTTATTGATAACCTTCTAAAGAAACCATTAGAATAGAATTGAAGAATTACACAACAAAGAATATTCCTAATCCTAAAGTTGTTACTTACTTTCGTAATGCCACGATGCTTTAACACCCTTGTTGAACTCCTCTATGGCTTTATCACGTAAATATCTTCAATCCATGAATATCCAATTTGTGAGTAAAACCACAACAATAAATATATTGAGGTAGGTTGGTGCAGCAACTTCTATGTTCTCAACTCCAAAATGATATTTTAGTCATTTTGAGTGTTGGCATCCAATGAGAGGATTTGTGAAATTCCTACCTTAAGAAGTCATTTGAAATCCATGGATTTGGGTCTTTAAAATCCTGGATGGATTTGACCCAAATCCAAATCCTAATGATTTTAAGTCATCCAAACAAAGAATTTGGATTTGGGTCCTCAAATCCAAATCTATGAGCCCAAATCCACCCCATCCAAACAGACCATTAAGGTAATCTATAATATAAACTAAAAGCTGAAGCTGAGAGAAAGTTTTTAAGCTTTCCTAAATATTGCCACGTCAGCTTTGTTGTTCCCACACACTTCCACCTTCTATTTAATTCTCTCACACTTTTATTAAAAAAAAAAAAAATCTCTCTCATGTTGTTCCTCTACCTCACCTCTTCATCTACCTCTTTCCCTCTCATCTCTTGAACTCCCTGACCTCTTCATCTCCTCAATTAATTACCTCACCTTTTCATCTACTTCTCTCTACCTCTCACCTCTTGAATTCCCTGACCTCTTCATCTCCTCAATTAATTACCTCACCTTTTCATCTACCTCTCTTTCCCTCTCACCTCTTGAACTCCCTTACCTCTTCATCTCTCCAATTAATTGCACTCCAAATTTCCTATTTAAATTCTATGCTGGGATTTTTTTTAGTGTCTTTGTGGTTCCTATAGTTCTATTGTTATTTCAATCTCAAAGGTGCGTTCTTTCTCCTTTGGTTTCTGATAGGCTCTGCGCCGGGTTTCATGCTTTTATTTATTTATTTATTTGGTTTTTCTGTTCTGCTCAATATTTTTATTTTTTGGTTCTTTGTTCCGTTGGTTTTATGCCTTTTTTTTTTTTTGTTCTTTTACGCTCAAATTGAAATTGTGTTTTTCATGCACAACCAGAACTTAATTCGGTATAGGTACACCTCTATTTTGTCTCGCTTTAAATACCAAACCATTCCGGATTGTACTGGCCATTCCGAGCGAAAATATATTCCGGCCCGGAATATTCACTCTTCGTATTTTTTTTTTTGTTTAAAGTAGTAACCAAGATTCTGAAGCAAAAATTCCTTCTTCACTCTTCGTATCATATCTTTTGAATAAAAAAGTAAAAAAATTCTCGTGCATCGCACAGGTTTACGACTAGTTTAAAGAGTAGCTGAAGCATTACTAAGAGGAGAATGGGAGATTGATGGGTTGCTGATAAGAATAATCAAGAAGAAAGAGAGAAAGCATTAGAATTATGAGAATGTGTGAGAGAGAATGAATTAAATAGAGAGAAGGATGACATGAACGTATGTGGATGCAGAGAGTATGATGTGGTGGTGTTTGGAGAGGGAAAATTTTTTCTCTCTGCTTCGAGTTTTAATTTATACTAGTCGCAAACCCGTGCGATACACGGAAATTTTTTTATATATATATATAATATAAAGTAAAATGAGAATGTCAATGAAAAGTTGTTAGAATTTGTTTGAATTCCAAAGAACAAAAAAGAGCACTTGAATTTAAATGACTATCTATTTCATCTAATAATACATGATAATTCTTCACCTAGCATTTATACAAAAGCATTGTATACATGATCTAGCATCAAATCAATAGGTAACAATTTTAAAGAAAAAAACTCTTCAAAATCATTGCATTCAAAGCCTATGACAATTTATTTGTGAATAGAAATAAACACATATATAACAAAAAAAAAAAAAAAAAAACTAACAAATAGATTAAACACTTTGCTACACTTTACACAATAATCAACCACTAATGGCTAACCTACGCCACTTTTAAAAAGGTAAGTGAAAAAATATATATTATTTAGTTAAAAAAACTTAGTAAACACACCTAAAAAATACATTTTCGAAAATAAGATATACATTTAAACCATCAACAATCAATGTATCAATACAAACATGATTACAAACCTTTTAAAGAAGATAATTTCCAACCTTTGACCAAATATCTTTAAGCCCTTTGAATATAGTCATGGACATTTTCTTTAAGCTTTTTATATATAAATCTTTAAGCTTTTTATAAATCTTGAAAAGAAAAGAAAAAAAAAAAAATATATATATATATATATATATATAGAGAGAGAGAGAGAGAGAGAGAGAGAGATATCACATTTATATCATAGGAACTTACATTTTATTTTGGTTATGTGGTAAAGAAAGTACAGAAAAGAGTAGGATTAATAGCGTATAAAAAAACTACAAACCACTACAATTTGTATTACATGAAAAAAAAAAAGACTTTGTCACCAAGGTTGCCAGCGGGTCTTGTTTTTTTACAGCACCTTTTTTATGTACTAAATACAAATGTTTGCATTTTCAGAGCCAGCAAACCTCAGAGGTCTTCCAGTACATAAGGTTGTTATTTGCCAAGGCACACCCTGCTTTCCTGTAACTATATCATCCAGCCATCTATTGTCAATTGAGAAAATAATTAATTCAATTGAAGAGCAGTCCATGGCAGTATCAAGAAGCTTATTACTTTTATACTATATAAGAGCAGTCCATAATTAAAATTCTCATAAATAAACCTGTCCGACAATAACTTGATAACATAAGTGTTTCATGAGATTGAAGAACTAAGCATGATGCATACATCAAACCTTCACACAACAGTCATGTTGGTGTCATATTAAAATTTTTTCCATTTATTTTGGCATAATATATATAATATAAGAAATCTTTAAACAAATGACACATCAAGTTCTAATATAGATTGAAGCCTTCAAAATATCATTTCCAAAATAGGGTTACGAACGAAAAAAAAAACAAAAACTACAATGTTGCACACCATAATTTTAAGACTTCTATAGGAATTTCTTCAAATACCAGCATGAGTAATCAGTGGTTATATTATATGCAGTATCAGGATTTCGGAAAGAAGCTGTGCTAGTCACTTAAAGCAAAACAGAACATTCTGCCGATGTCTTACCTTACTTCAACAGCATGGTAAATCCCATTTGACAATCTAATGCATACATAAATTGAATAAAAACTGCCCTACACTTTTGTCTAAGCTATTCTAAAGTAAGACAGATTGAATAAAAGAATAATTGCTGCAAATTTAAACTTGTTACTCACATATAATTGTAGATGATGATTCTAAATCATCCCTCAGAATGAGTGAAGCCAATGGTTCTGATAGAGACAACATAGGATCAGCTTTGGGACTAATGCTTGAGTCAATTGGCCATCTCAATGGAACAACTAAACACCTATAGCAAAAAAAAGGATGAGTTAGCTTTCCATGATGGTTTTCCTAGTCCCGAGGACCCCCATATTAGTTTGACTATATTTTGATGATTGTAATTCCTAGTTACCAAGCAGCTAAGAACTGGTTCTTTCTGGGAGTCATTTAAATCAGAAGAGCAGATTCTGGATCTCATATCTGCAGAGTCTATACTGCAAGCAGTACAATTTCTAGCTTCCTACAAGAAAAATAAATAAATAAAAGGTGCTGAGAATTATTTCCAAAAACAGCAATATGCAACACTAAAGTAAGCAATGATTATTTTGGTTGAATGAAAGCACACAACATAAAGTCACAAACAGAAAACCCAATCTGATTTAACTAAAACACAAAATCCCATACCACAAACCCCACAAATTCAATCAAAAGCAATACAAAATTAAACCTTGACTTCCTTTTTAAATCTTAAGTGTATTTGAATTTCATGAAGATAATACTAATTTATAAAGAGGGTAATACTAATTTGATTTGGTGTTATTTTCAATAGCTAACCCATACTATTTACCAATCAGTTAGCTTTTTGCATGTTTACACCAAAATATGCAGAACAGATTTGTATAATGTCACAATAAAAAAATAAAAAATAAATAAAAAAACAGAATAGGGAGGAAGATTAATGTTGATCATATCAAAAGCCTGCTGTTTTTTTCTAGTCACTAAAGTGGGTTTAATAATGGTGTTATCCACTAAAGGGAGAGTTAATTTCCTCTTCTTTTCTATTATTAATGCAGTGTGAAACCTTTAGTCATTCAATCATTGAAGAATATTTGAACAGCGTGCCAATGTTAGTGGGAACGCTTACACTTTGTCGGCAGCTATCTCCAAAGCCGGTAGCTGGGAATGAACGTACTAATATGAATTCTGCCACTGAGTTTCAACTTGCTATAGACTTTTTAAACTTTGTTCCCACCTGCTAAATTAATCCTAACCAAGCTTACATTAATAGATTTCATAAAGTTCTTTTATCGTATCAGATGGTGATCATTTTATCTATTAATTAATAAAATCAAATTAAGGACATTTCTTGTGAAGCTACAACAATCAATATGGCCATTACACTTAAAATATCGAATTGAACGAATCACTTTACAACGATCTTAATAATTTGGTATTTTGGCTGTGACATGTTTAGTAATTGCTCAATACACTCTATAATGCTTTATAACAGTTATGAAAAGCATCAATATATGAAACAATATATGAGTTCCATTAAACATTACATATATCAGGAGTTCCATCGAACATATGCTGGGCATTTTTAGGCTGACAAATTCTGCAGATTAAATAATAAAATAAAACTGCCCAGATTTGTTAGTTTCATATTTGAGTTAGTACCATAAATCTTCAATTTCTTATCTCTTCTTCAAAAAAATATTTTTAATTGGGTTTCTTCATATTCAAATTTAATTGGGCTTCTTCATATTCAAATTATATCATATCAAATCCCTAAAATTGAGTAACAAACTGAAATACTGATACTATCTAAAGGAGAAATTGAAGCAGACAAAGAAACCTAATTGAGGATAGAAAATCCGACCTCCATTGTGAACGTCTCCCTGTCAAAGGTTGGGTCATAGAAGGATGTTATCTTTGTGTCTTCATAGGGTATCATGAAGATGTTTATATAGCATATGAAACAAAGAAATACGAAGGAAGAGTACAAAACATACCTGGTAAGTAGGAACATTTTTTTTTTGAATCAAAATCTAATTGATCCTGGATTGCAAACTTCTCATCGGTAACACCCAAAACGTTAACCACTGAAAGAGGATTCAGACACAGACCATATATCCACCAGAAAATCAAGAAATAAAAAAGGCTCACCTTGGGTTGGCTGTTGTTAGGGCAGCGGGTACTGAAGGGATTAAATAAGAGGAAATCAGAGATTTTTCATTTAGAGAGGTTGGGGCAAAGTAACGTTTTTTTTTTCAACACTAATTGCCAAAACTTCTCATTCGTCAACACCCAAAACGTAACCACTGAAAGAGGATTCAGACACAGACCATAAAATATCCACCAGAAAATCAAGAAATAAAAAAGGCTCACCTTGGGTTGGCTGGGTTGGCTGTTGTTAGGGCAGCGGGTACTGAAGGGATTAAATAAGAGGAAATCAGAGATTTTTCGATTTAGAGAGGTTGGGGCAAAGTAACGGTGAGCTGCCTTCAATGGGAAAATCGGTTCAATTTTTGTAAGAAAACGGTTAAAGAATCTGGCCCTGACTTAGTATGTGTTAAAAGGAGGCCGGATTTAATGGAGCTGAGGAGTCGAGCAAGAGAGAGAAAAGAGGGAAAGGGAAAATAGAAGAAGAAGAAGAAGCGTGTACCGTTTCGTAGGTAGATTAGGAGCTGTGCGTAAAACAGAGAGAGAGAGAGAGAGTGGAGAACGTGTCAGAGAGAAAACATTAATTATGAGATGTGTGAGTGAGAATGGAATCAAATAGAGAAATGATGAGTTAAAATAATAAAAGCCCAACAAAATAAAAAGGGAAGTGGGCTGGATCACAAAAGTCCAACAAAATAAAAAGGAAAGTGGGCCATGAGATTGGGAATGATGTGAGAAGGGCAAATCTGACATGGCAAGTTTGGGAGAAGACAAAAAAAATCTCTCAGCTTCACCTATTAGTTTATATTATAGACTAGTCGCAGACCCGTGCGATGCGCGTAAAAATTTGACATGATATTTTATTTTTGGGACTTATAAGTGTTAGTCCCAAACCCACATCAAAATAAATATTTTGTAAGTTAAGTTGTCTATATTTGTTATTTGAAAGTGTTTTAGATTTTTGTAAGGTTTTTAAAAGCAAGATATTTTGTAATAAATTTATAGTTAGATATGTATAAAAACGCAATGCAATAAAATTTTTTGAGAATGTATAACTTTGATTAAAACATGCAATGGATCTTGATTATTTCATATGTAAGTTAACGTTATTTTGCATTTTTGGAAAATTTATTGAGCATTTTATAAAAGCTTTGTTTTCATTTTATTACATAAGAACTATTAAAAAAGTTGTATCAATTTACTTTGATAATCACAGAGCTAATATATGAAAATCAACTATTTTTTGTTTCTCCCCAAAACATATATTGATATTTTTTCCTTTCACACTATTTAAATTTCATGAAAAACTAAGGAATCTAACTATGGAGTAGATCTTTTTATTTTATTTTTATTTTTTATTATTATAATATGAAATAGATCTTAGGCAATCAATAACCCCTCCATTACATTCCTGAAACCTTTGCACCCAGATAGCCATTGTTGCTAATTCAACATTACAACACTTGGACGTGTAAAGTGTTTAGCTAATAGCATAAAATTCCAGCATCTAAAAATGTTATGATAAACCACTAAATAAGCAGACGTGTGCGCCTTGTCTCTCTTAAACAGGTGAAACTATTCAATTTACCTAAAGTATCAACATACATTTGATAAAATAAAATGATTATGTCTAGCATTGGAGTTGTGATTTGAGAATTTCTGGCAGATCACCTTCAGCGTAGTTAATGCAGCGAGGATCTGACAAAGTGAAAGACAATCATTAGGTTAGCATAACCCCTATAACAAAGAAACTCAAACTCAAATTAATACATATTTTGGTAAAAAAAAAAATAGTATATAATTGATATGAACCCTTTGGTTGTTACCCTAATGTCACCAATTGTAGCAATACCAACTGTATAGAGGTTGCCAATCCGAGAATACTCTGTTGGCCATTAGAAATTGAAAGTAGTAAAAAAGTTAAAGAATGAAATTTGTGAACTTTCATTCTTCAAGTAACAACTCTCTCCTAGTATTCTTTCATTAGCTAACAACATTCCTATAAGCATATAAATGAAAATTCTAAATCAGGCGAACACACTATAACCACTAAATTTTGAACATTTTATGTTGATTCTACTGTTAATTATAAGCTTACCCATTGGCTCTGAGATCAGAATATATGCTTTCTCTGCCAATTCGACTTCCTAAACTTTTCCTTTGCCTACCTATATTTCAGATCACATAGTGACATACATTGAATGAGATACTTGACAAATAATCACATTGGCAGAGAGTTAGAAGTGACATGATAACATTTTACAATATAATTAGATTCTTTTTTTTTTCCAAGAATGCTCCTCCAATTGTTAATGATCCTTATAAGCTGTACACCCCTCACTAAATGTTGAAGTTCTCCTCATTTTATTTTTTATTTTGATAAATATAAAAAAAATAATTAAAAAAAAATGATTTAGAATAGCCACCAGATGGAAAAGTAAGTTCCTTAATGTCACTGGGAAGGCAAATTGTATTGCATAAAGATATTGGAATCAAGTTAGAGCATATACATATGATAAAACATAGAGGCATTTCATTTTTTTCATATCTCATAAATCTAAATAATAAGCAATTTACAATCAAGCTTCAACCAAATTACAAAGAAATAACTGGAGTTATAAAACAAATTATCACATATGAATTTAAATGCAAGATTGATACTACAGGAGGGTATATAGTTACATAATAACAAAGCATATCCTTTTCAGGAATCCAAATGAGAGTCCCTAATTAATGAGTATGAATTCTAAAACAGACATTATTCCTATTTGTTCTACATGAGCATGACCATAATTTTTTCAAATCCTTCTTAAAGGCATTTCATCAAACACGTGCAAAACATGGAGTTACAAAGATTTAGATCATCTTCAACAACAAAATAAAAGTCAACAAAACACTTTGCTTGGCTGCAATCCATTAATACTCCAATATATTTAGCATAAATTGAAAGCAGTAGAAAAGCAAAGAGAGAGACCCCTTTTTTCCTAACAGGGGTGTTGTGCTAACACACCTTACATAACTTATGGTTCTAAGGAACTGAGCAAAGAGAAAACATTAACTATGTTCTATAAAATTTACCTAAGAAAGTATATAATTAATTCTTGTCTAAAGATTAATCCAAGTTAAAAAAAGAAAAAGAAAAAGAATCATATTTCTGATCTCAATTGAGCTACTTTAAGATGAGCAATGATCAACATACCAATAATTCTAAGATAAACCTCAGAAACCAAAGCTTCAAATGCATAAATCTCAACTGAGGCCTCTTTCTACAGGATTTAGACCTTTAGGGTGTGCCAACTTATGCAAGGCAGTTGGAGCAATTAGAATCGGCACTGAAATTTTGTATCCCAATTACAGTTGTTGACATCTCTATTTCTAGCTTAAATCCAGAAGAATTCAAGGACGAATCCTAAGAAAGCCATAAAAACTGAATAGATAAAATGCCATACCCAATTTTCTGTATCAAGATTAGAAGGTTTAGCACGTTACATGATTCTATGAAATGCTTCCACATTATCTTTTAATGTGTACTGGTCCTCAGCTCCACCAGCGTAAAAATCATAGTACATTTTTGGACGGGCTTCCCTAGCCAATTCTTGGAACACATTCACATTTACTGGTTCACCTACCATTTTATCCTGGAAACATGGACACATTTTCAACTTTCCAATAATCTTTTCCTAGATGCAACTAAATAAATCTCAACAATGAGCAGAAGCACAAACTATGGTAAGCATTTTAGAAGACTAAGGCATGTTTGGATCTAACTGCATCGATGATCTCCTAAAGGAGACACTTGAAACTGTGGCATTTACTTAGAAGGTTATGAGGATTGCATTTTTTTTTTTTTTTAAAAGAACCATGCTTAATATTATGACACTAAAACAATCCATAAGAAAGTATCTGAATACAATAAAAACCATCACGTTCTTCAGTTCTTGATCCACTTCCTCTTGTAAGAGTCAATTGTATAGTAAAGCTATACATACATTAGATTTAAATACATGCACATCTAATATTATTTGGGTCCTTGTAAACTCTAGATTTAAATACATGCACATCTAATATTAACCTCTGACCCTATTACCCAAAGTCTTGTAGCATTTCAAAACATGAAACACAACAGGAGGACAAACTCGATTCTAAAAGGATGTTCAATTATGCCTTTAGTGTGCATAATAAGTAACAACACACACACAGCCACTGAAAGTTACCAAGTGCTCCTCTAGAAATCAATTTGCAAGCACACCATTCATTTGGAAATCTGATTGAAATTTTAGCATTTCACAAAAATCAAATTAGAAAAGAATAAGAAAGCACTCAGCTATTTTATCAAACAACTTGCATGCGTGTAACAAAAAGTTTTGGTAGTTGTGTCCACTCCAAAATAATAATACGTAATAAGAGGGAGAGAGAGAAGTGGGTGGTTTTCTAGAGTTTGTATACCCACATTCTCCAGATTATATTCGCAGGAAGTAAAAAATAAAAATAAAAACGACTCACCTTGGGTTGTTGTTGGGGCAGTGGTGTTGAATGGTTTAAATAAAAGAATGAGAAGAAGAGCAAAAACAGAGAAAAGGAGAGAGAGAGACTTTGAGGCAAAGTAACGGTAAGATTTAATGGGGGAAGCCTAAATAAAGATTGATGAGAGAGGAAAGGTAGTGAATTGTATACGCTGGAACAGTTAAAGGAACGAAGAGCCACAAAGGGAATAAATTTGAGGAGTAACGCTTGAACGAAGTGGGAAATGTTAACAGCTGAAGATGAGGGGGCGAGGGAGAGAGAAAATAGGGGCAGAGGCGGCTGGAGATGAGGGGTGGGGGAGGGAGAGAGAGAAAAGAGGGGGAGAGGGAGGTGAGGAGTCAAGCGTGAAACAAAGAGAGAGAGAAAGTGTGGAGAACGTGTGAGAGAGAAAACATTGATTATGAGATGTGAGAGAGAGAAAGGAAGTGTGTGAGAGAGTGAAATAGAGAAGGAATTTTCTAAAAGGAAATCTGACGTGGCAATATTTGAGAAGGCTAAAAACCAATCTCTCAGCTTCACCTATTAGTTTATATTATAGATAATAGATTATAGATATAGTAATCACGGTAAGGAAAACATCTTGTCTTGAAGACTTGGAATGACCAATAATCTCGCTTTTGCCTCATGTGGACACTGCAACCTCATGAGTTTTTGGAAAGTCTAGGAGTCGTCACTTATTTTATAATTTTATATTTTTTAAATATAAATATAATCTATGCCTTTCAAATTAAGAGGAAAAATAGAGAGATGCCAAAGTCATAACCACCCTACCATATTTAAGTTCAATTTCGGCATTGTTTTATGTTTGATTTGACAATTTTACATATCCAAATTATTTTAGTTAGAGCTTTTGTTAGACTAGGTCAAGATGGAGCTAATCAAATAACGTAGCTAGATAGCATATCTCTTGGTAAATTAAATTAAATACAGGTGGGGAGTTTGCATGCAATATACTTCAAAAAGGACTAATATATCAATTGTCTACTACTGATTCTAACCCTAATTCTTTATACTTGCTATTGGACGAGTAATTTAAAAAGTTGCTTTACCTACTTGTTTGAAGATATTAATTTTTTTTTTGCAAAATTAATTTGGTGATAATATTATTTTTAGATAATGTATCATTGAGCTGAAATGATATAGTTTAGAACTTCATATATTTCGGATTTTATGAGGAAGTTATATTTATTAATTTTAATAGAATTGTACATTAACATTTTTGTGGATCGCATTAGGTTAGCGACTAATTATAAGTGTTCACATAAAAATCAAGAAATCTATCACATGTCAAGATTTGGAAATTGTAGACATCATTGGCCTCCCATGAGAGAGAGAGTTTAGAGTTTTTTTTTTTTTTTTTTTTTTTTTTTTTTTTTTTTTTTTTTTTTTTTTTTTATGATTCTGGGTATCCGGACCAACTTGCGCGTACTTTGACTAATTCCAGAAAATTTAAATTGGCATCCCATATATTAGGCAAAAAATTAAACCTAAAATTCCATTAATTTCAAAGAAATTTGATTGGTTTATTATCAACATATAGGCACACAAGATCTTAAAGGGTAATTAAGGTTTGAGTAATGCTACGCCTATTGCAAATTACTACATCAGTCTTAAACTAAATGTTAAATTAAACACAAAACAAAAAATTAATTCAGAAATTTAATTTACTTTGTTTTTTATGTGGCACCAATCACATTCATTACTACGTCAGGTTGTAAGTAATTTATTATAAAATTCTAAAAAATTTAGCATCTTCTTAAAGATTTAGTCATACTGCTATTTTAGGGCGAATATCAAGCTATGACAAAAAAAACAGAGATACATAGGCAACCCTTCAATTTCATAATAATTATCTATTTCACTTTACATGAAGGGGAACTTTATTTCATCTGTCTAATGCTTCATCCTAGCTATGACATATAGTTCTCTAATCGTTGTTCCACCACAACTGTTTCTGAAGATAGTTAATCACATCCTTGTCCAGTTGAAAGGCCTTAGTGAGAACATCAGGATTGATGGGAGGATTAGATCCAAAGACAGCATTTGCTATGGTGATAACTCCTGGATTTTGGCTATTGAAATGGGGAAAGAGCAACTGCATTGGTTTGCCCTATATTGATCTGAAAGTGAATAAGACCAATTGGAAATACAATGACATCTCCCTTATTAAGAATTTTGGCAAAGAGACGATTATCTGGGTTAGATGTGACAAAGCCAGCATAGAGAGTACCCTCTAAAACTACTAAAACCTCAGTGGCACGAGGGTGGATGTGGGGAGCATTTACGCCATATGGTGCAAAGTCAATACGAGCTATGGATATGCCTAGAGTGTTAAGGCCTGGTATTTGGAGCACAGTGATTCGAGTGACATTAGACCCGAGTGGATTTGAGGTGCTTCTTGGAATGTCTATTCCAGATAAGAAAAAATCATCAACAGTGGCAAGGTTTGGGTCCTTGCAAAATTTTCCATTGACAAATACTGCAGGAAGAAAAAAGTTTGTTATTTTCACAAGTGCATGGAATAGTATCATAATGATGGTTGATAAGATAACCTGTCATGCTAAAATTAGAATATATATCCCATCCATATAGTATAGCCTCGAAGCATAATTTTGTTAATATGTAGTAGTGCAAGAAAATCAATCCAAAAACTTGAAAGGACTGCAAAAAAATTAAATAAATAAATAAATACTATTACTGCTCCTGCTGCTACGTACTGCTACTACTACACTAATAACAATATAGAGGATGTACATACCTGCAGAACTGGAATCATTAATTGCCACACAAAAGTCCTGCAGAGGACTAGGGTCAAATGCAGAGGCAAGCAGCGGGAATGCCGAAGCTAACACGGCCAGAGTAACAAGGTAAGAAACACTTTTCATCATATTTGAAGCTATCTGCACCTTTTAGTATTCTGTGTATTCTTGCTTGGGTGAGGGGGATAAAATGTTGCATTGGTACACATGTCTATTTATAATGGGGGAATCACTGAACCGGTCTTTGCTCTTCCTTATAAGGATCAAATAAGACTCGGTAAGACTTTGACGGTAATGAACAACTTTTTTGTTTTTAACAAGTGAACCATTCTTATGGTACTTCTACTTAAACATATTAAAGATCTAATCACTATCATGCATATTGGACCACTTCAAAGCCGCAGTTCGGTTTCATATTTGAAGCTATCTGCACCTTTTAGTATTCTGTGTATTCTTGCTTGGGTGAGGGGGATGAAATGTTGCATTGGTACACATGTCTATTTATAATGGGGGAATCACTGAACCGGTCTTTGTTCTTCCTTATAAGGATCAAATAAGACTAGGTAAGACTTTGACGGTAATGAACAACTTTTTTGTTTTTAACAAGTGAACCATTCTTATGGTACTTCTACTTAAACATATTAAAGATCTAATCACTATCATGCATGTTGGACCACTTCAAAGCCGCAGTTCGGTTCTAATGTTTGCAAAAAAAAATTGGGGATTTCTCTACTCTATGAACCGATTGATGAAGGGTTTCTATTCTCTCTCTTTTTTACTGCACCGATTCTCTTTGCTGTTCTGATTCTCTCTCTTTTGAAAATTAGGTTTGTTTTCGAAATTTTTTGATTTTTTAATTTGTATTTCTTAATTTGTGATTTTTTTTTTCTTTTCTTTGAGATTGGTTGTGTTTTGTTGTTGTCTGCTGATTTCATTGCAGTAAACTTGACAAAGTAATTTTTGGCTTTCTCTATTTTAGATATGATGGCCATGCCAACAAATGTAGGTTGCAACAGTTGCTGTTTTTTGTTGGATATTTATTTCTATGTCATGCCATGTAACTTATATTTATAAGTCTCAACTACTTTAATTTACAGTAACCCCAAGCAAGGTATATGCATGTTATTTCTAAAATTCTCTTATGGTGCGTTTGAATGAAGAAATTGGTAAATACATAGAATTTCATAAATGATGGGATTTACATCCCCATCATTTAAAATCCCATCATTTTTAAATTTCTTTGTTTGGTTATAATTTTTATAAAAAAATTAAAATGATGGGAATTGTAAATTTTGAAGTTTGGGTATAATCAAAATTTATAAAATCCTTCTTTCCATGGTCAGTTCCTAATATTGTTGCCTAATTATCTATTCACATCACCCAAATCAATTTAACTAAATGTATATTTTGACCCAATTAATCCATCCAATGAGAATATTATATATAGAGTTAGAAAAAATCACACATGTTAATCCTTAACAATGACGTGAGGTGGAGTTGAAAAATTAAAATTGAAAGAGACAACCTGTGACCTACCCATCTGACATCTTGAGAAAGCAAAAGAAGCAATATGACATAAAGCAAAATATATTGACTCACGTCACTGCGGCCAGAGGAAATGAAAAAGAAACAAAAAGATAAAAAGAAAAGAAGAAGAAGCAGCATTAGGGCTAAAAAGAAGCAACAACAGCAACATAGGTCACTTATGGATGGAACGGAGAATAAGGGTATTCCGTAAAATCAAAGGAGACCCACCCAAAAGCCATAACAAAAGATCCTTAGCCATTCAGAGAAGAAAAAAAAAAAAAAAACTAACCTGGTAAGCTAAATTGAAGATCCACTTTTTCACTTTTTTCACTCCAATCTTCCACGAGGAAAAAAAAAAGTCAAAGAAAATCAACCACTTCTTTCTCATCAAACAAAATTTAAATAAATAAATAAATAGAGAGAGAGAGAGAGAGAGAGAGAGAGAGAGAGAGAGAGAGTAGGGGCACCTGTGGGAGGCAATGAAGGTAGGTGAGGATTTCTTTGGCAAGGAGAGGGAGACACAATTGGGGATTTGGAATTTGAAGGTTGTTGCTCTCTTGTTTATTTTTTATTTTCTTCTGTTTGGAAAGAAGCAGAAAGGGAACAAATTGGGGGAAAAGGAAAAAGCAAGAGAGGGAAAAAATAGTGGAAAACGCGGGTATGTAAAAAATTGAGCGGAGAGATTGGCAAAAGTCTATTGCAACAACTAAGGTAGATGCGTTAAAATGTTTTATCTATTGCAACAAGGATTTGGATGTAATATGAGTAATTCTAGCATTGACTTCCAAAGTTGTTGCAATAATATTGTAAATGACTTATTGCAACAACATTTTACAACTTATTGCGACAATATTATCTGGATGTAATAAATTTGTACCTTTTAGTAACTATTGCAACGAAAAATAGCTTGTAGATGTAATAGATTATCTATTACCTCTATTATTATTTTTTTTTGCAATAAAACCTGTTGTATTAAACATATTTTCTTATAGTGTTTCTTACAATGTGTTGTTCCTCAATGGTAATGTTATTGATTTCTTTAACATGTGGAGACAAAGTACCTGCTTCAATCTAGTCGTATTCTTGCGTAATTGCATAACATGTGACAAAAAAAATACTTATAAAAACTAAAAACAAGCCAATGAGCTTTAGTTTAACCAACACCTCTTCCCCTTGTTTTAGGTGGAGGGTGAGGAAAATTTTGTAGTGTTTTTTTAAAATGAAAACTTGTGAAAGGACAATTTAAAAATAAATAAATCTATTCAGCAAATTTTTATGGAAGTCTTTGTAGTGTTTTCTAGAAGTTCTGTCAGCTATGTGATGCAGAATAATTGGTTTCTATGTTACTTTTCAGTAAATGACTTGAACGTCTTGTACATGAAACCTTTTGCTTATAGTAATGTACACCATTTCTTGAAAGTTAATGACAGCTTAGGTAACAGAAGTTAAAAAATAAAACCTCAGGTGGGCAAAGTGTCAAGCTTGAAACCACAGGTAGGCAAAGTGTAAATAGGTCAAATCAAAAGTGGGTAAAGTGTATTTTCCCCTATAAATAAATATCATTTTTATCCAAAACATAAATTTGATTTTAAATATAGAATTGAGTAATTAAAATAACTTTAATCGTTATATTTATAAATTATTCATTGAAACTTTCAAGTGCCAAACTATTTTACCCAAAACAAAGGGAAAAAGGCTCTCTTTTCAGTTTATTTTTCTTAAATTGTGTATATTTAAAATTGAGTGGAACTTTATTTGGTTGAAATAACAACTTTTAAATTGTTTGACTATTAGTACTTTAATTGATGTTGTTATAAAATATAATTTATGTAAAATCTATATGTTTATAATGATTAAAATCAACGTGTTTATGAAATATAAAAATATGCTGATCATTTTGCGTCATTGTTTGGATCATTTCCGTGTTAACCCGATCAATATTTATTAAACAAGTTGAAATGGGTTGTGCTCATAACAAATCAACTTAATTGAAGTAGGTGTTGAGCCTGTTGTCAAATTTACTTAAGTTCGACCGATCAGACTACAGTTGAGGTAGCACTTGAAATTCACAAAAAAACTTGTCTTGAACATTCTTGGAGCTTGTAGCCTCAATATCTTCAAATTGATTTAGAACTTAAAATAGACTCAAAAGACTTACAACTAAACTAATTGACAAGTTTTTGGTATTCTCCCCAATGGTCAGTAGTTCGAGTCTCCTCAGGGTCACCTACCCAAGACAAAGTCATGCGCCTATCGTGGTACATGTGGCTAGTAGGGTGTTATGTGTCCCCTTGGATTAATCGAGGTGTTCATATCTACGGAACGCTGGCCCGAACACCCAAGGTTATCAAAAAAAATGTGGACTTAACATTCTAGATGCAACTATTTTAATTGAGAGAGAGAGAATTTTAAAAGTTATGTGTAAAACTCGTCTCTTAAAGAGGTAAGAGGGTGTTTGGTACATAATATTCAAAACATGATTCTGTGATTTGAATCCAAAATCAGCAAGCCCCACTAAAAAAAAATTGTGTTTGGTACACAAGATTTTAATTAAATCTGAAAAACTAACTAAAAAACAGAGTGGGTTCCACACCGAATTCGAATACAGCCTTTGGCTGTTTTTTGATTTTTTGAGTTGTAACTCAACTCAAATATTACTGTTGAGTTCTCCTCTTATTTACAAAATTGCTAGACTAACCCGAGATATTTATCTCTCTCTCACCCATCTCACCGCTTGTCTCTCTCTCTCTTCCATTAATCCCTTCACCTCTCTCTCGCCTACTCTTTACTGCGTCTGCTTTCAAAAAACTTAAGAATCCAGCCCAAGCTCTCAAAACCCACATAATTTAAGAAAATACAGCCAGGCCAGGACCTGGACTATTAATTTGACCTCACTTAGTAGATGAAGCCCACATGTGGAAAATGATTAAGGATTCGCAAAATTTAGAGAAGTGGCTTGGACGGCATATGGCAGATCGATCTCTCGCCTATTTTGGACTCAATAAAAAACTCAAGCATAGGCATGAAATAACCGTGAGACCCACAAGCCCTTTGCCAGCCTACTGTGCAAAACTCAAATGTTAGATAACACTAAGCTACTGCAGTTTAACATCTCACTACAACAATATGATTATTTGGTGACGAAATCTAGCGACCAAATTTTTTTTGTCGCCCAATATCTATCTTAGGCGACAAAATATTTTATTTGTCACCAAATATAAATCTTAGGCGACAAAATTTATATTTCATCGCTACATTCCAAAACATAGATTACATTGGGCAACAAATAACTTTTTTTGTCGCCTAATGTATGCCTTTTTTAAGATTTAGGCGACGAAAATCAAATTTCGTCGCCCAATGTTATTTGTAATTACAATTCGGCGACGAAACTCAATTTTCGTCGCCTAATATCACTTGAATTTACACTTTTGGCGACGAAATTTGATTTTCGTTGCCGAATGTAATGAATAACCGGTTTTTTCTTTAAACATTTAGGCGACGAAATAATTTCCGTCGCCTAATGCATGCCTTTTTTAAGATTTAGGCGACGAAAATCAAGTTTCGTCATCATATGTTATTTGTAATTACAATTCGGCGACGAAACTCAATTTTCGTCACCGAATGTAATAGAGGTAGGCAACTTGCAGTTAAAAATCTTATGTTGCTGCCATTTTTTAATAAAATTTAGGTGACGAAAATTGAATTTTGTCTCCTAATTTAATGGATGTATCCTATATGGCGACGAAAAATTATTTTTCGTCGCCTAAAATATCCAATTTTTTAGTTAGGCGCCCAAAGTTTTAATGTGGCGGTCTTTTTATAAAATTTAGGAGACGAAAATTGGGTTTCGTCGCCCAAAGATAACATTGTAAATTCTGTAAAGAAAATACATATAATTACTCACTGTGCTTGAACTCCTAACCTTGAAGTACTCGATTTGTGTCATATGTTAAAGAAACCAATGTCTATCTTGACAAAAATGTAATGTTATATATCCAGTCATGACCGTTAGCTAGTAAATATACTAAGTACTTAAAAAGGTAATGTCATACTACGTACTTAAATAAGCAATTAATGTCATACTACGTACTTAAATATTAGTAAATATACTATGTACTTAAAAAGGTAATGTCATACTACGTAGTTAAGTACTATAGTAAATATATATACTACGTACTTAAATACTAGTAGATATACTTGTACTTAAACACTAGATCGATATACTACGTACTACAAGGTAATGTCATACTACGTACGTACTTAAATACTAGTAGATATACTTGTACTTAAACACTAGATATACTATATATGTACTATGTACTACGTACTTAAATACTAGTAAATATATTATGTACTTAAAAAGGTAATGTCATACTACCAGTGGCGTAGCCACGTTCACCTGGAAGTATTTTTTTTTTTTTTTTTTTACCTATATTTTTTATATAAAAAAAATTACCTTAAATTAAATAATTAGCCAGTCAAATTTTTTTTTTTGCAATTAGCCCACCCAAAATTTTTTTTCTACCTCCGCTCCAGCATACTACGTACTACAGACTTAAATACTAGTTGATATACTACGTACTGAAATACTAGTAAATATACTACGTAGTGTCGATCCTTACCCCAGTTCCTAATTAAGCTGGTACAGTTGCTCAATATGTTTATAGGTTTTTTCTATTGCAATATTGTTTTCTACTTCTCTATTATTTAAATTAATTAAGATAATTTGGTAATTTGCTATGCTATGAGTTAAAAGGACAAGGTTTGGCTATAAACTGGTTTGTAACCAATTTGCTACAACCCATTACGTAGCAACTTATAAGACCATCCACATGTATTATTTAAAGAAGTCACATGACTCATTAAATAGGTCATGTGACTAAAGTACACGTGGATCAATGGTCTTATAAGCTGTCACGTAGTGGGTTGTAGCAAACTGGTTACAAACTGGTTTGTAACCAAACTCTGTCCGAGTTAAAAATCTTAAAGTTTTCTAATATTGTAAAACATTGAATTACTATTACATTATGTTGGTATTTTTTAATATTAATTTTATTTGATTATGTTTGACTGATGACCCACTAGTTGAAACATTAACCCAATGACTCGACTCCAAGACCGAATTAACATCTGGTTTGAGTTTAATAATAACTATGGAGTAATGTTTAGGTCCTTTTTGTAAAAAAAAAAATTATTTTGTTTGATCATTGCATTAAATAAATAAAAAATAAATAAAAAAACCTGAATTTACGTAAAAAAATCACTTTAGGAATGAATAGAAAAAAAAACTGAATTTACGTTAAAAAAAATCACTTTAGGAATGAATAAAAAAAAAAAAACTGAATTTACTTAAAAAAATCACTTTAGGAATGAATAGTAACTAAAGTAAAAAAAAAAAAAAACTGAATTGGTACCATTAAATGTGATATTAGTACTATTTGAATTGGTACCATAATAGGGTCATTCTACAATACCCACGCTCTTTTTGTGGGTATGGTACCCACTCAATTGGTACCATTAAATGTAATATAAGTACCATCATATGTGATGTTGATACTATCTAATGTGATATTGGTACTATTTAATTTTTTATATATATTAATTTAAATAATAAATAAAAATGGTAGATACCATCATATGTGAGGTAGGTACAATAATATGTGACATTGGTACCATTAATGTGAGATTTTATTTATTAGAGGTACGGTACAGAAAGGATCCCCTTGCTTTCTCTCTCTAAAACCCTCGGATTCCCTCAACAATCACACAATCAAGACACACTTTGAATAATCCAATCCGATAGGATTGATCCCCCTGCATTTATGAACAAAACCTACTAATTCTTAATGAATTCTATCAACTATAGCATCTAATCTCCTAGAGAGAATTCTATGAGTAATCAATGGAGTTATTTGGATAATGAGTAACAATGGAGGAATGGGAGAGATAACCCACACGGTTTGCATGAGATTTCTCATGCAATCCTCTCATTGGCCGAACTAGATCAAGCCTCTCATTGGCTAGACTAGATCAAGGCTCCTATTGGCTATTTCTAGTAACAACCAAGGTACAACCTTAGAAACTTTAACAAATAAGTACAAGGGGTTAAAGCCTAGGAATGTACTAGACCCTCAATGCACTCAATTAACCATCTAGGTACAAGCTTGTATAGCTTGGACCTTACTAATCATGAATATAAGCTCATACATGTTTTAATAAAATGTTAAGCTAAGTCAATCCGTGCTTTAGTGGCTAGGGTAAGCATACCCACGGAGGTGGGATGGTTGGGGTCTTAACATTGCCCCCCCCCATCTAAAACACCTTGCCCACAAGGTGTGGGTAGTCTTCTTGGAGCTTAAACAAGAGCTCCCATGTAGCATCATCCGGATCTCCTTCTTCCCATTACATAAGCACTTCTGTCACTGCAAGGAGTCTTCTTTTCTTGATGGTCCGTGTCTCAAGGATCCTTGCTGGTTGAGGAGTTAAATGACCCAATGCATCCGTGGGTGGAAGCCTTGATATAGGAGTGATAGTCTTCCCCAACTTAGTCTTGAGGAAGGACACCTGAAAAACTGGATGTATACAAGCCCCCTCGGATAGCTCAAGCTTGTAGGCCACCATGCCCACTCTTTGGATCACCTTGTATGGCTCACAGAACTTAGGACTAAGCTTCCCAAGTTTCTTCCGCATACTCTTCTGTTTGAAGGGTTGGATCCTTAGGAAAACCCAATCTCCAAACTCAAACTCCATCTCGGCTCTATGCTTGTCAGCTTGTTGCTTCATCCTAACTTGGGCAGCCATCAAATTGTGCTCCAAAGGCCCCACAACTTGTTGCCTATACTCAAGCAAATCCTCCACTGCAGCCACTCTAGTAAGCCCAGGCACAAACTCAATCAACCTAGGAGGTAAGTAACCATATAATGCCTCAAAAGATGATAGCTTGGTAGAAGTGTGGTAGTTGCTATTAAACCAATATTCAGCCAAGGGTAACCACTCCACCCATAAGCTTGGCTTGTCAGCTACAAATGCCCTCAAGTAATGCTTAAGACTCTTATTCACTATCTCAGTTGGCTCATCAGATTGTGGGTGATAAGAGGAACTCATAGTCAAATCAACTCCTTGCCTTCTAAACAATTCTTCCCAAAACAATGATGTGAAGGCCGTATCCCTATCACTCATAATGGAAGATGACAACCCATGTAGCTTGAACACATGTTACAAGAATAAGAAAGCCACCCTTGAAACCGTATAAGGATGAGAGAGGGGAATGAAGTGCACATACTTTGTAAATCTATCCACACTAACCAAAATCACATTTTGCTTGCTAGAAGTGGGCAGCCCTTCCACAAAGTCCATACTAATGGAGTGCCACGGCCTAGGAGGTATGCCAAGAGGTTGGAGAAGCCCTGCAGGCTTGCTAGTCTCATGCTTGAGTAGTATTTGGTGCTCATGGTTCCTCTTGGGAGGCAAACCCTCGGGTTCCTCAAAGACTTGAGGAATTCTTCTACTAACTCTCGGATTGGAGCACAATCTCTTCTTGTATACTAGCCAACTCACAAGGCATAATCTGAAAGAGTAGTCCCTTCATGGTAGCCTTCCCCTTGAAGTCCTTGCTACTGTCGACACCGGCGGAAAATCTCTCTCTTTTATCTAAGTTTTTTTTTCCTAGATACCGACCCCCATTTGGCGAGTGTTGTGTGTGATTCCTCTATCTCTTTTCCGTTTCGAGATATGAGTTGTGTGTGTGTGTGGGAACTTGTGTACGTGTGTGCGTGTGAGCACAAATTTGGAGTCGCCACCAATCATGGGAAATTTTAAGGTGTGATTGGGCACCTATGTCTAATAGATTTTATCTTATTTAGACATCTACAACTAAATGGTCTTGAACCAGAGATAGGTTCGGGGGTTTGCTTATGCGTGGGGAAGGTGTTAGGCACCCCACGACATCCGTTTAAGAAAACGGTTACCTCCTTTCTAATGTTTTCTTTTATTTGCTAAGCCTAGGTTTGTTGGTTTTTATTATGTACAAATGTCCCGATTTCCGTCGTACGATATACCAAAAATGGCAAACGCAATATGACTTCGTTCGGTTTTGATTAGACTCTTTATTTCACCATCCCTTTATCTTTGTATCTTTTAAATTTCCGGGCATTTCGGTGGTAGGATATACTTGAAATCCTAACACCTAGTGCCGGGACAAACAATTAATGTTTTTGGTGCCATATTCGGGATCTCTTTACCCTTGATTTCCAAGAGTAAAGCGGTCCGTCAAATGGCGGGGTTTTGGATGATTAATTCACACTTTGGGGAATTTTAGACCATGATCCTATGGGAGTTAGAACGTGTAGAATCCCTTACACGAAAGCACGTACCAGCCACGCCCCCGTGTAAAGGACTCATACCATGGTGTCCAAAGCCAGGGCGAGCCGTAGCCCTTGGATTGCACCAACTTCGTTTCTAACGCCCACATTACCATGTTTACTCTTTTTAAAGTTTTCATGGCAAAGTGTATTTTAATCACATTTTTATATCAAAGCGATAAACAATCAAGCAAGTAATCACGGCATGTTCGCAGCACATAAATTACAAGAACGAGTATGAAAGCGAATAAAATGTTCAAACAAGTAATCATGGCATGTTTGCAGCACATAATCATAATGTTGAAAAATGCATTCAAAGCAATCAAGGCATGTTTGCAGCAATAAATCACAAGAATGAATGATATGGAATGACATGGCATGTTTGCAGCACATAAATCATAAGAATTCAATGAAATCACGGCATGTTCGCATACATAAATTATAAAATGACAAGTATGGGATGATCATGGCATGTTCCACACATTAGGATCATAAATAGAAAAAATCAATTTTAAAGAGGGTTTCAATGCCTTTTCGGGCTTACACGAAGGGTTCGATTGCTATTGAAAGACTTATCCAAACCTTCGACGCCAAATAGGACTTAAATGAGAAAAATCATTTTTAAAATGGGGTTTCAATGCCTTTTCGGGCTTACACGAAGGGTTGGTGCTATTGAAAGACTTATCCAAACCTTCGACGCCAAATAGGACTTATATGAGAAAATCATTTTGAAAAGGGGGTTTCAATGCCTTTTCGGGCTTACACGAAGGGTTTAGTGCTATTGAAAGACTTACCTAAACCTTCGACGCCAAATAGGACTTATATGAGTGAAAATCATTTTGAAAATGGGTTTGCAATTTACGGGTCCAACGCCTCATGGATTTACATGGGGTTTAGTGCTATTGAAAGACTTACCTAAAACCACCAATACCGTTTGGTATTTTCATGCCCAAATCAAAATAATGAATATGAACAATATTTACAACAACGTAGTAAATATGAAATAACAATAAATAATTTAAAGTAACGGAAAAATAAATTATGAACAATAACGGAATTTAAACAAGGGATTTTTGTGGGTCCAATGCCTATGGAATTACGTGGTGGTTAATGCCTCTTTGAGGTCTTACATAATCCACCACGACCAATCGGGATTATCACGCCCAAATCACAAAGGGAAAAATGGGGAATAAATATACAATATTATAACGTAGTAAATGCAATAAATGACAATATTTAACATGGGGGTGTATTTTTCGGGTCAAATACCTCGTGGGCTAACATGGTTGTTAAGGCCTCATTAGAGGTCTTACATAGTCCACCAAAGCCACTCGGGATTTGCCGTACTAAACACACGGGGAAAGGGGATAATCACAATATAATATTCACAAGTACGTAGTAAATGTAAATAAAGCGATAAATGACATATTTAAACATGGGGGATTTTTAATGGGTCCAATGCCTATGGAATTACGTGGTGGTTAATGCCTCTTTGAGGTCTTACATAGTCCACCACGACCAATCGGGATTATCACGCCCAAATCACAATGGGAAAATATTCAATATAATACACAATATAATATTTACGTAGTAAATGTAAATAAAGCGATAAATGACAATATTTAACATGGGGATGTGTTTTTCGGGTTTTTCGGGTCAAATACCTCGTACTCAATATTTGCCGTACTAAAACACGCTAACAACATGGTTGTTACGGCCTCGTAGAGGTCTTACGCGAGCCGCCAAAGCCACTCAATATTGCCGTACTAAAACACACCGGGGGAAGGGGGGATAATCACAACAATATAATATTCACAAGTACGTAGTAAATGTAAATAAAGCGAAAATAAATGAAAGCGATAAATGAACTAGAAATGCATAAATGAAAGCAATAAATAGACTAAGGAAAGCATAAATAAAGCAATAAATAGACTAAGGAAATGCATAAATAAAGCAATAAATAAACTAAGAAAAGGAAAAAAAGAGAGAGAGAGAAGAGAGAGAAAGAGCTTAGAGAGAGAGAGACCTAGAGAGGAGTACTCTAAGGAGAGAAGAGAGAGAAGAGCTTAGAGAGAGAGAGATTACCTAGAGAGGAGTCTCTCTCTCTAAAACTACCCAAAAACCCCCTAAAACCCCCTAAACCCCTATTTTCTGCCTAAACTAACGCTCTAAGAGGCCTAGTGCCCGAGCAAAAACTGTGCAAATGAGGGGGGGGAGGGTCGGTTTTATAGAAAGGAACCGTGCACGCCTCGCGCGGCCATCATGCGCGCGGCGCATGATGGTCCTGCGCGAGTTGTGGTACTGCCACGTGGCAGTCTTATCCTTCCACGCCAGCCCCCCTCGAATCCTCCTCGATTTTCGCGTGCGCGTACCCTTTTTGACCCGATTTTCGAGGGCAGTTTTGGAGGTCTTTCTGGAACTCAAAATGGGTCATGCAGGCATATCGTCGGAAAGCTCTCGACGTCCTCTTTCCAACGATATAAAGTTTTGCAAATCGGAGTTCGGACGAGGGAGTTATGGCTCCCGGAAGTCGGGGTGTCGGAGCTGTTTTTGTGCACTTTTTCCGGCGAAGATTCCGGTCAAACGGGGGATGCTATCGGCGAACCGAGAGTTCCACGTCGTAGCCGGAGTCGTCATCTTTCCAACGCACCCGGGCTCGCGGATCAACTTGTTGCGAGCAGGAAAGACTCTGCGCGCGAAGGCGGCTGTCCGGGAGGAAAAAATGCGTTTTGCTCCCAGCGCGTTTTTTCTCAAATCTTGTCCCAGTTCGCGCGCATATTTGACCTAGCTCCCGATGTCGGATTTTGACGTTCTTGGTACCGTCGGAAAGCTTGCGCTGCCTACTTTTTGCAAGGTTCCGGATTTGCGGGAATCCGAGCTTGGACTTGTGAGATATGGTCCCCGCGAACAGAGGCCACCGGGGTGTTTTTGGTCCGTTTGAGGGCAGTTTTCCGATCGGGATTCCGGCTAGACCCGGTAAAATTCTTGGCGATCCGAGAGTTCCACGTCGTGCATGGATGTGTCTTCTTTCCAACGTGCCCGGGCTCGCGGATCAACTTGTTGCGAGTCAGGAAGACTCTGTGCGCAAGCGTGGCAACGTCGGTGGGAAAATTCCGGAAATTTTCAGCACAGCCTTATATTTCGTCGGCCTGTTTTCACGCGCGTGGTAGACGTAGCTCCCGATGTCGGATTTCGACGATCTTGGTATCGTCGGAAAGCTTGCGCTACCTACTTTTCAACGGTACAGGCCTTGCACAGAGGCGAGCTTGGGTTCGCAAGATATGATCTTGCGAACAGGAGGCCGTCGGAATGTTCCTTATGCCAAGGGGTCATCTTTCTGACTCTGAGATTCCGGCTTGACCGGAGGAGCTCTTGACGATCCGAAAGTTGCGTGTGGTAGCTGAAGTGAACCTCTTGCCTAAGGGTCTTGGGCTCGCGGACCAAGTTGCAGCGGGTCGGAGAGAATCTTTGCGCAAACGTTGCCTCCCAAATAGGCTGTTTTGTCAACAACACTTAGCAAAATTTGGCTAAGTGTTGGACCGTTTTTTTCACAGTTTTGACCATAACTCCCTCGTTTCTCGTCCGTTTTTGACCCGTAAAGTACGAATCGAAGCTCTTGATATTCTCTATACAGAATGGTCAAGGAGGTGGTCAGTTCGATTCAGCTTTTTGGTCTGGTCAACGGTCCGGTCAAACCTTGGTCAAACCTTGGTCAAACTTGGTCGAATTTGGTCAAAGCTCTCCAAACTCCGGGAAATGTATCCCGGACCATTTTTGAGGGTTTCTGGGCATAGGTGGACCCTAGTCGGGTCAGGAAACGGCTTGGTCAAACCTCGGTCAAACTTGGTCAACTCCTGGTCAAACCCTGGTCAAACTTGGTCAAACCTTGGGAAATGTGTCCCGGACCTTCTTTTCTTGGGAGTTATTTGATGTGATGAGCCCTCGTCGGATCAGGCCGACTTGGTTCGGGCTGCCTCGTTTTGCGTGCCGACACCCGAGAAAATCCCGGGGGTAAAAATGGGGTTATGACAGTTGCCCCTTCTTTGTTTGGCGTTTCTTGGCACAAGGAACGTCGGACAAAGAATAAATGACTCGATTTTTGCCCGCTGGGATTTTCTCGGTTTTCGTGCCTGTCCTCAGGTACTGCGAAAAATCTTCCTCAGTTTGCGTGTCACTTCTCTGTCAGACGCGCTGGCTCTCAATCCGGTTGACACACGGGTCAAAAGTCTAAGGTAGGTTTCAGATTCTTGGTTTTCTCTCAAAACTCCATTTTTCCTACTTCTGCTTTCTTCTTTCCCTTCTAGCTCAGATCTCGCGCTCCGGAAAGTCCGTTCGCCCTTCTGAGGTACGTCGCCATGTGCGCATGCCTTTGGTGGGGCATATGAAATTTTGAAAATTATGGGCTAAATTTGGGATTTACACAAACTTTAGTTGGGTTCGGGGAAAATTGGGATTTGAAACTTGTCCAAATCTCAATTTGGGAAATTCGACGGTTTGGAAATCCTGAGTCCAAACAGTCGGGGAAAATTTGGGATTTGAAACTTGTTTCAAATCTCAATTTGGGTAAACTGAACGGTTTGGAAATCCTGAGTCCAAACACGTCGGGGGTAATTTGGGATTTGGGACTACCAAATCTCAAATTGGGTGATCCAACGGTTTGGAAATCCTGAGTCCAAACACGTCGGGGGTGAATTTGGGGTTTGGAAACTACCCAAATCTCAAATTTGTGGTCCAACGGTTGGAAATCCTGAGTCCAAACACGTCGGGGGTAATTTGGCTTTGGGACTACCCAAATCTCAAATCGGGTGATCCAACGGTTTGGAAATCCTGAGTCCAAACACGTCGGGGGTAATTTGGGGTTTGGGACTACCCAAATCTCAAATTGGGTGACCAACGGTTTGGAAATCCTGAGTCCAAACAGTCGGGGGAATTTGGGGTTTGGGACCACCCAAATCTCAAATCGGGTGATCCAACGGTCCTGGAATCCTGAGTCCAAACACGTCGGGGTGATTTGGGGTTGGGTGACTACCCAAATCTCAAATCGGGTGATTCCAACGGTTTGGAATCCTCAGTCCAAACACGTCGGGGAATTTGGCTTTGGGGTTACCAAATCGCAAATCGGGTGACCAACGGTCTGGAAATCCTCAGTCCAAACACGTCGGGGGTGATTTGGGGTTTGGGACTACCCAAATCTCAAATCGGGTGATCCAACGGTTGGAAATCTCAGTCCAAACACGTCGGGGGTGAATTTGGCTTTGGGACTACCCAAATCTCAAATCGGGTGATTCCAACGGTCTTGGAAATCCTGAGTCCAAACACGTCGGGGGTAATCTGGGGTTTGGGACTACCCAAATCTCAAATTGGGTGATTCCAACGGTTTGGAAATCCCTGGTCCAAACACGTCGGGGGAATTTGGGGTTTGGGACTACCCAAATCTCAAATTTGGTGATTCCAACGGTTGGAAATCCCAGGTCTCCAAACACGTCGGGGGTAATTTGGGGTTTGGGACCACCAAATCTCAAATGTGAAACGGTTGGAAATCTCCAAACAGTCGGGGGAATTTGGGATTTGGCCAAATCTCAAATTGGGTGACCAACGGTTTGGAAATCAGTCCAAACACGTTGGGGGAATTTGGGATTCGACATTTCAAATCTCAATCGGGTTCAGACCCATTTGGAAATTCATCCAAATGGTCAAGGAAAAATTGTTTGTTTGATTGTCTTTTCCTATCATTGGGTTTTGAGTATGAAGTTTACCTGGCTTTTCTGACTCTTGGATTGCTTGTTGTTCTTTCTTGCAGATGTCTCATCCGAGGGTAGCAGTGGTAGAGATCGCTCGCCGGTCCTCACGCCTTGGATTCTTGTGAATGTATGAACATTGAGGGTCAGATCTTAAGAAAGACCTGAGGTAGACTTGGGGTCATGTGAATTTAGCTCCCCCTTCTTGGGTTTGTCGCCGATGGTGGCATTCCATGTGGTCCATTCCTGAGGGACTTTTGGCTCTTGTGTGCTTTAGATGCCATGCGAGCTTCCATTGAGGTGGTTGTTGCTCTGTCTGCTGGGTCGGAGTGCACTTGCATCCCATACTTTAGGCTTAGCTATCTCGTAGGTTAGCTGCAGGATTTGAATCATCAAAGGATTGGGTCTTATACATCCAAGAGGCCCACTTCTATCATCATTGGGTCTTACTCCTTTCTTGAGGCCCATTTCATCATCATCGGGTCTTACTCCTTCACGAGGCCCATTTCTTATCATCATCGGGTCTTACTCCTTCGAGGCCCATTTCTATCAATGTCGGGACTTACTCCTTCACGAGGCCCATTTCTATCATCATTGGGTCTTACTCCTTCACGAGGCCCATTTCATCAATGTCGGGACTTACTCCTTCACGAGGCCCATTTCTATCAATGTCGGGTCTTACTCCTTCACGAGGCCCATTTCAGCAACTCTTGGGTCTTACTCCTTCACGAGGCCCATTTCTATCAATGTCGGGACTTACTCCTTCACGAGGCCCATTTCTATCAATCATTGGGTCTTACTCCTTCACGAGGCCCATTTCTATCATCATCGGGTCTTACTCCTTTGAGGCCCATTTCTGACTTACTCCTTCACGAGGCCCATTTCAGCAACTCTTGGGTCTTACTCCTTCACGAGGCCCATTTCTATCAATGTCGGGACTTACTCCTTCACGAGGCCCATTTCAGCAAATTCTGGGTCTTACTCCTTCACGAGGCCCATTTCATCAAATATTGGGTCTTACTTTTTTTCGACGGAAAAATTGCCCCAGCATTGATGTCCAAAATTTTTCCAGACAAAAATTCCCCAGACGAAAAAATTTGCCCCAGAAAAATTTTGCTTCCCAGTGTGGATATGCTGATGCGGAATATTTCTTCCTCTGAACTGCGATAGCAAAGTTTTTTCCTTCGAGAAAAATTTTGGCCCAGTTGGAATATCCAAATTTTTCCAGCTTCTCGAAGATGGAAAAATTTTGCCCCAGTATGGCATTATCTTGATCGGTACGAGTTTCCAAACTCTTCATGCACATACTTCTTGGTTTGGTCCAAACTAACTGCCCGAGTCTCGAACCAGCTCTTCTTCACAATTTTTCAGTTTACTGAAAAATTTGCCCCAGTGTGGAATCACACGTGTCGATGTAGAATCTAAATTTCCGCTTCTGTCCCTTTCGCCCTGGATCGAAGACAGCCGTTCGAAGTGTTGAGCCGCTTTTCCTTCAAAATTTTTCAAAACCGCTTTTGAAAAATTTGCCCCAGTGTGTTGTCAAATTCAATCATGAGACATTCCTTGGCTTGCTTCTTAACTTTTCCGGTCTTCTCAGTGCTGACAACATGCTCTTGGTCATTAGCTCATCTGGTCGGTCTGTCTGATGCTCTTGATCATTTGGTCGGACGACACTTTCTCAATCTTCGATCCGTCCGGTTGAAGCCTTCGATTCTTTCAACTACATTCCTGATGGTGGTAGTCACTCTCCTTGATCTCTGGTTTGTCTTCTAATTTTTCCGTTCGCGGAAAAATTGCCCCAGTGTGGTACAAAAATAGATCAATGGTGGTGAGACCCATGGATAAACCGAAGGTCTGTCACACGTTTTCCCCAATTCGGGTCTCATTTCTTTCTCAGAAACCTTTCTCGCATTGGCTATTCAGAATTCCTTATTCCCGGGCTTCGATACTATCACCGATTTGGGAGATTCTGCAAGAGGTGTCCATTCGCCTGGATGATGTAGATCTTCAGTGACCTAGAAATCTGCCTCAGTATCGACCTCCATGTCTGCTGAGTGTGTCTATGATGAGAGATTTCCTTCCAATTTTCTGGAACCTTTGAATACCACCCACGGTTTGGTAGAACCAAGAAGGAAAAATTGCCCCAGTATCAAGGTTGAGACTGGGGCTTGGCCTTCGTTTTCTTATGGACAACATTCGACCAAAGCCAGTGTATGGGATTGTGTTTGGGCATTTTCTGGTCAAGGCATGCTGTTTGAAGGGAGTCTAGGGAGAAAGTGCTCAACATCTTTCAGGGTTTTTTGGCCAGTGGCTTGACTGGTGGTTTAGAGGGTGAAATGAATTTCATAGGTTGTTGCAATTCTGCACAAATCCTTCTTTGAAAAATTTTCCTCATTCAAGATTTCGAGGACTGTTTTTTAGAAAATCATTTTTCAAATCTTTTTATTCTTGGAAAATCATTAAAGAGTATAATCTTTTGAAAATTCTTTCAAATGCATGCATCGTCTGAGAGAGGCTAGGCAAAGCCTTGCTTCCTTTATAGTTAATGGGTGCCTCTGCTCAACAACCATCCCTTACCGAGAATGGAAAGCGTGGTCCCTCGGGTTAATCTGTTTGGCATTATCCTGTGAGCTTTCTGAGTGAGCTCTTCTTTTATTTCTTTTGAATTGGGGTGAGGCTTCAAACATTGAAGTCACTCTTGTTTGGCCCGAAAGGCCATGGTGCAAAGTGGACGGTGCCCTTTATGAGATACGACCTCTTGAAGGTGCGTGATCTAGATTCCATCATTACCAGTTTTTGACCAAAAGTTCATTGCTACATGACCAACCGATCATCAATGATCAGTGAGGTCTTTGTTGGCTTGTAACGTGGCCTTGGGGTTAAAAGGGTGCTTGAAACGAAGGATATAAGGCTCAAAATTACTTCATGATGTTTCCTTGGCACAAGCTCCTTAGGCTAAGCAGTCGCTCCCAGTTAGGAAGGACTTTCAAAGGACCGTAATGTAAGGCTTTGGTTCTCCTAGGCTTATGGGAGGATAATTTTGGCTTTGAAATTACTTGAGGGGTTTTCCTAAAGTCAAGGATTACTCTTCGTTTGAATTTCACTCCATTAAGCACTACCCTAGTCCTTAATTTGAACATTTCACTAGATTCTCCTATTCACTGAGTTTAGCTTTCCTTGGGTTGACTTTCTCTTCAGTTTTTGGACTTCTTTTCCCTTTCTTTCTTTTTGGGGAATTCACTTGATTGACTTTGTTTCCTTTGAAAATCTCATTTACTCACTTTGTTTGCTTTTGCCTAGTGTGAGACTCTCACAACCATTTAACCTGCCCCAGTGTGGGGGGTAATCCTTGACTGGTTTTTCATAGAAGAAAAACGAACAGGCTCAACTTGGTTAGCAAGTGGCATTTTTCTACAAGTGGGAGGATAGTTGAACGGAGGCCTTTTCCGTCATCCTGAGTACTAACTTCTTAGCCTAGAGAGCTTAAGTGCCATTTCATAAATCCGGGTGAATTTTCTTTAAAAATATATTCTTTGGATCAGCGGGGTTTACAAGCGGTAAAACTGTTTGGATAGTAGAAACAATGCCTCCATCATTTCATATCCAATCAATTGGTCAGTGAAGCTAGAACTTTTAGTCACCTACTGGTTTAGGATCACACCAACATTGGTCGTGAAAAGTAGGAATCATGTGCAAAAGGGTTAAGTGCTTCATGTGTTTGAGAAAAAGTGTTTCGGGCGTGGGTGTTCAGAGAACACATGCCGCTCCTTCTCAGTAGTGGATAGTAATTTTACTTAGACACCTCATTTTCCATGAGTGGAATTATGGTGTTGACTCGTCCCTCTCATGGATGCATGCATTTCAAACAAATCTTTTTGTGATTTTGAATTTATTATGCACATTTTTTGGAAAAAGCATAGATTTTGGAAAATTTGTACAAGATTGCAACAAACTACTCAACATAGATATAGGAAAGTTTGTGGGATCGTGATTGAATCTCAAAGGTTCTCTTGTGCTTTGCCTTCCGTGGGTGGTATTGATGTCTCCTGCTGGTGGGGGGTCAGTCCGCTTAGTGTGTACTTCTTCCTCTTCGGTGGTGGTGATGTCTAGGTCTTGAGAATTCATCCTTGGCGATGCGGGATCCAGGCTCCGGTGCTCCTTGAAATGGTTCGCTCTGTCTGATCTCTTGATGGCCCATTGGCGCGAAAGCCAAGTGTTGACCTAGCCTTCTTCATGGGAACAGTATGCATACTTGGCTTCCTAGCTTGAACCATGGTGGGTACTTCTAGCTCCGAGTGACCAAGCTCTTGTATCTTCCGTTTGAGTGTCACGCATCTGTTGGTGCAGGTATTCGGCTTTCTCCTTATCAGAACTGCACTGGTCATCTAGATTTCGAAAGTTCGACATAAGCTTTGGTTGAGTTTTGGGCACTGTATGCTCCCCTACCTCTGAGAGTGTTGGTAGCGTGGTCAAATGAACTGGCTGAATGCCACAGGTAGTGGGCCCTTGAGACTGAGGAGAAGGGATGACAGTTTCATCTTTGCGACGCTCTGGGGGCCATGCAATGATCACACTTGGAGTAGAGCCCTCATTGATTCTAAGAATCCCATGATCAACAAGGTCTTGTACCTTATTCTTCAAAGCATGACAATCCTCTAGCGAATGGCCAGGTCTTCCAAAATGGAATTCACATTTTTTGGATGAATCATGAAGAAGATGAGGGCTTTGTTTCAAGAAAACCGGTGAGATTAACCTTTTCTCCAACAACCTTGGGTAGAGCTCATCCATAGGCATAGGCAAAGTACAAAATTTTCTCGATTCTGACTTTAGTTTTGCGGACGGAAGAAAGATTTCGGCTGGATTGGTATCGCCCAGTGTGAAGCATGAGAGTTTCCTTGCCTTCGGTGTCTTTCTGTTTCCCTTTTGCTTAGTGACTTCGTACTTGCCTGTCCTATAGGAGAGTGAGAGGCAAGGTCCCTGATTGCCTTTCTATCGTCTTTCAGCAAAGTGCCCGTAAGGGTGATCAGCTGGTGCATTGATTGGACCACTTCATCGAGTCGTTTCTCTAACTGCTCAACTCTCTCAACCACATTCTTGGGTGTGTGCCGCTTGTGAGGGATCATACGGATGATCAACTTCCTTTGGCTCTTCTTTCTTGCTAATCGGACTTTGAGCTTCTTTTTCAGAATTCTTTACTGCCCTTTTGAGGAATGCCCATCTACGTCAGAATGGGGTTCAATTGTATCTCCTTGGTTGCTAGGGTATAATGGTTGTCCTTGCAAACTTCTGATGTCTGAGTGATCATCTTCCTTCTTGTTCATCACATTCTCTTCTCCATTGCCATACATTTGTAGAGACTGAGGGCCTTCAAGGGTGTTCCAATTCCCTTTTGGAGATGGGTCGTTCTCGGGTGCGACGTTGGGATCAACTGTTCCGTGCTTCATTCTCCACATCAGGCTTGGCCAGTGCTAGTAAGGCTGATGCATCCACCATCTTTGTACTCCTCATAGTCTTTTCGACCTTGGCATCTAATTGGAAGTCTCTTTCTTCAGGCTTTGAAGGTTGCACCGGTGGTGGGCCCAAATTGGTGTGAGAATGTCCTCCTGTGTTATCTTCGGATGTATCCTTTGTTAATGTCTTCTACTTGCTTCTCACTTTCCGTGTCACGTTTCACCAAAAGGCGTACGAAATTCAGAAGGTCGTTGAACTTCTCCTCGAATGAAGCCATGCGGATATCCTGTGCACTAGGCCCACTTGTTTCTCCCGTCATTTGTTCGTGAATGTAGATAAAACCTAGAGAGGTAAACAACGTCAAGTTAGACTTTGAATTCACAGTTGAGTGCATGACCTTGGCCTACTTTGTGGGTAAACCATGGCTAAGTATGTATGCGTGCGTATGTATGGTATGCATGAGTGCAATATGTATTGGCAAACAGAATGGATTCTCCCATTGGGTTGCCAAAATTGGCGAGCCTTTCGGCTCATGGTTTCATTTTGAAATTTTGGGTGACCATCATCGGTCGATGTGAGGGTCAGGATGACATGGGTGGATATCTACATCCCCACCTAGAGTTGGAAACTCTCAAGGTTTACATGTATGTACATGATGGACAAGTCAACGAAGAGATGGACTCTCACATCACTGAAAATTGACGAGCCTTTCGGCGCTCGGTTCTATTTTGAAAATTTTTGGGGAAACCGATGTTAGTCGATGTGAGAGGTCATACTCTTGGTTGAAGACAACACAATGGGTAAATATCTACATCCCTATATAGAGTCAGGAACTCTTAGGGCTTATACGCGTATGTACACTATTGTTACAGACTCATCAACGAAGAGATGGACTCTCACATCACCAAAAATTTGACGAGCCTTTCGGCGTTCGGTTCCATTTTGAAAAATTTTTGGGAACCGATGTCGGTTGGTGTGAGGGTCATACTCTTGGTTGAAGACAACACAATGGGTAAACATCTACATCCCTATATAGAGTCGGGAACTCTTAGGGCTTATACATGTATGTACACTATGGTTACAGACTCATCAACAAGGAGATAGGACTCTCACATCACCAAAAATTTGACGAGCCTTTCGGCGTTCGGTTCCATTTTGAAAATTTTTGGGAACCGATGTCGGTTGGTGTGAGGGTCGTACTCTTGGTCGAGGAGACACAATGGGTAAACATCTACATCCCTATATAGAGTCAGAACTCTTATAGGTCAAAACTCTTAGGGTTTACATGTATGTATACTACGGACAAGTCGACAAAGAGATGGACTTTCACACTACCAAAATTTGACGAGCCTTTCGGCGTTCGGTTCCATTTTTGAAAGATTTTTGGGAACCGATGTCGGTTGGTGTGAAGGTCGTACTCTTGGTTGAAGGTGACACAATGGGTGAATATCTACATCCCTATACAGAGTCTTAAAGTCACACGAATATGGCACTATGGACTCATCAACGAAGAGATGGACTTTCACATTACCGAAAATTTGACGAGCCTTTCGGCGCTTCGGTTCCATTTTGAAAATTTTTGGGAACCGATGTCGATTGGTGTGAAGGTCATACTCTTGGCTGGACATGACAACACTCTATACATCCCATGTAGAGTTTGGAACTCTTAAAGGGTTTCATGCGTGTACGATGGTTACATACAACAAAAAGATAGACTCTCACATTACCAAAATTCGACGAGCCTTTCGGCGTTCGGTTCCATTTTTGAAAATTTTTTGGGAACCGATGTCGGTTAATGTGAGGGTCGTACTTTTGGTTGAGGACGACACGACTCTATACACATGGTTAACTCTTGTTACAATGCGTACAACGAAAAGATAGGACTCTCACATTACCAAAATTCGACGAGCCTTTCGGCGTTCGGTTCCATTTTGAAAATTTTTGGGAACCGATGTCGGTTAATGTGAGGGTCGTACTTTTGGTTGAGGACGACAAGACTCTATACACATGTAGAGTGGAACTCTTGGGGTACAATGCGTACCAACGAAAAGATAGACTCTCACATTACCAAAATTCGACGAGCCTTTCGGCGTTCGGTTCCATTTTGAAAATTTTTGGGGGAACCGATGTCGGTTAATGTGAGGGTCGTACTTTTGGTTGAGGACGACAAGACTCTATACACATGTACACGTATACATGTATCAACGAAAAGATAGACTCTCACATTACTGAAAATTCGACGAGCCTTTCGGCGTTCGGTTCCATTTTGAAAATTTTTGGAGGGAACCGATGTCGGTTAATGTGAGGGTCGTACTTTTGGTTGAGGACGACATGACTCTATACACAATGGTTACGTGTATCGAACGAAAAGATAGACTCTCACATTACTGAAAATTCGACGAGCCTTTCGGCGTTCGGTTCCATTTTGAAAAGATTTTTGGGAACCGATGTCGGTTAATGTGAGGGTCGTACTTTTGGTTGGGACGACAAGACTCTATACATACATCCATGTAGAGTTTGGAACTCTTTAGGGTTTGAGTGGTTTGCAACGGGTATGGACAACGTGGTTATCCTATCCCTTTATCAAACAATGACATGCAAACAAAGGTTTAGATAGATAGAACCTGACTCGGCTCCAATTATTTTATCACCACCTGGAAAATAGCACAACGCTTTTCCCTTGACTCATTTTGAAAAGACACATCCTATTTTTGGGTATCCTATCTTAGGTTGGATGTTCACTCGGTTGGCTTTTACCAGAGCCCTCACAGGTAGGTTTTCTACACTATAGCTTACTATATGCAACATGGTATGACACAGCTTGGAATTCTGTTTCCTAAAGGGGCCGATGATCATGCCCGTTTCATCCTCCCGAAGGAAGTCGAAAGGGTATTGGATCACCGGGGAAGCACTTGCACGCCCCCCTCGATCTCCACGGGTGTGAAGGGAGAAGGGTGGATTCTCGTGTTCCATGTCCTAGATATAAAAGGGTTCGTGGTGGAGCCTGTACCAGCCCAGCCCCACCTGAGTCCGGGTTCGACCCAAAAGTCCAATGAGTGTAAATGTCATGATTTTGAAAGTAAAAAGGGAAAAGACTTTTTTGTACAAAGCACAATATACAATATGTGTTGCATAAAATAAATCTCTATCCTATGTTCGCAGTTTATATACAAGAATATAGACATGCTAAAATCAAAACACTATACAAGATGAAATAAAGAATGAATCAAATAATGAATACCAACAAATATATACACACATGCTTAGCAAAGAAAACACCGAAAGACTATAGGCTTAAACCCTCTAAGTCCCCAGTGGAGTCGCCAAGCTGTCGACACCGGCGGAAAATCTCTTCTTTTTTTCTTTTTATTTTCCTAGATACCGACCCCCATTTGGCGAGTGTTGTGTGTGATTCCTCTATCTCTTTTCCGTTTCGAGATACGAGTTGTGTGTGTGTGTGGGAACTTGTGTACGTGTGTGCGTGTGAGCACAAATTTGGAGTCGCCACCAATCATGGGAAATTTTAAGGTGTGATTGGGCACCTATGTCTAATAGATTTTATCTTATTTAGACATCTACAACTAAATGGTCTTGAACCAGAGATAGGTTCGGGGGTTTGCTTATGCGTGGGGAAGGTGTTAGGCACCCCACGACATCCGTTTAAGAAAACGGTTACCTCCTTCCTAATGTTTTCTTTATTTGCTAAGCCTAAGTTTGTTGGTTTTTATTATGTACAAATGTCCCGAATTTCCGTCGTACGATATACCAAAAATGGCAAACGCAATATGACTTCGTTCGGTTTTGATTAGACTCTTTATTTCACCATCCCTTTATCTTTGTATCTTTTAAATTTCCGGGCATTTCGGTGGTAGGATATACTTGAAATCCTAACACCTAGTGCCGGGACAAACAATTAATGTTTTTGGTGCCATATTCGGGATCTCTTTACCCTTGATTTCCAAGAGTAAAGCGGTCCGTCAAATGGCGGGGTTTTGGATGATTAATTCACACTTTGGGGAATTTTAGACCATGATCCTATGGGAGTTAGAACGTGTAGAATCCCTTACACGAAAGCACGTACCAGCCACGCCCCCGTGTAAAGGACTCATACCTTCGAAGCCAGGGCGAGCCGTTTTGGGTTGCACCAACTTCGTTTCTAACGCCCACATTACCATGTTTACTCTTTTTAAAGTTTTCATGGCAAAGTGTATTTTAATCACATTTTTATATCAAAGCGATAAACAATCAAGCAAGTAATCACGGCATGTTCACAGCACATAAATTACAAGAAAGAGTATGAAAGTGAATAAAATGTTCAAACAAGTAATCACGGCATGTTTGCAGCACATAGATCATAATGAAATGGCATAAATGCAACATTCAAATGCAATCAAGACATGTTCGCAGCACATAAATCACAAGAATGAATGAGTATGGAATGACACGGCATGTTTGCAAACATAAATCATAAGAAGTTCGAAAATGAATCATGGCATGTTCGAACATAAATTACTGCGTATGGGATGATCATGGCATGTTCCACACATTAGGATCATGAATAGAAAAAATCAATTTTGAAAGAGGGTTTCAATGCCTCGTTCGGGCTTACACGAAGGATTCGATTGCTATTGAAAGACTTATCCAAACCTTCGACGCCAAATAGGACTTAAATGAGAAAAATCTATTTTTAAAATGGGGTTTCAATGCCTTTTCGGGCTTACACGAAGGGTTGGTGCTATTGAAAGACTTATCCAAACCTTCGACGCCAAATAGGACTTATAATGAGAAAATCATTTTGAAAAAGGGGTTTCAATGCCTTTTCGGGCTTACACGAAGGGTTTAGGTGCTATTGAAAGACTTATCCTAAACCTTCGACGCCAAATAGGACTTATATGAGTGAAAATCATTTTGAAAATGGGTTTGCAATTTACGGGTCCAACGCCTCATGGATTTACATGGGGTTTAGTGCTATTGAAAGACTTACCTAAAACCGCCAATACCGTTTGGTATTTTCATGCCCAAATCAAAATAATGAATATGAACAATATTTACAACAACGTAGTAAATAATGAAAAATAACCGGGTAAATTAAAAAAGGAATTTAAACAAGGGATTTTTGTGGGTCCAATGCCTATGGAATTACGTGGTGGTTAATGCCTCTTTGAGGTCTTACATAATCCACCACGACCAATCGGGATTATCACGCCCAAATCACAAAGGAAAAATGGGGAATAAATAATACAATTATAACGTAGTAAAGCAATAAATGACATATTTAATCAATGGGGGTGTGTTTTTCGGGTCAAATACCTCGTGGGCTAACATGGTTGTTAAGGCCTCAAGAGGTCTTATTAATCCACCAAAGCCATCGGGATTATCACGTACCAAATCACACGGGAAAAGGGGATAATCATAATATAATATTCACAAGTACGTAGTAAATGTAAATAAAGCGATAAATGACAATATTAAAACAAAGGGATTTTTAATGGGTCCAATGCCTATGGAATTACGTGGTGGTTATGGTGGTTAATGCCTCTTTGAGGTCTTACATAGTCCACCACGACCAATCGGGATTATCACGCCCAAATCACAAAGGAAAAAATGGGAAAATATATTCACAATATAATATTTACAACGTAGTAAATAAAGTAAATAAAGCGATAAATGACAATATTTAACATGGGGATGTATTTTTCGGGTCAAATACCTGAGCCAAAGCTACTCAATATTTGTACTAAAACACGGGCTGTATTTTTCGGGTCACCTCGTGGGCTAACATGGTTGTTACGGCCTCGTTAGAGGTCTTACGCGAGCCGCCAAAGCCACTCAATATTGCCGTACTAAAACACACCGGGGGAAGGGGGGATAATCACAACATAATATTCACAAGTACGTAGTAAAATGTAAATAAAGCGAATAAATGACGAAAATAAATGAACAATGTAAATGAAACTAGAAATGTAAATAAAGCAATAAATAGACTAAGGAAAGCATAAATAAAGCAATAAATAAACTAAGAAAGCATAAATAAAGTAATAAATAAACTAGAAAACATAAATAAGAGAGGATCCTTGTGAATCCCTTCCCATTTTAGAGGATCATCACTAGTCACCTCCACTAAGAAAAAAAGAGAGAGAGAAGAGAGAAAGAGCTTAGAGAGAGAGAGATTACCTAGAGAGGAGTCTCTCTCTCTAAAACTACCCAAAAACCCCCCTAAAACCCCCTAAACCCCTATTTCTGCCTAAACTAACGCTCAAGAGGCCTAGTGCCCGAGCAAAAATGTGCCAAATGTGAGGGGGGGAGGGTCGGTTTTATAGAACGGAACCGTGCACGCCTCGCGCGGCATCATGCATGCGCGGCGTGATGATGCCTGCGCGAGTTGTGGTACTGCCACGTGGCAGATCTTATCCTTCCACGCCAGCAGCCTCCTCGAATCCTCCTCGATTTCCGTGCGCGTACCCTTTTTTACCCGATTTTCGGGGGCAGTTTTGGAGGTCTTTTCTGGTAACTCAAAATGGGTCATGCGGCATATCGTCGGAAAGCTCTCGACGTCCTCTTTCCAACGATATAAAGTTTGCGCGAATCGGAGTTCGGACGAGGGAGTTATGGCTCCCGGAAGTCGGGGTGTCTCGGAGCTGTTTTTGTGCACTTTTTCCGGCGAAGATTCCGGTCAAACGGGGGATGCTATCGGCGAACCGAGAGTTCCACGTCGTAGCCGGAGTCATTATCTTTCCAACGCACCCGGGCTCGCGGATCAACTTGTTGCGAGCAGGAAAGACTCTGCGCGCGAAGGCGGCTGTCCGGGAGAAAAAATGCGTTTTGCTCCCAGCGCGTTTTTTCTCAAATCTTGTCCCAGTTCGCGCGCATATTTGACCTAGCTCCCGATGTCGGATTTTGACGTTCTTGGTACCGTCGGAAAGCTTGCGCTGCCCTACTTTTTGCAAGGTTCCGGATTCGCGGGAATCCGAGCTTGGACTTCGTGAGATATGGCCCCGCGAACAGAGGCCACCGGGGTGTTTTTGGTCCGTTTGAGGGCAGTTTTCCGATCGGGATTCCGGCTAGACCCCGGGATAAATTCTTGGCGATCCGAGAGTTCCACGTCGTGCATGGATGTGTCTTCTTTCCAACGTGCCCGGGCTCGCAGATCAACTTGTTGCGAGTCAGGAAGACTCTGTGCGCAAGCGTGGCAACGTCGGTGGGAAAATTCCGGAAATTTTCAGCACAAACCTTATATTTCGTCCGGCCTGTTTTCACGCGCGTGGTAGACGTAGCTCCCGATGTCGGATTTCGACGATCTTGGTATCGTCGGAAAGCTTGCGCTACCTACTTTTCTAACGGTACAGCCTTGCACAGAGGCGAGCTTGGGTTCGCAAGATATGATCTTGCGAACAGAGGCCGTCGGAATGTTCCTTATGCCAAGGGGTCATCTTTCTGACTCTGAGATTCCGGCTTGACCGGAGGAGCTCTTGACGATCCGAAAGTTGCACGTGGTAGCTGAAGTGAACCTCTTGCCTAAGGGTCTTGGGCTCGCGGACCAAGTTGCAGCGGGTCGGAGAGAGAATCTTTGCGCAAACGTTGCCTCCCAAATAGGCTGTTTTGTCAACAACACTTAGCCAAAATTTGGCTAAGTGTCGGACCGTTTTTTTCGCAGTTTTGGCCACAACTCCTCTCGTTTCTCGTCCGTTTTCGACCCGTAAAGTACGGAATCGAAGCTCTTGATATTCTCTATACCAATTGGTCAAGGGGTGGTCAGTTCGATCCAGCTTTTTGGTCTGGTCAACGGTCCGGTCAAACCTTGGTCAAACTTGGTCAACCTTGGTCAAACTTTGGTCAAAGCTCTCCAAACTCTGGGAAATGTATCCCGGACCACGTTTCGAGGGTTTCTGGGCATAGGTGGACCCTAGTCGGGTCAGGAAACGGCTCGGTCAAACCTCGGTCAAACTTGGTCAACTCCTAGGTCAAACTTGGTCAAACTTGGTCAAACCTTGGGAAATGTGTCTCGGACCTTCTTCTTGGGAGTATTTGATGTGGCGAGCCCTCGTCGGATCAGGCCGGCTTGGTTCGGGCTGCCTCGTTTTGCGTACTAATACCCGAGAAAATTCCGGGGGTAAAAATAGGGTTATGACAGCTACCTTGTATGAAGTTGGGTTTTTCCTTCAACCCTTGCAGCCACACTTTCTTTCCTTCATGCATGAACCCCATCATAAGATTCTTGAAGTCCCAATTAATCATCCCAAGTGTGCTCAACCATTGGGTACCTAATACTATGCCATATCCTCCCAATTCTGGCAAGTTGAAAGTCAATTTCAAGTGCAAGCCTTGCATCTTGAACTTCACTTCTTTGCATTCACCCAAAGTTCTTATTACTTGGCCATTTGCTACCCTCACTCCAAAGTTGCTTTCCCCATCAATTGGTAGCTTCAATGTCTTTGCCAAAGTCTCGTCCATGAAGTTATGGGTGCTTCCAGTATCAAGAAGAACAATAGTCGTCTGGCCATTCACAATGGCAATCACCCTCATGGTGGAAGAAGAGGTGCTGCCCAATAAAGCACATAAAGTGATCTCGGCCTTCGTTTCTTCTAATTCTGCCTCAACTCCTTCTTCCTTAATCTCTACCAATTCGGCCTCTTCATCTTCCACCTCTTCCACAATATATAGTTTCATATCCTTGCACCTGTGATCTGAACTCCATCTCTCATCACAATTGTAGCACAAACCCTTCTTCCTCCTCTCTGACATTTGCATAGGTGTTAACCTTTGCACTGGCATAGAGGGTCTTGCACTAAACTATTTGGAATCCCCACTTTTGTTCTCAACCCGAGCTGCTCCTTGTTGGGCTTGTGACTGGACCCATGAGCCTCGGCTTGGCTCATAGGTTGGTCTTGTACTTCTCTTCACAGTTGCCAAGTACTCCTCTTGTATCTTGGCCAAGGCATAGGCCTCCCCTAAGTTCCTTGGCCCTTGCATTTTTACAGCCAACCTAATTTCATCTTTCATGCCACTCATGAAACAACTCAATTTATGCATGTCAGATAAATCCCTCACCCTATTGCTAGTTGACTCAAATTGACTCTTATATGCAGCAATATTATGAGTTTGTTTCAATTTAGTCAACAATTCCATAGGATCATCATAGCTAGCAGGCCCAAACCTAATTTGTATAGCTCTAACAAAATCATTTCATCCATGCAATTCATGCTCACAATCTTGGAACCACACTAGGGCTTCCTCATCTAAGTGATAAGAAGCATGCATTACCTTTTCGGTTTCAAGGATTTGATAGTAGTGGAAGTATTGCACTGCCCTATACACCCAAGCTGCTGGATCACCACCTTTGAACCTTGGAAAGTCCAACTTCATTGGCCTCGGGTCCCTTGCTCTTCCTTGGTTCCATGGAGGTCCATCTTGCTCTTGCCAATAAGGATCTCTATGGTGAGCTCCTTGGTGCTGCCTTGGCCTTTCCCGAGCTTGTCTCCCTCCTCCTGGATCAAACCAAGCTTCATCTTGGTCATTCAAACCCCATTGGTCCTCTCTCGACTCACCAAAGTGCATTCCATGTCTTAGAGGGACTGCATGGGGCTCAAACTGTGCTTGCTGCCCTTGCTGCCTTCCTTGCCTCCTTCCTAGCCAAGGTTCCTCATAAGGAGCATCAAAATGCCCTTGGAATGGAGGCATGAACCTAGCATTGTTCCTCACATTCCTTCTTTCCTCAATCGGGTCACCAAATTCACCCAAAATGGGTCCATTTTGACCATTTTCAAAAAACTCACCCATTTGCATCCCAACCTGTGGCTGATTAGCTTGGGCCCTAAAGTCTTGATTCAATGGTCTCATTGGCATAGCATTCCTCATCTCAGCCCCTAATGGAACCCCATGATTTTCTCTAGGAGCTCTTGGAATTTGATCTCCCAAATTACCTTGAACCCGATTTGGAGTTTGCTCCCCTTGCCTCGGTTGCACAGCTGGTTGCTCCACCACCGGTTGCTTTTGTAACAGCTCACTCATCATGGCTTGAAGGTTATCAAGACCATTATCCACCTTAGCCTCCAGCCGATCAAACTTTGCATGCAATTCCTCAATTGCACCCAAGTGCTCATCAATTTGAGTTTGCAATCTTTGCAATCCTTCATCAAGAACTCTAATTGGAACTCCAGCTCTTGTCTCAATCACCATGGCTCGTAATCAGCTCTGATACCAAATGAAAGGATCCTCTTGCTTTCTCTCTCTAAAACCCTCAGATTCCCTCAACAATCACACAATCAAGACACACTTTGAATAATCCAATCCGATAGGATTGATCCCCTTGCATTCATGAATACTAATTCTTAATGAATTCTATCAACTATAGCATCTAATCTCCTAAAGCGAATTCTATGAGTAATCAATGAGTTATTTGGATAATGAGCAACAATGGAGGAATGGGAGAGATAACCCACACGGTTTGCATGGGATTTCTCATGCAATCCTCTCATTGGCCGAACTAGATCAAGCCTCTCATTGGCTAGACTAGATCAAGGCTCCTATTGGCTATTGTTAGTAACAACCAAGGTACAACCTTAGAAGCTCTAACAAATAAGTACAAGGGGTTAAAGCCTAGGAATGTACTGGACCCCTAATGCACTCAATTAACCATCTAGGTACAAGCTTGTATAGATTGGACCTTACTAATCATGAATATAAGCTCATACATGTTTTAATCAAATGTTAAGCTAAGCCAATCCGTGCCTTAGTGGCTAGGGTAAGCATACCCACGGAGGTGGGATGGTTGGGGTCTTAACAGGTACCCACATGGGTACTGTAGAATTACCCATAGAAAAAATCAAATAGTATCAATATCACATTGGATAGTACCAACATCACATATGATGGTACTTATATCACATTTAATGATACCAATTGAGTGGGTATGGTACCCATGCAATTATTACTATCAAATGTGATATAAGTACCATCATATGTGATGTTGGTACTATCCAATGTGATATTGGTACTATCTGATTTTTTATATATATTAATTTAAATAATAAATAAAAATGATAAGTACCATTATATGTGAGGTAGGTACCATAATATGTGACATTGGTACCATTAATGTGAAATTTTATCAATTAGAGGTACGTAAAATTACCCATTTTTATATACCAATTAGATTTTTTATATACCAATTCAAGAGGCAAAGACACGTTATGCCCTCTCAAAAATTATAAACAAAAAATATGTTATTCGTTAATAGCTGGTAAGCATAACAAAGTGAAACAGTGCAAGCCTTAACAAGAAAACAAATAGACAAGTGCTGGGAAATTTCTGGAAGGAAGAGAGAAAGAAAGTCAAGCTCTAAAAGCTATCCTTCTTCCTTGATCTACGCATCATTCTCTCTGATTCAGGTATGAGACTTCCCAAAGTTTGTCTTCCTTTTTTTCTAATTTTTTTGAAGCTATATAATCTGAAAGGTTCCGTTTTTTTTATTTTATTTTTTTTATTTTTTTATGAATTTGTAATGGGTTTGTTTTGAACTTAAGCTTTTGCAATAAAAACCTGTAAAAAAATTAGTTTTCTTGTTTAGTTCTAGGGTTCATATGTTAATAAATGAAAAAGATTTGATATATATATATATATATATATATATATTTTGTATCTTCTACTCAAGGAAGCAAAATATCTCAACTTTAAGTCTAGTTAAGCGTCATTTTATTTATTTATTTTTATTTTTTAAAGTTTATGGGAAGTTGAAAATAAATGTAAGATAAACTGGGTGTTGCTTCTTCTTTCTTTTTTTCTTATAAATCTTATTGGAGTTCAAAAGGGTATGGCTTTTTAAATAAATAAAAAAAAGTTTGGGGTTCAATGATTTAAATTATTTTGTAGGGCTTGGGATTATGATTGTAGACGTGTTGACTGGCCTGTTTTTGTCTTTGTTATCTTATTTGTACAGATTTGTGTTGGTTATTTTGGGCTTCCAATCAAATCTTTTGGGGGAGTTCTTTTTCTGCACATAAGGTAAGAAACCCGAATCAAAGTCGTTTTATTTCTGTTATTTCTTTGTTCATTAATATTATTTTTAAGTTATTTTGATATATTCTGTCAAGTATGTTATGGAATATAAGATATAGACGACATGGACGAGTAACACCTCTAGTACATATCAGATCTGGACGTCGACGGCGAGCCAAGTCCAGATCACCATTGGACGTTTATTTTCTGTAATTTTAACAAGTAAGTAGAGAAATTTTGCTGGTGTGACATTTTTGGAGTTGGTTGATTTTACTGGATTGGGCCATGGGTGTTGATGGGTTTTGGGTGTATTTTCTTGGAGATTTGCTTTATGCTAGTGTCTCCCTAATATAAGTTATTGATTCTGTTATGTGAACTTGGAGAAAATTGATTGATTGTTAGTGGAATTTTGGGTATATCCTAATATACCCACTGCTTCCCTTTGTACTCTTGTAAAAAATAAATAAAAAAATTTGTTGGATAAAATAAGTTTCTAATATTTTCTAATTACAAGCTCCTTTGTTTCTTTAATGTGATGTTTCTTACAAAAATGTCTTTCATTAAGGTTACATTACAGATTGTGGCTGAAATTTTTTTATTCAAATTTAGTTTTCTAAGTATTCATAAGGATGTGGAAAATTTACATTATTGATTCTATTTTACTAAATATTGTTTCTTATTAGCCATTTTGAAGGAATTTAACTATGGAGATTATCCATAAAACTATGGAGAAGGAATTTAATGGAGTATAAATGAAAGAGAGTTGCATAATGGTGACATTGACAATAGTTTCTTCAATTTTGAAATAAAACATAGGAAGTTATTACATGTAAAAACATCAACTAAGTGAGGTCTTCCACTTAACTAGGGTGGTGGATATATGTAAGTTGTTATTTATGTTCTAAGTTGGATGTTTCAATTGAGATTATGTTTTGATGGTTCTGTTACGAATGTGTAGTGGATCTTAAACCCATGGCCTCATACTCCACCTTGTTTTTACACGGGGAGAAGGTGCCCTTTTAGCTAGACCTCATTTGACACTCCAAATTAGTTTTCGCAATTTGTCCACCTTAGTTGTTTGAGTTCATTTAACAATTTGATGATTGCTCTATTACATCAGTCAGACATGTCACCTCCTAAATTTTTGGCAAGTTGGTTGGTAGCATCCTTATGAAGCCTTGAGATTGTATGTGGGTTGGTAAACTTTTGGATGATTTTGGGGTTGGGTACCTAGTGCAGGCTGACTAAAACTCCTCTCAGTTATTTTATGTTTATGCACTTCAATTTAATATATCATGTTCTTGTTTGATGATTTAGTATACTACTGTTCTTGTTTGATGATTTAGTATACCACTGTTCTTGTTGCATTTTGTGGTGGGTTGTTTTGGAGCAAGCAGGTGGCTTGCATGGTGTTATAAGGTGGTTTAAGTTGATATTGGGAGTGTTTGGAGTGTACTGTCCGTGGAACAGTCTGTGGACTGACACGAACACAACCCTGGGTTCAAAGTAACATGTACGAGTTTACAATACATTGATAGAACTTACAGTTAAAGAGTTATGCACAAATGTGCATTTCATAGCACTTTAACCTATAAATGTCCCGCAAAGGGACAAAAACATAAAAAGGCCAAGGAACAGTCCATGGACTGACACTAACACGACCATTGGGTCCAACGTAACATGTAGGAACTTACAAAACATTGATAGGGCTAACGGTTAGAGAATTATGCGCAAATGTGCATTTCAAAATACGTAAGTTTAAAAATGAGTGGCCAAACGGAAAAAAACATAAAACAATCATGGAACGGCCTGTGAACCTATATGACCACGACCCTCTGGTTCAAAGTAACATTTAGGAATTTGTAGAATGAGGGTAGGATTGACGGTTAGAGAGTTATGCACAACTTAAGGTGCGTTTAATAACACTTTAGCTTATAAATGTCCTACAAAAGGGTGAAAACATAAAAAGACCATGGAAGGCGTGTGACCAACACGAACATGACACTTGGGCCCAAAGTAAAACGTATGAACTTACAATACTTTAATAGGACTCACGGTTAGAGAGGTATGCGTATGCAAATGTGCATTTCATAACACTTAGAAATGAGTGGGGAAAGGGTAAAAGCACTAAAAGCCATGGTGTCATTAGTTTTACGTATGCTTAAAAATAATTCTCATATTTCTTACAAATTATGTTTTTGCTTGTTCGTCTTAATGTTATTTTATTGATATTTTGTGCAGATTATATGAGCTTGGGGGAATGATGACATATTTTCTCATTTGAAGTCATCTTTTTTGTTTTTGTATTGTTAAAAGACATCTTTTTTCATTTGTATTAATCGCACTCTGTAGTTAGATGGACCTTCAATTGTAAGTGCTCAGGGAACTATTCCAATCTCTTCCATTCCCCTTTTTTGTGTTTAAGGAATGAGCTGAAGGGTTTGGTTCCTCTGCTTTTGTGGGCTGACAAGCCTTGTTTCATTTAATATAGTATGTTTATTCATAATTAACAAATTATGGTACTGATTGTATTTATGATAATTTTAAACTTGTATATTATTTACATATGGAATGTATGGATGATTTGTTTATGGATTTATTGTTGAAAATGAATTGATTTCTTAATAACAGGTGGTAATGAGTAGGTATATAAATATATATATATATTTGGTGATTGGCGACGCATAATTTCGTCGCTTAACAGGTTGAAAAAAACAAAAACAAAAAACAATTGGCGACGAAAATCAATAGGAGGGGATGTAAAATTCCTCGCGTAAAGATTATTTAGCTACAAAAGTAAGTTTCGTCGCCTATAGATTTTTGGGCGACGAATTATGTTTCGTCGACAAATCAACTTTTGGCGACAAAAACAAATTCGTCGCCTAAATATTATTTAGCTACAAAACTAAGTTTCGTCGCCTATAGATTTTTGGGCGACGAATTATGTTTCGTCGAAAAATCAACTTTTGGCGACAAAAATAAATTCATCGCCAAATAATATTTAGGCGACGAAATTAATAGGCGATGAAAACATTCGTCGCTAAATGTTGAAACTATTAGGCGACAAAAATATTTCGTCGCCAGGACTTTTCGGCTACCAACATTAGTTGATGAAACGATTTTTGTCGCCTAATGTACTATTTCGTCTCCTGGTACATCAAGCGACGAAATTGAGAGTTTTGTGCAACGAAAAGGTTTTGTTGCTAATGACCTATTTTCTTGTAGTGTATGTTATTGGTAAACGGTATGTAGCTTCTGTTCAAGAGTTGATAAGTTTGATTAAATGATCACGTGCTTATCACGTGTCCTTAAGTTAGTTAAGTTCGAGTCTGTTACAAGTTTGTTAAGTTTGTTTTAGTTCATTACAGTGTATAAATACAAGTGTTAAAACCAGAATCTAATCAAGGAGGTTTTCACTCATTCAGCAACCGAGACAGTTTCTCATCAATGAAGCTGGTGTTCAATCTTTGAATCTAGCCTTCCTAATATGGAAGAAGAAAGACAAGGCACTTCTGTCCTTGATCTATTCTACACTTTCTTCCCCTGTACTAGTTATGGTGGTGGGATCAACCACTTCTTAAGAAGTCTGGAACAGATTGGAGGAAAAGTTCACTTGCACAACTTGAGCAAATGTGCTTAATCTGAAACTAGAACTACAAGGAATCAAGAAAGGGAATGAGTCAATCAATTCCTATCTTCAAAAAATAAAGAGTACAAGAGATAAACTCTCTGCTGTTGGAGTTTTTGTAGATAATGAAGAACTTCTACACATGGTTCTCAAAGGATTACCAAAGGAGTTTGCCCCTTTTGCTTCAGCAATAAGAACCAGAAATGATACCATCTCTTTTGAGAAACTCTTAGTTTTACTACAAACTGAAGAACAATCCATTACTAAAGCCTCAGAAACTCTCTCCAATTCTGCACTTGCAATGTTTGTCTCTAACAACCAAAAACCTCACACTGGTTTTAATGGAGGTTTCAATGGTAATCAAGGTTACAACAAAGGAAGGGGAGGCAGAAACTCTTCTTTCAATCATGGCGGAGGTGGAAGATCCTTTGGTTCTTATCCCACTCAATCATAGATGCCAAAAGCCTCTCTAACTCTCAACCTCCATCTCAGTTTGGATCTCAATGCAGACCGGAGAGACCAACATGTCAAATCTACTGGAAGACAGGCCACTATTCCATTGACTGCTATCATAGGATGGACTTCGCCTACCAACGAAAGAATCCACCTACAAAGCTTGTAGCCATGGCAAGTGCTTCAAATCTTCATCATACTCAAAATTCTGAGACTTGGCTCACTAATACAAGAGCTTCTGATCACATCACAACAAATGCCTCCAACCTCAACACCCCAACACCTTACCAAGGATTTGATCAAGTTACTGTAGGTAATGGTCAGAATCTCCCAATTCAAAGCATAGGTAATGCCTGGGGTCCAACCCCTACTGTCTTAATCAATGCATTTCGATTTTATTTAGTTTTGGTTGATGAATTTACCAAATTCACTTGGGTCTATCTACTTAAACACAAATCTGATACATTTCCCATTTTCAAACAATTCACAGCCTTTGTTATAACACAATTCAAGCAATCAATTCAAACCTTTCACATTGATTATGGGGGGGAATTTACATCCAATGATTTCAATACCTTATGTGCCAATAATGGCATTGTCCATCAACTCAGTTGTCCTCAAACTCCACAGCAAAATGGTGTGGCGGAAAGGAAGCATAGACATATTATCCAATGTGCCTTAGCCTTTCTTTCACAGTCAACTCTTCCTATTTCATATTGGTCTTATACAGTATGCACTGCAACTCATCTCATCAACAAATTACCAACACCAATATTATCAAATCAGTCACCTAGGGAAGTGTTATTCAACTCAAAACCCCTAATTTCTCACCTAAAGGCCTTTGGTTGTCAGTGCTTTCCTTTACTTACCCCATACAACAGTCACAAACTTCAACCTAAATCTGTACCTTGCATATTTTTAGGCTATCCATCCAATTCCAAAGGCTATATATGCTTTGACCCTTCATCTCATTGGTTCTATACTTCTAGACATGTTATGTTCAATGAAACAATGTTTCCTGGCCTCACTACATCTGTGCAGCCATCATCTTCCCATACATCTACTTTTTCACCTGAGTCTTGGTTAAATACACTCCTCACTCTACACTACAGAACTCTTCTCAGAGTATTGCTCCTTTAGACAACACAATCACCTTACAAAATTCACCTCATTTGTCCAACAGTCCAACCACTTTATCCAATAGTCCAATACAACCACAGTTGCTACCTCAGTTACCTATACATACCACTTCTATCTCACCTCTTATCTCTAACAGAGAAAATTCAGCCCCTATGTCAGATAACACAGATATTACCCATACCCTAGCTCTCTCTCCAAATATAATTGAGCCCTCATTGCCTTCTCCTATTACCAAGGACCCCTCCTTGCCCACCAATCCCATATCAATCAATCCAAACACTACCTCTCAACACCCTATGCAAACCAGGTCCAAAAGTGGCATTTACAAACCCAAAATAGGTTATGCAGCACAAGTTGACTATACTGTCACAGAACCATCTTCCTATAAAATTGCAGCTCAACATTCTCAATGGTGCACTACAATGCAAGATGAATTCGATGCTCTACAGAAATAAAGCACTTGGTCACTTGTTCCACCACCTCCACACAAGAACATAGTGGGTTGTAAATGGGTGTACAAGCTGAAAAGACATAGTGATGGTACTATAGTTAGGTACAATGACAGGCTTGTGGCCAAAGGCTTCCATCAACAACAAGGAGTTGATTATGATGATACCTTCAGCCCTATAATTAAACCTCACACTGTGAGACTCATACTTTCATTGGCAGTATCTCAAAACTGGCCTCTAAGACAACTGGATGTTAAAAATCCTTTCCTCCATGGCACACTCAAAGAGAAAGTCTATATGGCACAACCTCAGGGCTACATTGACTCTACTAATTCACACTATGTCTACAAACTTCATAAGTCAATCTATGGCCTCAAGCAAGCCCCTAGAGCATGGTTTGAGAGCTTTACTACTCAATTACTACGTTTGGAGTTCACTACATCAACAGCAGACTCATCTCTCTTCATTTACCATCACAACCAAGTTATAGCTTATTTGCTCCTTTATGTGGATGATATAGTTCTTACTAGCAACTCTACATCCTTCCTAGATCACCTGATTCTTCAACTCTACATCCTTCCTATATCACCTGATTCTTTAACTCAGTCAAGTATTTGACCTCAAGGATTTAGGCTCTCTACACTATTTCCTGGGCATACAAATGACTAGAGCCCCTAAGACTCTTCATATCACTCAATCAAAGTATGCCTCTAATCTTCTTGTCAAGCATCATATGGTTAATTCCAAACCTGCAAAGACTCCTTGCAGCCTCAACACTAGACTCTCCCTTCATGAAGGTGATGCCTTATCTAATTTGCATGGCTATAGAAGTCTAGTTGGTGCATTACACTATCTCACCTTCACCAGACCAGACATCTCATTTGCTATCCATCAAGTTTGCCAATACATGTCAGCTCCTACTTCTACTCATCTTACTGCAGCAAAGAGAATCTTGAGATACATCAAAGGCACTCTGCATCATGGAATTGCTTTCACTCCAGGTCCTTTGTCTTTATCAGTGTACTCAAATGCAGACTGGGTTGGTGACCCAGATGATCGTCGCTCCACTTTAGTTTTGCATGGTCAGCCAAGAAGCAACCCACAGTCTCTTGGTCCTCCACTGAATCAGAATATCGAGCTCTAGCCACTACTTCTGTCGAGGTGTGTTGGATTCGCACCTTATTCAAAGATCTTGGAATTTATTTGTCTCAACCTCCAATTCTGTGGTGCGACAATGTTTCTGCTCTAGCAATTGCATCTAACCCAATTTTTCATGCTCGAACGAAGCACATTGAAGTTGATTTTCACTTCATCCGAGAACGTGTTCTTCGCAAAGATTTGGTGGTTAAATTTGTTTCCACTACTGATCAACTCGCAGATATCTTCACCAAAAGTCTTCCCACGCAACGTTTCCTTGATCTCTGTCGCAATCTCATAGTTTCTCTGAAACCTCATTCGATTGAGGGGGGATGAAGAAGATAACACTAAGCTACTATCGTTTAACATCTGTTATTGGTAAACGGCATGTAGCTTCTGTTCAAGAGTTGATAAGTTTGATTAAATGATCACATGCTTATCACATGTCCTTAAGTTAGTTAAGTTCAAGTCTGTTACAAGTTTGTTAAGTTTGTTAAGTCTGTTTTAGTTCATTACAGTGTATAAATACAAGTGTTAAACTAGAATCTAATCAAGGAGGTTTTCACTCATTCTTCCATTCTCTAATTTCTCTCTCTCTCTTCTTCTTGCCTCCATTGCTATAATACAAAGATCTTTAGATCTCTTCAATATATTAAAAGAGTTCATATATATGTTGGATAGAAACAAGCACCGTAACACATCCACCTCTGCAAATCCAACAGTTCCAGAACACTTTTCTCCTCTTAGCTAGAGAAGCAAACAGGTCACCTTTTGGTCAACTAGGTCATCGCCTTCTAGTTAAACCCATGTTTAACCCATTTCTTCATTAATTCACTACGCAAAAGTAACTCATGCCATTATCTAACAAATATGACCCCACCCATGAGGTTTTTTACATTGCTTGATCAACATTACAAAATCAAATACAAATAACACGTAGAAATGGTGGATCAGCCAACACAAATGCTTAGAAAAAGTCTACTAATTCCAAGTCAAAACCAAACAAAAAACCCATCCAGTAGATCCTAAAACCCATCAAGCAGATAGGAGAATCATCCTAAGTGATAACTACCACAAATAGGGGAATTCTTTTTTCCTCCATTACTACACTCTTAATATGTCTCTATGAGTTATTTTTGCATGCCCTTTTCTTTTTTTTTTTCTTTTTTTTTTTTTTTTTTTTTTATTTTGATTTGAGCTCCTCGGAGAGTTTTTGTTTTCTTCCTCTATTTTTAAGCAAGGTAGTTGGATTCGCTCAAGATGTATCACTAACTTTTGTCATTATCGTGCTGACACCAATATCATACTCGACTTCTTAAACTTGAACCTGGGTCAATAGAGCTGTCCAACTGGACCTCGACACGTGGTACAACAACAAAAATGTCCCCAACATATCTTAAAGAGAGTTTTATTAAAAAAAAAAAATTATAACAAAAATGGTCGATTGTTCCATGTTTGCTCAATTGCATATGTGCTGTACAGAATCTCAAGAAAGTCAAAGTGGATGGTAATGAATGTAGAAATGAGTTTACCTCCAAATGATTTTGGATCAGAATCTTCCTCCAACCCATTATGTGACAACTCATAAGACTTTTATGTGTATTTTTAGTCACATGACTCATTTAATGGAATAAATATCCTCTATATCACTTTTTGTTTTCATTTTATACTCCACCAACTTATTTAAATAATATATGTGGATGGTCTTATGAGTCGTCATATATTACTACAAATGCACATTTTTTATTTATATCTATAGTTCCACAACTTAAAGCATATGATGTGGTGGAAATAAAAAAAAGAAAAAAATTCACATTTTAGCAACAATAGTGTTGCCGGCATAAGTAAGTCTTATATGCAGCTTGAAACGGAGAAAATATAGGCTGGTTCAGTGATTCCTTGCTATAAATAGACATGTTCCAATGCAACATTTTTCACCCCTCACGCAATCAAGAATATACATATATAATACTAGAAGGTGGAGAAAGCTTCAAATAAGAATGACAGGTGTTCCTTACCTTGTTACTCTGGCATTGTTAGCTTTGGCATTTCCGCATGCCTCTCCCTTTGACCCTAGTCCTCTCCAGGACTTTTGTGTGGCAATAAATCATTCCAGTTCTGCGGGTATGTACATCCTCAAATATTATTGTTAGTAGTTGTAGTAGTAATAGCAGTATATTCTTTTCACTTTTGCAGTCATTTCAAGTTTCTGGATTGATTCTTCTTGTGTAGGAATCCACATATTAACAAGATTATGCTAGGAGCAAATATTATATAGATGGGATATTCTATTCTTAACATTACAGGGTATCAACAATTATTATGAAACTGCTCCATGCACTTATGAAAATAACAAACTTTTCTTGCTGCAGTATTTATCAATGGAAAATTCTGCAAGGACCCAAATCTTGCCACGGCTAGATGATTGCGTCTTATCAGGCTAGACATTCCCAGAATCCCCTCAAATCCTCTCGGGTCCAATATCACTCGAATAACTGCGAACCAATTACCAAGCCTCAACAATCTAGGCATATCCTTCTCTCGGATTGACTTTGCACCATATGGCGTAAATCCTCCCCATTATCACCCTCGTGGCAGTGAGGTTTTAGTTGTCCTAGAGGATACTGTCTATGCTGGCTTTGTCACATCTAATCCAGATAATCATCTCTTTGCCAAAGTTCTAAATAAAGGAGATGGCATTGTGTTCCCATCCGGTCTCATTCACTTCCAGACAAGAAGATGCTATTTAAGATGTTCTCACCAAAGCCTTCCAATTGGACAAGAATGTAGTGGACTATCTTGAGAAACTAACGTGGAAGAGTAATGTCAATTAGAGAACATCATAATGTGAAAGAAATATTAGACAGTTCAAAAACAAAACTGCCATGTTCTCCTGCATGTAATGCGATACAAATAGTCATAATGAAATAAAATGGTTGCATTTGTATTCTTCTCTTTTTATATATAATAGCGGGAAAGTGGCAGCAAAATAAGTGGACAGTTAAACCTTAATTACACCTTAAATATATAAGGTTTAAGATCTGGTGCACCTTTATATTGAAAATAAAGTAATCAGAATTTATTGATCAATTACAGAATTTTTATTTCTATTTTTTTTTTTTTTTTTTCAAGTGGGAACATCTAATCTGATTATATAATGAAAATTGAAAGCTTTTACTTTTTCTTTCTACTTCTTTCAATAATGCCATGTCAACTCTTCAAAGCCCACATTTTATAATAGTATTAATTGTTAGAATTATATGCCCTCAAAAACCAATTCTATGAATTTTATTTTATAATAAATTTGTTCTTTCACATACATGATTATTAAAGGTATATTTATTATTTAAATGTGGCATGTGATGTCATCTTTGTAGAAAAAATCATACTAATGGTTAAGGAACCAAATGCAGGGAGTAATGATTTTTCATAAACTTAAAATTGTTCTAGGCTGTGGATATTAATAGAATATCAACACTAGAGCCTACACTTGTTGTGCTTCTATATGATAGGATGATTTACTCCATCATTGAGGTAGTGACTTTAAGCAGACAAGTGGGTGTAATGTAACAAGTACATACACTGAACTGGATCTGATTAAGAACACCTTGTGGGTTGATCACTGTTGGTTAAAAGGTTGTTCTATCACAATTTTCCTATTGTCCTCAAACATGAGAGGTTTACATATATTTATTTATTATGCACATAACTTTGACAATGTCAACCGGTGATGCTCATTTAAAGGCTATATACGGACATGTTGGGTTATATGTATAATGAGTAAAATATGTTAATGCTTAACAATGGATTCACCAGTCTCTAAATGAGATAGTATATTCAGTTGATTTTCATAATGGTATTGGACTCAAAACAAAACCGGCCGGTGACATTTTTCAAAGTGTTTTCATATATATATATATATATATATATATATATATATATATATATATATATATATATATATATATAATATCTATATATATTTATAAAGAGTTTTTGAAAATTATTTTGGAGTCTAAGGGAATTATGAATTCAAGAAATTAAAGGGTTACATAAGCTAGGGACATAACAGTGATATTAATCCAGTCCTAGTGGCTCATGTGGAATATAGTATGGTGGAAGGACATATAGATATAAAGTTGTAAGTAAAGGGACCTTCACTTGTTATTCTCTAATCTTCAGGGGTCAATTGCAATGTGTTGATGGACATTATTGTAATTTATAGAAGTTCAATATATTATCTTGATATGATTAAGATAATCTATACTATAATGTAAAACCGAAAGCTTTTTTTACTTTTTGTTCTTTCAGTTGAACTTCATTGAATTTTGACACATAAGCTTTTAATTTAAATCTCCACAATTTTACACATCATTACTATTTTTTAAAAATAATTTTTTTCACATTTATTTTCGCTAACCTTTCCCGATTCCTTTTTACGTTTTCTTTCTCACTTCTCTTTGACCCATGGTGTAGTACACCCCTCCCACCTGGTCCTCCCTCAACTCCTACTCACCTCCAAATGCCTAAACCACGCCGAAGGTTTTGTATTGCATCTACAACCCTCAGGGGTTGCGCCAAACGTCAGTAAGCAACCCAACTTATTTTGATGGGCTGCTGCGAGATGTTTAATATTATTGGATACATTGAAAATTTTAAGAGGCGTTCAATATAATTTTGAATTTGAATTTGAATGGATTGGCTCTTCAACCTTCATTTGATTCTGATGGCCGGCATAGGCGAACAATTATAACTTTGTCTTAATTTTTGTCTTTTCTAGATGCTAACAATCCTCCTTTTTCTATTAGATATTAATATATAATATCACTGATTCAAACAACTGAATAAGCAGAAATATAAGTCACCGCTTTGTAAACAAGGATTGTGCATTTGTGTTTTGTGGTGATTTTGTTTTGTTATGGTGTTAAAGGTTATATTCATGATGGAGAACAGGTGTTTGACATATGGCTTATATGGAGAGTTCTCTTCCTAGGTTATGGTATTCTGTTGAAAGTTTGCTTTGTTATGATTCTAAGTTTGCTGTATTGATATAGATTAGATGTTTGACATAACGTTTAGCTGGCGGGTCTTCTATGGCTTAGCATGTAGTTAGGCTGCATTTTGTTACATACCCTATAGACTTTTTTGGTCTTTACATATATATTTTGTGAAATTCATAAAATAGAATTATCTTCCCACTTAAAAAAAAAAGAGTGTCCCCTTTGATATTAGAGTATAACTAAAACTCTACTATCTATTAATCCACTTTTACATGATTTTATATAAATGTAAAGTAAGGAAAAGGTAGAATTAAGCAGACCTTAACCAAGATGTGGGCCACTATTTGAGCACTCATTTACTCTGCCTCAAACTTCAACAAACAAACTCCACTAATAACTTATTACTTTTTTTCTTTTTTTTTTTTTTTTTTTTTTTTTTTTTGATAAAAAAAGTAGTAGAAATTTTATTGAAGAAACCAACAAAAACAAACATTTACAGATAACCCTATATTTCAACAGGAAACTCCTCAATCCAAACCTTCTCCCAGAACACAGAGACGAGTGATTAACTAGAGCAATCACAGCTTGATTAGACTCATTGGACACAGACGACTCCATAAATGCAAGCCCGAATGAACAAAAGGCCCCACCAAAGCGACGTCCAGAAAACCCAGCTCCACTGCAAATTTTAAGGCCTATAAAATTGCACCAACCCCCCCGAGGAACCCCCCCTAGGAAGTGCCATTAACCTGTGAAGCACAGACATGCCAAAATGGGCAAAGTGTCGGTGTCGGACACCGGAATGGGAACGACACAGCTGCCTGAGTGTCCCGTAGGTGTCCAAGCCAAAAAAAATTGTTTTTTTATACCGACACGGGAAGGACACAGTTGCGACACCGTCATGACACAGGAAAGACACGGAGGAGAAAAAAAAAATTAAAAAGAGGAAGAAAATGTTTGATCTGCGTTGTTTCTCAAACGGTATAGCAATGAACACTTTTCTTTGTCTTCAAGCCCTCATTCTCTCTCTCTTTGCATTGCGCCGCTCGAGGGCTTGCCACTACCAGCCTTAGATCACGATCGGCGGCCCATCTCAGCCCACCTAGCTCTTCGACGACCGACGACCCACAGTATTTTTTACTTTCACTCTCACCGATCTTCTCTCGGCTTCCCATAGATATCTCTTTCTCATCTTTTTTTCTTATTCTTCTGTTTTAACCCACATGCAGGCGGGGTGGGATGGGATGGGTCATTCTCTCTTCTTTTTATGTTTGGTTAATAGTTAGTGGTGTGGGTTTTTTTCCTGTACAGTTTGTGCATAGTGGGTGCCGTGTTTTGTTAATAGTTAGTGGCGTGGGTACTGTGTTTTCAGTACAGTGGGTGCTGTGTTTTCTTCTTATTTTAATCTATTTGCTTTGTTGGGTTAACATTACATTATTGCTTTTCAGTAGTACAGTGGGTGCCGTGTTTTGTTAATCTTATATTATTGCTTTCACATTCATTTTAGAGATTTTGTTTTCTGGCAATTTTTGTTCATTCATTTTAGAGATATTTTTAAACATTTTGATAGATTAATGCTTAAAATATATAAAAATATATATTAATTAATAAATTAATTACCGTATCCCCACCGTGTCATGTCCTAGTTTTTTAAGAAATAAAGTATCGCCGTATTTTGTGTCGTATCGTGTCCCGTGTCGTACCAGTGTCAATGCTTCATAGCCATTAACTGACCCACACACCTCGCCAAAACCCGACCTCCATAATCACGGATCAAAACTCCAAACCTCCAAGCCTTGGAAGAGCGATTCAACCCCACAACTCAATTCACCTTATACCATCCCTCCAAAGGTGGCTTCCATGGCACAACAAACCTCATAGCTTCTACACCATCATCAACCACACCAGATACAGAACCCTATAAGTTAGACACACTATGATAACCATGATGCAGATTCCTGGCCCTTTCCACCACTGCAATTGGGTTATGAGTGCCTTTTTCATGAACCACCCAGTTTCTCTTATCCCATATAAAGAAAGCAATACAACAAAAAGTTGGAAATCCTCCATCTTCAATCTCGCCTGAGCACACGTAATAAGATCGAAAAAACAATATATAGAATGATCCCACTTCTGCAAACTCAGATTTGATTGCAACCACACGTCATTCGCCGCCGGACAGGACCAAACCACATGCGAGACAAATTCCACCTCTTGTTTGCAACAGAAACACAGCCCCTCCATCCTCATATGTCAACGCCATAACAGCTCATAAGTAGGCAGAATACCCAAACAGGCTTTCTAAATAAAAATCTTGACTTTAGGAGGAAGGGATAATGACCATAGAAATTTCCAGAATTTCCTCTCCTTGCCAAAAGTCGAACTCTCACCTTCCTGACTCTGAGCTCTCTAATGCTCTTGAATAAAGTAAGCACTTTTTACCGTGAAAAGCCTCGACTTTGTTCCATCCCAAAATAAACGGTCAGGTCTTGATCTAAAAGAAAGTGGAATAGAACAAATCACCTTAGCTTCCCAGGGAGAAAAAAGCTCATGAACCATATATCCTTATCCCATGACCGAGTGGCATCATTGATTAACAATGAGACTCGCTCATCATTATCCAACACATCCTGAGCCGAGAAACAACGAAAAGGGTGGGACACTGGAAGCCACGGATCATCTATAATCCTCACCTGTCTGCCATTCCCTATATGCCACCTCAACCCCATCTTCAACACATTGCAGGCCGAAGCAATACTTCTCCAAGCATAAGAGGGCCTATGCCCCAACTTAGCCTCCATAAAAGTAGTCCCCGAGAAATACTTAGCCTTAAATACACGGCAAAAAAGAGAATCTAGTTGTTGAATTAACCTCCATCCCTGTTTTGCTAGCAAGGCTTGATTAAACATCCTGAGATCCCTAAACCCCAACCCACCAGCTTCTTTAGACAAGCAAAGCTGACTCCACCGAATCCAATGAGCCCTTTTTTTCTTATCATGCTAACCCCACCAAAAATTACTAAACATATTATTCAGGTCATTACACAACCCATCAGGCAGCCGAAAACAACTCATTGTATAAGTAGGGATAGATTGTGCCACAGTCTTAATCAACACTTCTCTTCCACCATGAGAAAGAAACTTTTCTTTCCACCCATTAATTTTTTTCGACACCTGCCCCTTAAGGTCCCCAAAAGAAGTAGATTTAGAACACCCAACAAACGACGGTAAACCCAAAAACTTCTCATGATTCTTGATCTTAGGAACTTGGAAAACTCCTTGAATTCGTTGATGCATATCCATTGAGGTATTTTTTGTAAAAAAAGATGGAGGTCTTAGCTTGATTAAGCTTTTGACCAGAAACCTCTTCATAAAGTTGTAGAATATATCTCACTGCCTCACAATTACCCAAAGTAGCTTGGCAAAAAAGAAGGGAATCATCTGCAAAGGAAAGATGTAAAATTTTCGAACCACCCCTACTTGTAGCAACACCAGTTATTCTTCTTTCCCTCATAGCTTTTTTAAGCAGGAAAAAAAGACCTCGGCACACAATAAGAAAATACAAGGGGACAAAGAATCCCCTTGACGAATACCCCGAGACACTTGGAAGAAACCACATTGCTCACCATTAATTAAGACTGAATATGATGTTGTATTAATACACATCATGATCAACTTAATCCATGCTTCTGCAAAACCCAACCTACACATTATCTCCTCCACAAAAACCCACTCCACCCATCATAAGCCTTACTCATGTCAAGCTTGATCGCCATTTGACCCAGTCGACCCCTTCACTTTAAACTCATAGAGTGCATTACTTCAAACGCCACCAACACATTATCAGTAATAAGACGACCTGGAACAAAGGCACTTTGAGACTCTGAGACAACCAAAGGCAACACCCTCTTCAACCTATTTGCCAAAATCTTTGAGACAATCTTATAAATAACATTACACAAAGATATTGGCCTAAAATCAGAGATTTTTTCTGGATTTTTTATTTTTGGAACAAGAGCAATATGGGTATAGTTAATCTTCCGAAGCATGTAACCAGAATGTAAAATAGAAAGAACAGCATGAGTTACCTCAAGGCCAACAATCTCCCAATAAGTTTGGTAAAAAATAGCAGACATACCATCTGGACTAGGAGCCTTAGTGGGATACATTTGCTTAAGAGACTGAGAGACCTCAGAGGAGGTAAAATCTTTAAGAAGCTGATTGTTCAAATCTTCATTAATCACCCCTTCCATTCCTTCCAAGCAACCCAAAATTGAAGACACTTGTGGATTAGAAGTAAATTTTTTTTTAAAATAATCAATAGCTACATCAGTAGCTCTTGATTTTTCAGTCTGCCACACCCCATGTTCATCTCGAATACCCTTTATAAAATTGTGCTACCTTCTTTCATTGCATTGTGCATGAAAAAATTTTGTATTCTTGTCACCCTCCCTCATCCAAGACACTCTAGAATGTTGCCTCCAATAAACCTCCTCTTTCTCTAAAAGACCATTAAGTTCATCTTGAGTCTTCCTTATATCAGGAGAGTCACAACCAGGGAACTCATTTAACAAATTCTGAAGCTGCTCCCTCTTATCTTTTATGGGTTTTGCTAAAGACCCAAACTTGACCTTACTCCAAGCAATAAGAGAACCTCGACACCCTTTTAATTTCTCAACAACTTGAAACATTGGGCTACCCTCCGACACTTCCGAATTCCAGGCCTGATCAATCACACCCTTGCACTCCTCTTCCATTGTCCACATAGCTTTGAATCGGAACACTCACTTTTGCTTCCTAATTGTTGGTGAACAGGAAGAGAAAGAATCACAGGGCAATGATCTGAATTCTGCATAGCAAGATAAGAAACACACACTTCATCATACCTATCCAACCAAGAGGTCGAAGCCAAGACTCTGTCAAGTCAAGCAGTAACAAAATCAGCATCATCACGTTTTGCTTCTCTCTTATTTCTCCAAGTAAACGGTTGCCCATCAAATCCTAAATCATGAAGTTCATAGTGCACAACAGCATCACAAAAGTCTTCAATTTGCCAACCCGGACGAGAACCCCGCCCCCACCTCTCACTATTGTCTAAAATTTCATTAAAATCTCCCATACAAACCCAAGGCTCCGAACTAAGAGAACTCAAATGCTTCAGTAAAACCCAAGATTCTTTATGCTTATGGGTTTTCGGATTACCATAGAAACCTGTCAAACGGAAACCCTTACCTGTACTCTTCTCTGCAACCCAAGCATCAATATGATTTCTTGAATTCGTGGATATAGCCAATTCCACTTGGTCAGACCATACATTGCCAAACCACCCCCTGTGTGAATTCCAACACTATCCAATCTTTTTTCAAAAAGAAACAAAACTGAGAGCACTTGCTCCTTTTAAGAAGGAGTAACTCACAAACTATACAAAGGTTCCCAAGCCCCCTACAGTTCCAACATAACAGCTTCATTGGTCCCGGCGAGGCTGGGTAGCAGCCTCCACTGATAAAGAAAAGGTTGAATCATCACTGTCAACAAAAACCTTGAGTCGTTTGGTAACTAAAGCATTTTGGGACACCACACACAAATCCCCCACACGTTTAAAACCCTCCACCGTGGAATCAAAACATTCCCCTTCTCACGTGCCAATCTCTTCCAAAACTTCTTTCCATTTTTTGTTCCTTTGTTTGGTATTGCACTAGAAGCTTCCCGAGCCACCTGATGCATGTCATCCCCACGTGGCAACACAGCATGTGATGGATGAGTAGATGACCCCACATCAACAGCCCCATGCAACTTAACTTTCGCAGGAATAGCACTATCTTCGGTGGCAGAATTGTCTGGTTGTTGAGTGGAAACAGGGATAGCAGATAACCCATCTAATTGTTTGGCCCCCACCACATCAGATACCAACTTATCCTTATCTCTAGTGACAATCATAACAGAAGATTGTTGTTCCAAATTCAAAGACTGCGCCTTCATAGGATTCCCAGTAACTGCTTTTTCTCCAACAACCAACTTCACCCCCACACCACAATCTTTATCCACGCACATAGGAGATAGGCCCGGATGAGTTGGCAAAATGGGCTCCTGATTCTACGCAATTTTCTCACGTGCACTCCTAGAGCTACTTCCCACAAAATCAGCACGGCGGTTATTTTCAAATTTTGAAAATTTTCCCCTTCCAACTCCACTAGGTGGCACCGGTAAAGATTGTTGTGATATGCTCCGACAACCGCGTACTACATTCCGCCGTGGGCCCACATCAGAAGCCCGAAGCCATGAACGATATTGCTTCGTTACCTCCAGACTACTACTACTCCTACTAAGCTTTGAAGAACAGTCCCGTTCCAAATGGCCAATAATACCACAAGAAAAACACAACCAAGGCAATCTTTCATATTTGAAAGACACCCACATCTGGCCAATTGAACTAAATGTAACCAAACGACCCCGCGGAATCGGTTTGGTGATATCCAGAGTAATACATACACGTAAAAATGGCCCCAGCCAACTTCATTCTCAGGGACATCGACTTCTTCAACCTTCCCAAAAGCTACTCGTTCTCCAGTTTGCTTCGTCATATAGAAAAGAGGAACTACATGGAACTGAACCCAAAAGCTACAGTGCGTAAATTGTATTTGAGGGCCAGGATTAAACCCATCAAAAACTTTCAGCAACAATAAACAATTGTCAAATAACCAAGGAGCACCCTTCATGACTCTACAACGTTCATAATCATTCTGAAACTGAAAAACAAACAGGTTTTTTCCAATGTCATGAGCCGTGGTCCCCCGAGCCCCACCCCACAGTCTCAACATCGTTGATTTCAGCGCGTCCTTTATTGAAAAACTTGTAAGACAACAGCTTCCCCAACAGACAGTGCGCACCAATGACCTCCGAATTCCCCATAGCATCATCTTCTATCGTGAATCCTGGTCTTTCGTCTGTAGTAAGCGAAAACTTCCTCCATTCCTCCACTAAATCATCAGCCATTTCACCCCCACTCTCTCAATGTCAAAAGAGCACCAGTAGGTGTAACACTCCTGCCCTAAAGACAGACTTCTCACTTCACCTATAGAACTCTAGAGAGAAACCCTAGAGGAGCCTACAGAGAAGAACTAATTGCCAGCTCTAATTTCTTTAAATACTTAGGATGGGTTTGGATAAGCTGTTTGAAAAAGTGCGTTTTTTAAAAAGTGCGGTTTTAAAATCACAATTTTGAAAGACTTTGGATAATTTTAGTTTAAAATTGTTATTTCAGATGCAAATGACCAAAAATGACTTGATTAATTTTTTGCTAAATAAAAAGAATTTGATTATACTGTTAAGTTATAGTGTCATTTTTTAAATGTTATCAATGTTATAAAATTACAGGTAAACGTTTAGTAAAACATGTGACAAAATATTATTTCTATCAAATGAACGTTAGGATAACAATTGTCTAAAATTGTTGTTTCATGTGAAAATTATCAAAAATACTTAATTATGATGTTCAATATCTTATCATTTTTTAATGTAAGAAATGTTAAAAATTAAGTAATAATAATAATAAATTAGAGAACAAATACATTTCAGATTAGTTTATATAAAATTCAATACATCATTAATATTGATTGGACTCATCAATTAAAAATTCAATAAAATAAAATGTAAAAAGTGAAAGTTGAAAAAAAAAGCTAATAAGTTATTACTAATAAGCCTAACATTTGCCAGCTCTAATTTCTTTAGATGCTTACTAATAAGTTATTACTAATAAGCCTAACATTTGCAATTACAATTACAAACAAAAAGCTTAGACTCACCAATTGTTTTTAACTATATATATTGCATATGACAAACAAATACGAAATTAACCGACGAAGGAGGCATAGATTTGCATCAAGACTGTATCTTTGTAATGACACCTTGTAGTTTAAGAAGTGGTTTAAATCAACACCTTTCATTATTAGAGATGATATAGCAATCCAACCCACCATGTCAACAAGGAATAAATAAATGCAACAAAAGTTCCGTTTTTTTTTTTATTGCACAGAGTTAAATTTGGTTTTCTTAAAAATATCAAATGTATACAAATTGAGCAGGTAAACACAATTAAGAAATAAAAATTGTAAAACATAAATATGAAGAAGTTGAGTAGAAAATTTAAAATGGAAACTTGAAGAGATTTCTAATCCTTAAAAACCACTTCTCTTCACAGGCAACCAAACCCTAGCCACCAAGAGCCCCAAAATCATCACAATGATTATCAGGAACCTATCAAAAGAAAATCAGTCACAAATTATCAAAAGGAGGAAAAAACCCATGAACCTGATCCCAAAAAATCAGAAACCAAAAAGGGGGAGAAGACACACCTTTGAGACAAAAATCACCATAGAACCACAAGGCCATAAAAAATATTTCAGCACAGGATTTAAATAGGAGATTGGAGAGCTTAAGAGATGGGGGAGTTCAAAAGGTGAGCGACAAATAGAGTAATAGAGTGGTAGATGAAGAGGTGAGGTAAGATAGAGGAACAACCATAGGTAGATGAAGAGGTGAACGTCAAAACCAAGCCGCTTGAGAGAGGGAGAGGCAAAGACTTGTGAGAGAGAAAGTTAAATATGAGTGTTAAATATGAGACGTGTGAGAGAGAATGAAGTATTTTGAGGTAAGGATAAATTAAATAGAATGAATGATGATGTGGAATAGTGTGGGAGCAGCAAATCTGACATTGCGGTATTTGGAGGAGACTTAAAAAAACCTAGATAATTCGCCTTTTATAGAATATTATAGATTATAGATTATAGATATGCACAAGAAAATGTAATTTCCCGATATGCTTTATGTTTTTGATTCCATAGTGATGATTTAACAATTGGATTGCTATATTATCTCAAATTATTGTGTGCTCCATTTGCTTATCGAGGAAACCTGGGCTAAAGTGAAACATATAAGTTGAAATAATTTCTCATTTGGAATCAGATAATAAAACAAAACTCCCCCAGAATCTTTGGTGTTCATATTTTGTAAACCAAAACAGAATGATACATAAGATTGGAATTTTTTTATTTTTTATTATCCCTTTTCTCCTTTATTGGAAGCCGTAAGGACAAGGATTGGGTCAGCACCGGCCTAAGATTACTGACCACCAGGTAACTTAAACGAATTTCAGAAGGATCCAACACTTTCATTCTAGAATCCAATCAGATGAATAGAAGTTTCCCTTGGATTTTCTTTAGACTTTCAGCTATGTTTACTGGTGTTTATGTAATTTATCTATCACTGATTTAGTTGCAGATTATCTCGTACAGCTCTATTCACCCAAACACCCCGAAGACTGCTGCTTTACTTTTGTATATGATTCCAACAGTAAACTGTACAAGGATTTGACAATATGGATAGTAACTAAGATAAATATATAAAACTGCTTGCCCTGTAGATTACAGCAACTATAAAGCTTCCAACCAGTCTCACAGTTCCTTTAAATGGAAGGTGAGTCAACATGTCTTAAGAGCTTCATGGCCCTTATTGGCTTCTTTATATTTTGAGCATATTAGATGCATTTGGCAAAAGAATGAATGGATTCTCTGTAATCTTATACAATCATGATACTAACATTTTTCTATCTTGCATTTCAGGAACAACGGCTATCATATGACCTTGCAGTTGACTATTGCATGAGATAGTTTGAAATTCAAGCAGGGATATATAGCAGAAGATGGTTAGGATCACAAAATGATATGAGTCAAACCTTTACATCCACTGATCTCAAGGTACCTAAGATTGACAGTTTTCCAAATATATGCAGCAATTCTTTAAGCTTAACACAATGTAGCCTGGTAAAATAAGTGGGCAACAGCTAGATATCTTCATTTTCATAAACATTAAGATATCTTAACAATAGCAAGTTACCAATTGAAGGTGGCACCATTTCAATCCCTGAGTCATGCAAATCCCACACATTCAAGCACCTAAAACTTGAAAGAAGTTAATCAAGAATTGATTTCTTCAACTTTCTCTTATATTGAGCAGACAAATTAAAGTAATTTTCGCTGCTTTCTAGTTTGAAGCAATTGAGCTGGAAGTTCCCATGATAGAACCAAACGAAACATGACAAGTTCTTTCATCGTGAATATGTTCTGGCTTCTTGTTCGTGGAATTTATTTATCCTTTCAAGGAATTATTCAAACTTCTTCTGGAAAAGAATAATCAACTGTTATTATTAGTACTTATGAAAATTGGTTTGCTTCTACATTTTACCTTATTCAAACCTAACTGTTACTACTCATGCAACTATGCAACAACTTGCAAAAATTAGTGTAATATGTAACAATTTTTTTTTATTTCCTCTTTGTTTCTTATGTGTGTGTATGTGCACTCGCGTGTACCTTGCTTTCCATATTTTTGTTTAAACTAGATACCTTCATGTGTTTTGGTTTTCCAAAATCTCGTTTGCAATATGTTACACGTATTATATTAATCATTGTGGACGTGACTGAATTTAACTTGAGTTTTTTGTCATCGTCTGGAAATCTAATTTCAAATTAAATACATTAAAGAACAATTTTTTTGAGGGAAACCTTTATTTCAATATTGATTACTTTTTTTTTTCTTTTTTTTTTTTTTTTTTGGGCCAACTGGTCTTCTACAGGTTTCATTTAGAAGGAGATGCAGCTTGATGTTATATATCAGGGCAGTTTCCAATATCAACACAGGATTTAAGATTTTGGCTGGTCAATGCTGTAATTGGAGATGCAGCAATTTGTTCGCTTTGAAATATTTCCAAGGTAAACAGATTGTAACTTGAAGAAAGGTATATATTTAATATAAAACAAAGTATAAGCTTTTTTCCTAAAACTCTCACGCCCATATGTCCAAACTTAAGCCCATCTTGCAACCTACCCTCATGCATTTCAAAAATCTTAGCTGCTTCTACTCATATTTTGTTGACAGTCACTGAACTAAATGGAGAAACTGGATTCAGTAATAACTTTGCTGGACTTGATAGGCAACCTTACTGGCTTCAGCGAATCAATGCGATGAGTGCAGTCAGGGTGATGATTTTGTAGGAGTGGATTGGCAACCTTACATGATTTCAAGTCCTCGATCATCAGATTCCCCAAATTGACATCACTGCCAGAAGAGATTTATTGCCTCACATTTTCACAGAAACCAAGAATTTCTGGCTGTACCCATTGATTGTTAAGATGCCAAGAGGAATGAGCAAGGATTGACCTGAGGTTGCTCATGTCAGTATGTTTCAACATTTTGAAAGGAATGATATTCATCTTGTTGCAGAACATATATATGCTCAGCTTCTTGGGATAAGTACTATAATCCTCATCTTCTGTAGGCAATTGAAATTATCTCTCTCCCATCATGGTTCTCTTGAATGTTTTAAATATTTTAAGGAATTTTTCAGTTATTTCTTTCAAAATTTGGACCAAGAAGCAAACAATATTATAAGAGCGGATGCTTATTCAAGAAACATTTGTTTAGATCTACTATATTAATGTGACAATCAAGTTGTATCTGATTCATTGTATTCTGTTTATTAGGATTTTCAATCTACAGATGATATTTTCATACATACAAAAGCGTCCCTTTTTCTTCTTCTTTTTTGTCCTTTCTCCTCTTACATTACAAGGGATGCACCAAAATGAGATTGAACCCCCACTAATGTGGAAGAGAAAATGGTCAAAGATGCCTTGATAACTACTTTTCACATTTTTGATGTGGAATTTTAAATATTAAGTTCATTATGGTTATTTTGATATTGGCTCATTTTCAAGTGACTCAAACATTTGAATATGTATATATGTGTGTCTATATACACTACTCTTTTTGCAATATTTGTCATGTGCATTGCACGTTAGCTACAAGTATCTTTTAATAAAGAAGTCCATGTGAATGTGGCTGATTCTCATATAAAATGACGAGTTTAATATTCATGGCAAGATCTGTCACTGGAGAAATAAAGGATACAGATAATGGGAAGATAGCATTGTAAATTTTAAGTCCACTGCCATATACCAAAATCCTTTTTGACTGTAGGACAGCCAGTGGCTGTGTATTGGATCCCAATCAGTCTTTTACTTCCTACTCTGTAAGAATATCCTCTTTCTTATGGAATTGAATAATCTGTATGTTAGCCAAGTCCTTGGCAAATCATGAATACTGTAAAAAGTGAAAAGAAGCTCATAATCCAATCCCAACTCTGCAATTAATGTAACAAACAAACTAGCTTTGTGTTGCAAATTTGTAGAAGATATGCTGCATATATTTCGATAGGCAAATGTCCTAATTTCACATCCCCTCTCAAATGGACAATCAAGTCATCTTACCTCCTTGCTGATTGTCCATCTTAGAGAAAGATGTCAACATGGAATGGGTAAGGATATGCCTGGGAATGCTTGTGTCCAAGATTTATTCAAGAGCTGAGTCGATTGGTAAAATTATTTTGCAGCCATGAACTGAACAAAAAATTGAGATGTATATATCTCATCTTCTCTCATTGTCAGACTAGATATAAGAAATAAAATAAAATTTGCCATGCTACACACCTCATCCTTGTGGCCAAGACTATTGTGGATGTGAATGATTCAGCAACCAAATTCTAAAGCAACCTTGAGTTACTTTTTTATTTTCCTAATTTAGTGACAACCTTAATTTCATAGCGAGTGATTTTTGGTCTTCTTGACCACTTTAATAATCAATCTTTATATTCATTTTCAAACACTACAAGGATAAACATTATTTTTCCTTCTCAACCCGATAGCAGCATTGCTAGTAAAATACTAACCCGGAAAAAGTGTTGCTAGTTTTTTCTTGCTAGTGTTGCAGAAATCAAACTATGTTTAATTATAATTAAATTTATGATTCATTAATTAAAATTTTTATTTAACAATTTCTTTATTGACATTTGAGGGCTTACTTTAGGGCTGTTTTTAAAATGCTACTTCACTTGCAAAGTTCATTCATCTCTCTTCACAAATGCAATGTTCCTTGATATTAGCAGCATAATTATACTTATACAAAAGATAAGCAAATAATACACTTAAATTCTAAAACAAACACATAATACTAGTTTATATGTTGCACAGTGATTATGCTTAATACTAGTTCGTTTTCCTATGGAGAATTTCTGACCTGACTGTGGAATTGAAAATTTCAGCAAAGAGTGTAAGGTGTAATGGCACAAATGTAATGACCGGAATACTAGAAAATACGACGGCCACTACTACTATCTGCAACTCTCCACCTACCATCATAGACACGGCAGCACAAAAGGAAATCATCATCGTCACAACAGAGAAGAAAAGGGTGGAGAGACCAATAAGCAGCTTAGCAGGCAAGACTTTGAGGAAATCTTCTTCAGCATAACGTGACGTGAGAATTCCTAGAAACATCAACACTGAAGTTGAGGAAGCACAGAGAGATAATGCATCAGATATTACGAAAACCGTAAATATCCCACGATTAATGTAAAACGGGACCCCAGTATTCTGATCGCTACCACCAGGAACAGTGAAGGCTGCAGAAAACATAATGGTAATGATGAGAGTTCCCACAATTGTAAAAGAACTTGCTGTCTCCTTCGCCCATTTCTCCCCTCCTTTCAGTAAGTCCTCATGGTTCCGACTGAACACTTCACGAGGTTTTTTGCCATCTATATTTAAAGCTTCCTTACACTTGCGAGGCACAATGCTCTGCACTGCCTGCAACAATTTTGTTGAAGACAAATAAGAATGTTACTAAAACATATTGAGATTATTAACTACACCATTGGGAAGACTAGGTTCAACCTACATTCTTCAAAAATAATTTGACGTACATTAGAGAAATAATAAATCCACAGCCAAAAACTACGTTTTTAAGTTGTGTCTATGAACAGTTTCAATTTGGCTTAGAATCTAGCCTTTCACTTCATGTTAATATTCATTTAGCAAATTGTAACTTAGCCAGGAGATACTCTTTTTTTGGTTCGGCTCCCCTCCCATGATAATTCCTCTTATTATCTCCCATTTTTAACCAGATTTAAGACACATGGCAGGTAGCACATCTAAAGGTCCTTAATAAGACACGTCACCCAGCACAAACAGGACTCCTCACATCCTATTCCAAGTTCCAACAGCTCCTACAACCACACCATCAGTCCCATCACCCACTCTAGAACTTCGCCCCCATTGGCACCAACAGTCCAATCCACTTACATCACAGCCATAACATGAACAAATGAAACCAAAAGACACCTCAAAACCACCGGTGGAGCCCGCAAACCACTTGCCGGTGACAGCCACCGCAAGAACTGGGTGACCCAGCCACCACTGTGACAGAGCCGAGAAGATCAGTTGCCATTGTGACCTGGGACGTCGGAGATGCCGTCAGAGATCGATCTAGCCACCACTTGACGATCAGACTTTATCGTGCCAACCCGACACACAGACCGATTTGAGAACCAAATTGAGATTCAAGTGCAGGGTCTAGTCCACGGCCTAATCTGATCTCATGTTCGTGAACCAGTTGTTCGTAAACCAGGTGCCTTTTGGTTGTAAGCGGATTAGACTGTAGGAACCAATGGGGGTGAAATTCCAGAGTGGGTGATGGGGACAATGGTGTGGTTGTAGGAGCTGTTGGAACTTGGAATAGGATGTGAGGAGTCTTGTTTGTGTTGGGTGAAGTGTCTTATTAAGAACCTTTAGATGTGTTACCTACCATGTGTCTTAACATATGATTAAAAATGGGAGATAATGGGAGGAATTATAATGGGAGGGGAGCTGGACCCCTCTTTTTTAGATCATATAATTGAGTTTAAGAAAAAAAATCAATTATGTTTAGAGAAAAAAACACTCAAGTGTGTTTTCCAATTGAAAATTTCTTCCTGAAAAGAATGCTCCCCAAATGATTGACACTTTTAAGCTGTCAATTTAACCTATCCGACATTTTAGAAGTCAAGTGTTTCTAAGAAACTAAAATGTTTTGGAAGTACTCAGTGCACTGATGTTGTATGGAAGTGGATTTATTTATAGGATGTTGAGGCCTTGATTCTGGAAACAGCATTGGAACTAGTAATATATCACTAACTAACTAAAATATTTTAGATCAATAGGGCGGGAGAAATGATGACCTTAAACCATTGAAGTTCTCTTTGCATCTGAAGAGCTGCACCAGATCTGCGATCAAGCTCAGAGGAAGGCGCTAACATCCCTGCCAAATGCAACATGTTATTATCAAACGCATCTATGTGAGACGTAACCACCTGCCTACTTCCTTTGAGTTGAAATATGTAGTTGAAAATTTGTTCACGACGACATAGAGTTGCATGAGAAAATATGCCCCTTGAATCCTCATCAACAACCCATAGAAGATCAGGACTAACTCGAGTCATCTCTATTATAAACTCAACAATTCCATACTTGGCAGCTTCCAACATAGCTTTATAAGCAGAAGCCTTCTGGAGTTGTGATTCATCAAAACCAGATATTTTTCTACAAAAGCAAAGAAGTATTTCAAGGGCTTGAGCATGGGTCCGCTTTTGACTATATATTTGCTTGATTCCTGGGACAATGATAAAAACAAAAAATAAGATTCAAGTAGGTATCAGAAGAAGGAAAAGAACATTAACCGAAACATAAATGGTTATAGGATATATCCGGTGGGGAGTTGGTGCGGACACCAAGATGCACCAAGATTAGGATTATGTTTATCTTGTTTTATTTAGGATTATTTTCATCTTGATTGAGAATTTTTTGGGATTATGTTTTGCTTATTTAAAAGGAGTCTTGTAAGAATTGGAATTTTTCCTATTGTTGGGTGCCAAAGCCTAACAGCTTAGGTGTGGATTCCTAAGTTTTTCTGCTTGGTGCTAATTCCAAGCAAACCCCTAATTATCATATAAGGACACCCTTTTTGGCTAGTATATATATTTTAGGTAGTTCAATATGAAGGATGTATTGGTACTATTATGGAAATGATGACTTTTTAATAAATGATATCTATTCAAGCAAACATAAATTTTGAAATTGAAAGGATTTTGTTGTTAGTATTTATGTATAGTATAGCTTAATTATAGGAGTTAATCATGTAATTAGCTATGATTGATTGTTTCCTTATTTAGACCATTGTACATCTATATAATATACCTCCTAGAGAGAAGAATATACACAGAAAATACTTCACTCAAATATTTCTACATGGCATCAGAGCAGGTTACCTATTTTTTTTTTTTCTTTTTTTCTGAAAACCCTATAAATTTAGAGATTCTTTTTTTTTCCTTGGACTCCAGCGCCACCAGGCATTGCCGATGACTTTCTCAGACTACCTCGGACCACCAGGCTTTGCTGATGATCATCTCAAACCTTTTTGGGCTTCTTCTCGGAATTTTTTTTTTCGCACCACCAGACTCTCTGCAGCTCTCGATCTCGACTCTCGCACCACCAGGCATCGCCAGTGGCCCTAGGCTCTCACACCACCAAGCATCGCTAGTGGCCCTCGGTTTTCGCACCACTAGGCATCGCCAGTGGCCCTTGGTTCTCGCTCCTCTCGCATCGCCAGATATTCTCAGTTTCTCTCGAATCTCTTGGTCCGCTCAACATTTCACATCCCTCAATTGGGTCTCTCGGATTTCTCGGGTTTCTCAGATCTCCTCGTTGCCTCGCGCCACCAGACCTCGCCAGAGGCTCTCAGTCTCTTCTCAGTCTTCCAATCCTTCTATACTAAAATCAATTCAACGCCAAACTTCTTGCTTTTCAAACTGATAACGCTCGTGAATATTTAGATCGTTCGTTTCAGCAATTTCTTGAGTTTAGAGGGTATTATACATCAAACATCTTATGTTCGTACTCCTCAACAAAATGGCATCACTGAACGGAAAAATGGGCCCATTCTAGCTATTACTCATGCTCTCATGCTCCAAATGAATGTCTCTAAGCTTTTTTGGACAGATAAAGTTCTTACTGCTGCATATCTTTTGAATAGGATGCCCTTTTGTATTCTCAAAGGTAAGTCTCCTTTTGAGATGTTCTTTCCTGGCAAAAATCCCTTCTCTGTTCCTCCAAGAGTCTTTGGTTGTGTTTCTTTTGTTCATAACCACAGTCCAAATCGTGACAAACTTGATCCTCGTGCTCACGAGTGCATCTTTCTCGGTTATTCTCGTACTCATAAAGGATATCGGTGCTACAGTCATTCCTTACGCAAACACTTTGTCAGTACTGATGTGACATTCTTTGAGGATATCCTATATTATTCTCCAAAGGGAGGACAGTTACAGGATCTATATTATCTACCCCTGTTATCCCTACACATGTTCCCACTGTTCCTCCAACTTTGCCTATTCCCATTGTTCCTCATGTTCCTCTTATCTCTCAGATTTATGTTCGTCAGCGTAATCAGGGTGTCCCTCTCCTTCCACCACCTCCACCAGTAGAGTTCTCTCTACCACTTCCCCCATCCGCCTCGACGTCTACAAATTCGCCTCCTCCTCAGTCTACCTCAGATCTTGATCTTCCTATTTTGCCATTCGTAAGGGTAAACGCACTTGCACTGATCATCCTATCTCTAACTTTGTTTCCTTTGATCACTTGTCTCCTTCTTTTAAAGTATTTTCTTTATCAATATCATCACTTATTCCTAAGTCCTACAAGAAAGCCCTTTCTCACCCTGGTTAGTGTAAGGCAATAGAAGAGGAAATGCATGCTTTAGAATTAAATCATACTTGGGATCTAATTCCCAAACCTGCAGGAACTTCTATTGTTGCTTGTCGTTGAGCTTTTACCGTTAAATAGAATCTTGATGGTACTGTTGATCGCTTGAAAGCTCATCTTGTGGCCAAGGACTTCACTCAGACATATGGCCTTGATTACACTGATCCTGTTGCCAAGTTGAATTCTATCCGTATTATTATCTCCCTGGCTGCTAATCTTGATTGGCCACTTCACCAACTCGATGTCAAAAATGCATTTCTTCATGGTGATCTTATTAAGACTGTTTATATGGCTCAACCACCTGGGTTTGAGTCCAAGGGGGAGTGTGTGTCATCTCAAGGAATCTATCTATGGCCTCAAACAATCTTCACGTGCTTGGTTTGACAAATTCAGTTAAGGCAGTAGTTTCTCATGGTATGACTCGCAGCTAAGCAGATCATTTTGTCTTCTTTAAGAAGACAAGAATTGGTATTGTGATATTAGTTGTTTATGTTGATGATATTGTCATCACTAGGAGTGACAATGAAGGCATCCAGATCTTGATCAATCATCTCAGCTCGAGTTTTCTCACTAAAGACTTGGGTAAACTTCGTTATTTTCTTGGTATTGCAATTGTCAGATCAAAAGCAAACATAAGCTTATCCCAGAGAAAATATACCCTAAATTTTCTGCACGACACAGGTTATCTTGGCTCCAAACCTATTGCTACACCCATGGAACCCAATCTAAATTTAATGCCAGATGAGGGTGACTTTATTGACAATCCAAACACCTATCGTAGACTTGTTAGTAAACTTATTTATCTAACCACTACTCGGCCTGATATTTCTTATGCAATTAGCATTGTGAGTCAATTTATGACCGGTCCTCGAGATCCTCACATGAATGCAATCATACGCATCCTGAAATATCTCAAAAATGCTCCAGGTCATGGTCTCTTTTATCGATCATCTGGTCATCTCCACATTGAATGTTATATTGATGCTGACTAGGCAGGGTCACCTTCAGATCGAAAATCTACCACTAGTTATTGCACTTTCATAGGTGATAATCCTGTCACTTAGAGAAGTGAGATGCAGTAATTTGTGGCACGCTCTAGTGCTGAAGCAGAGTACTGTGCCATGACTCATACCGCTTGTAAGATAACTTGGTTGAGAACTGTTCTTCAAGAATTTGGACTCTTAACACAAGGTCCGACACCTCTTTACTGTGACAATCAGGCAGCCATTCATATTGCTAGTAATCCAATCTTTCATGAAAGAACCAAGCATATTGAAGTTGATTGTCACTTTGTTCGTTCTAAAGTGGAATCAAAAGACATCATCACACCATTTGTACCTTCTGGAAGTCAACTAGCAGACATCTTCACTAAAGCTCTTCCCAAGAATGCCATTGACTCTATTTGTAACAAGCAGGGAGTCATTGATATCTACTCTCCAACTTAAGGGGGAGTGTTGTTAGTATTTATGTAAAGTATAGCTTAATTATAGGAGTTAATTGTGTAATTAGTTATGATTGATTGTTTCCTTATTTAGACCCATTGTATATCTATATAATATACCTCCTAGAGAAAAGAATATACAAAGAAAATATTCACTCAAATATTTCTACAGATTTAAATTGCTATTTACCTGGTAATCTTTCATAAAAGGCACTAGTTGAGGCATGAGCTGCTCGTATGTGTATACCTGTGATAAAAGAGGGTCTAAATTAGTATTTAGTGAAGAAATATATCATGATACACTCACACTGAAATGTATCATTAATTCAAGATAACATAAGATTATAATTTTGAATTGTTATTAATTCGACTTAAACTGTTTCGGTGGGTAAATAATCATTTATTTGAAAAGCGGAGAATGCTCAAGTACACAAGAAGTACAATAAATTTAATAGATGAATAAATTCTACAAAAGACATGGAATGAACACTACCAAAGGCATACATCCAATCAAAAAGGGTTCTCAGGAATAAATATTTGATCAAAATAAATGAAAGTTCAACCCCTTTAAAAGTTTGATTATTCATTTCTCTCCAAATTCTCCACATAAGATACATGGAATAGTCTTCCAAACTTTACTACTCTTGGGATGGATATATTTGTCTTATCAACAAGCAAACAAATGAACATAAATAAATTTTTTTTTTTTAAAAAAAAGTGATGCCCGTGTTAGCTGTAGTGTTGCCAACATTAAAATTTCAAGGATTGCCTGTGTCATATGACTGTAATGTTACCCGTGTAATGTGACTATAGTTTTCCCAAAGAAAGAACATGAAAGGCCCTTAAAGCAATCAGGCCACATTGAAAGTTCATGGATTGCCCGTAGCCCATTATGCTAAGTCCACCAAACAGCAACCCCAGCAGCTCTCAGCCAGGCCCATTCCTAGAACAGCTCAGGCCCACACCCTGAGCCAGCTCCAACCATGGGCAAAGTCAGCCCAAATCCACCATTTCATCAACCCAGTTCTAAATTCTACCCCTTCCTCTAGTGGATTTTGTTTGCCGTTAAAATATCATCATTATTCTCTTCCTCACTTTCTCAGCGTTGAGTGCCACCTTGTCTCCTCTTAAGTGGCATCTTCATTTGGGTCACCCGTCTTCAGCCAAACTCAAGGCCGCCATTCCTATATTGAGTCATGTTACATGTGTCTAGTCTAGAATGTGAAGCATGTTAGTTAAGGAAGGATCACCATAATTCCTTTTTTTTTTTAAATAACATAGGGAACCTTTCTAAAGAGCCCTTTGGACTCATCTCTAGACAATAAAACCTACGAGCAACTGACCCCACCCACCAGATCAGTCGCCGAGTAATCCAGGGGCTTTCATCCCTGACGACCTAAGCAGTTTATGGCTTTATACTCATGCCGAGGAGCAAGCATCACCATAATTCCTTTTCAAGTACTAGTCAGAGTCATCTATCTAAGTCCTTCAATGTAGTCCACATGGAAATATGAGGTCCTTCCTACACTTCTACTTAGAATGGATTTCTTTAGTTTGTTACATTTGTGGCTAATTATTCTCAAAAGACATGGTTGTGCTTTATGAAAGAAAGATCTAGGTTACTTATTTCTAAATTCTATAATCTCTAAACCTTTTTTCTACTCTCTCATTGTCTATTCTTTTATCCTAATCCTAATCCTAATCCTAATCTTTCATATTTTACAACTCAACTTCATGAACCGAATATAATTTCCTTGAATTGAAGCTTTTGATATGGAACTAAGGCCTTGAATTGAACATTAGTAGCATCTATTTGGCTTGAATTTCATAAAAGTTTACAAAATTTGGGCTATTTATTTTGAATGCATTTGGGGATTTTAGATCTCAAACTTTGTTTTGATAAAATTGAATGTATTTGGGTTTGAACTATGCTACAATTCTTTGGTATGTAGATTTGGTTGGTGAATCATAGTTTCTTTACTATTGTTGATGCCTAGGACTAGATCAGATTGTGTCTTGAAGTTTTGCAGATCAAATTCCTCTCGTATTTTGTGTCTTTAAAATGTAAACCAAAATTATGTATTAATATCACTATGTAGACTAGTGGAGAAAAAATATTAAAGAGTATCATTTTCCAAAAAAATCGAAGTGAAATGGAGAGAGAGAATTCTAACATGAGTAGATCCATCGCTGCCAAAACGCAAGCCGACTACCACTCCGGAATGCAGAAGGTGTTTGAGCCAATGCACACAAAGGGCGAAGTTCATCAAAGTCTAAAGTAATCGGCAAGTCTTTGCAATCCTGTAGCAGATTCAAAGCAACATCTATCATAGAAAAGAAACAAACAAAGAGTTTAGGTTAAGGTGCATATTTTAAAATTTAGTTCAGCTAGAAATAATTGTTAAATGACTTATTAGGTTTAGATAATAATACCAAAAATTTCATTGCTAATACATTGACTGAGAAGCAGAGCACCATTGCGGCCATTGTCCTGATAAAGTATGTGCGATGGTGTGACAGTGTAAAGATAGCGAGTCATCTCTTTATGGCCATTCCCAGAAGCCAATACAATTGGAATTGAGCCATCCATGGCCTTGATACTAACTAAGTTCTCATTCAATCTAACCATGCACTTTGTCATCTTCGTGATTCCAGTTAAATTAGCAGCAAGAGCAAGAGCTGTGTAGCCACCTACATCCCGCACTTCAAGTGCTTGTTTTGGCATTAACCGCACCAACTCCTCCACAATAGCCTCATGTCCAGCAATGACTGCAATATGAAGAGCCGTTCTGCCTGAAGATGAAATTGAACAAACTGCTTCGGGGTTCTTATAAATGATCTTTTTTGCTTCATACCAATCACCACTTTCCACGTACATGTGTAAGCGCATATACTGAAGGCGACTATCTGCCATCCCTGCAAAGCTTTCTTCTTTTAGCTATAAAGTGGATGAGAAGAACTGAGCATCTAAAAGCACATACTAGACTAAATCTGCCAATTTTGTTTTCATGTACAGTATTCATATGGACCATTATTCATCCAAAAAGAATGTCTAGTCCATAACTAGAATAGCTGGTATTTCAATAGACGCACTCTCAAAATAAAGGAAGGGTGACTCATTGGCCTTTCACATACTAGAAAATAATATAAGAGCATCATTGCTTCCAAGCAAGCAGTAGTAAATTTACTTTTCATAAATGTAACATTGCTGGCAGAGAGAACTGCTTCAGGCTTGGAATTTTTAGGACTTCAAGTCCATGGAGATGTTTGACTCATGAGGCCTGCTCTATGCAGGAATCGGTCTATGAAAGCCTCATGAAGGTTTCATTTAAAAGTAAAAACAACAAAACCTCCATCTTCAAACTGCTTTTGCTTTTCCTTTTAACTAAGCCTTCTTATTTTACCACAGTTTTCATCATATAACGACACTCTATCTCCTTCTCCACAAAAAAAGATAATTCTATTTCTTGCCAAATTTACAACTTCATAATAAACACAGTTATAGATACACACCACTAATAGGTAATTCCCCAATCAAATTTTCATGGACATATATACATAGATACAAGCACACAGATATGTGTGCATGGACAGAAATATATAGCATTGTAATTTTTGGAACATTTTTAGAGAGAGAGAGAGAGAGAGAGTGGTGCATGGATTACTACAGATTGGTTACCTTGTTCAGTGACTAAGTTGACTCTCAATTTTTCCCCATACGTCATGGCCAAGGCATTCCAGGCACTTTTAGCTGTTTCAAATTTCCTAATCTGAGAAAGTATTTCTGGCCCACATGAAATTTGAATTGCATGTAAAGCCGTTGCATTGCTCTTTCTCCATTCCTTAAATATTTCTTCATTATCTTCTTGTTTCGGAGGTTCAGCGGTTGCTTCAACAATGTCCCAAAGATCATGTGACAACAAATAGTTTTTTACACAGACACTCCAATTTGCATAATTATCTTTTCTAAGAACTTCAAGAACGATTGCACTAGAGGCAAAATTTCTTGCCATGATCAATCTGTCATGTTAAAGAGAGATGTTATGTCACAGTTTAAAACTCATTTAATTTATTGAACTCAAAACTTGTCTTCAATCATCTTGTAGCAAGTCCACGCAATACATGTGTTGACTAAAAGTTTTTGCTAAGTCAAAAGCATAAGAAATTTTTTGAAGAAGAAATCTCAATAAGTTTAAGAATTGACCACTTTGATAACTCAAATCTAGTCAAACTTACTTGTTCACCTCATTAGCCAATTTAACTGATTTCTTTAGCACCATAATTTATTTCTCCTTATTTTTTTACATAATTTCATTAAAATAATTGCACTCTTGTACAGTTTTACCTACTATAATTCTTTCATAAACACACCACCAACTCCTAGCCATTAAAATCATTGATTCTTTATTCAAGTGGTAAAAAACATCATTCAAAACAACTTCTAGATTTGCTCGGAAGTGCTTGGCACCAAAAGAGATAATAATAATAAAAAGAGAAACTTACATTTTAAACCCTATAGTTTAGGGGCATAACAAATTAAACCCATTTCAAAAGGTAAGAATTTATCCCCTCAATCTACTTAAATATGTAGAGGTTTAAATTGATTATGTTTTGAAACCTCAAGGTTTAGTTTCTTACTTTTAAAACTATTATGTGTTTAATTTGTTACAACCCCTAAACTATATAGGGTTTAAAATATAATTTACCCTAAAATAATAATTGACTAAAGTTCCAATTTCCATAGACCATATATCATAAAATACCAGAGCATTGAACAAGAACAAAAATAAATAAAAAAATAACAATAATAATAATAAGATAAAAAAAATTAAGCAAATGCACCTGAAATCAAAGGCAATCAAGCACTGATGGCATCCAATTTGTATATATATAAAGAGAGAGAGGGTTTATGAAATGGGTACCTTGGGTGAGGACTTTGCAATTTGAATAATATAAGAGTTTGAGCACCTGAAATTCCCAACACCCAAAACAGAAATGAATGTCAGTCCATAAAGCAGCTGTAATAGAAAACAACAAGACCCACTAGGATTTGAGATTGATTTACAGTCTATAAATTCAAAACCCACAAGACCCAGTAGCCATTTTTGATTGTTAGTTACCTGTATGGAGTTGAACTTGATAGTTGAAGACAAGTTGAAACTAAGAGCAGAGATAGGGTGATTCGCTTTGGAGTGAAGCCTAACTTGCTGTGAATGTTGCTCTGCTCTGCTTTTCAAACTTTAGCTTTAACTTTGAGTGAGGGAGACTAGAGAGTCGGTAAAGGTAGTCAGTTTAAGCCATAAGTGGAAGTGCTGACAATGTGTCCCCTGCCTAGATTTTTTCCCATGAAAGATAGTGATGCTTCAAACCCAGTTTTTGGATAATAATAATATTTTAATTATTCAACAACAAAAAACGATTAACCGCATGTTGCTTTTTTTTTTTTCTTTTCTTTTTTTGGGGGAATTACTATTTAAACAAGAATTAAAATTTAGGGCGCTGCTGCTTTCACACCATGGTGTGAAACAGTGTTTTCACACCATGGATGTGGCAGCAAATTAACTGGGCCACGGCAGCAAGCAGTGCTGCGGGTCCCATAGGTGCAAAATCAGCTATTTTAATGAAGAATGCAACTATCTTTGTTGCCAAACACACTAAAAATTTGGCTTAAAAATGGGGCATGGCAAAGCACGTGAGAGAGGCCCACAGCAGCCCAACTGCCCTTTTTTTTTCCCGCCACTGTCTTCTTCTTCTTCTTCAGCATGACTCTGACTCCTGAACTGAAACACACGTCCATAGCAAGCAGCAAAGTAAAAAAAAAAAAAGACAACTTAGCCGAGAAGATCAAGCCAGTTCTAAGGTTGGATTTTTGAAGTTTTGGTGCTTATTATTTCTTGCCAATAATAATGAAACAGTAATCTTAAACATAGAAACCTTTTTTCTGTAAAACAGTGTTGCTGCCATTGTAGCTTGAGCTTGAGCTTGAGCTTGAAACAAAGTCACCATTTGGAGCAGAGACAGAGACCAACATTTGAGATTTGGAGCAGCATTTAACGTGAGTTTTGGAGTTTTGGAGGTCCATTGCACTGGTGCATTGACTGCACTGTTCACGTGGTATGTTTTTTTTTTTTTGCTCTTTTTCTTTTTTGTTAGTTGTGTATATTATTTAAGTTTATTTTTAGTGATAATCTGTACATATTTTTTTGTGTAATAAAAAATGAAAAAAAACAAAAAAAAATTATGCTTGTTTTAGGTGTAGCAAAATATTCATGATTATTGTATTATGGCTATAGATGTTTAATGGGTTTTTTCATGTTATTTTTTAATGATAATTTTAGTGAGTGTGTGTTGGTGTGTTTGAATGTTTTTTGTTATTGATACTAGTCACAATGTAATACTTTAGGTTTAGGTTGTATATCATTATTGGTACATGATAAATTATTTGGTAGAATTTACACTTACATGTTATAATTAACTTTGGTATTTGGCTTATAGGTTGTTGCAGTCATGAGTACACAAGAGATGGATGGTGTTAGATCCTTTGGTGCTAGTAATAGTTTTGTGGAGGATTTACCACAGCCTGTTGAGGGAAACATGCAGGAGGATACACCTGAGAGTGTGAGGAATTCAGTGATTGAACCAAGGGTTGGAATGGAGTTTGATTCACTTCAACAAGTCATTGAATTTTATAAGCATTATGCTTATTCGAAAGGATTTGCAACAATGACAAGGAATTCAAGAAAAAAGAAGGGCTTTAGTGAGACTTCTTATGTAAACTTGAAGTGTAACCGAGAGGGAAAATACAGTAGTTCGGTTGATGATCCTTCCAAGAAGAGGTCGACGATAAAAAATGCGTGTGAAGCTGGGATCAAAGCTTCGATGGATATTACGGATAAAAAATGGAGGATATTGAGTTTTATTGAGGATCATAACCATGAGTTGAGTCCTAGTAAATCTAGGCATTTTGCTGCTTTTCGGCATATAAGCACGGATACAAGAAGGAGACTCTTGATTAATGACAATGCCGGTGTTAGGATAAATAGTAGTATTAAGGCTTCCGTCGTTGAAGCAGGGGGTTATGAAAATATGACGTATAATCAAAGAGATGTTCGCAACTTTCTTGAAAAGGAACGTCGTTTAAAGTGTAAGGAGGGTGACGGACAAGCCTTGCACGATTACTTCGTTAGAATGCAAGCTAAAAATTCTAACTTCTACCATGCATTGGATTTGGATGATGAGTTACGTGTGCGAAATGTATTTTGGGTTGATGCGAGGAGTAGGGCAGCATACGAATCCTTTAATGATGTGATCACGTTCGACACCACATATCTAACAAACAAGTATGATATGCCATTCGCCCCTTTTATTGGAATTAATCATCATGGTGAATCTATTATACTTGGTTGTGGGTTATTGTCAAGTGAAGACACGGATTCGTTTGTGTGGGTATTTAGGCAATGGTTGCAAAGTATGTGTGACATTGCTCCAAAAGCCATTATCACAGACCAATGCCAAGCAATGCGGCGGGCCATTGAAATAGTTTTTCCGGAAACTGTTCATCGTTGGTGTATTTGGCATATTACGATGAAGTTGCCAGTGAAGCTTGCTGGATTGGAAGCTTATCAAGATATAAAGCATTATTTGCTTAAAGCCGTGCATGATTCAATGACAGTGGAAGAGTTTGAAGAAAAATGGAATCATACCATCACTTTACATCATCTTGAGGAGAATGAGTGGTTGGCCAAGTTATATGAGGAACGGGAGCGATGGGTTCCCGCATTTCTCAATTCCAATTTCTTTGCGGGAATGTCGTCAACCCAACGTTCGGAATCAATGAATGCCTTTTTTGATGGTTATGTACATAGCTCTACAACTTTGAAAGTATTTGTGGAGCAATTCGAGAAAGCAATGCGGAATAAGGTTGAAAAAGAGATTTTATCAGATTTTGAGTGTTTCAAAGGCAAGCTGGAGTGTTCATCATCATCTCCTATGGAGAAACAGTTCCAAGAAGCTTACACCCATGAGATTTTTAAGCGGGTGCGACTAGAATTTGCTGGGAGACAAGGTTGTATAGTAAATGAGCTTGTTAGAGGTAGTGATGAAGTCAAATACAAGATTGAAGATGAAGCATGCCCAGGGAAGCTTTTTGAAGTGAGATTCAATAGCTCTGAATGCTTGGTTGGCTGTGTATGTCGCATGTTTGAGTTTAGGGGGATATTATGTAGGCATGCCTTATTTGTGCTTTCCCAGCAACGTGTGACTATACTTCCTGACAGGTATATACTAGACAGGTGGAGAAAGAATATCAAAAGAAAACACACTTACGTCTCCACTTGTACAGATGATGTACAACATAACCCTGTCTTGGAAAGGTACGAGAAGTTACATAGACTAGCAGTCGGTGTGCTTGAGATAGGGGCTGAGTCTGTAGAGAATTTTAATGTTGTAGAAAAGTTGTTAATTGATTTGAAAGACAACTTTTCTCGTTCATGTGGTAAACAACCCTCGTCTCAGAGAAAGAATAGTGTTGGAGCTGCTCCTGATGTTGTTAGGACTGAAGTTGTAAGGAGTCCTACGGTTGTGAAGCGTAAGGGTCGACCTAGGATGAAACGGCTAAAGTCATCAATGGAGGAAGCGGTTTCAAAACCAAAGAAGAAAAGGAACAATGCCGTTGCTAGGAATCTTGCTCATTCAACATCAACTACTGGGGTACATAATTAAAAGACCACACTTCTTTTAATATCCTAGTCTATTATTGTTTATTAATTTTGGTTTAATTGTGATTGGATGGCCTAGGTTGGAGGTAGTGCTTATGGAGATTGCTCTACATCAAACATGGTAAGTATAGGTGATTTGCACTGTTATTATTCATATGTAGCAAAGATGTTATTTTGGGGCTTATGGTTGAATATATATATATATATATATATATTTTTTTTGTATTGTAGGAATATCCAGTGTCCATGCCACATTCACATGATGGAGTTATACACTTAACAAATCCAATGCCTTCCCAGAGTTTTGTGTCTGAGGTAAAGATATTTGTAATGTGGAAAAATTGGTTATTAAATCCTAGTTATTGCATACTTATTGTACCATGTTTTCTTTTACAGTCAATGTCACAGACTCAAGCTCATGGAAACGAAGACCAAGCCTTAAACCTTCCTTGATTAGATATATGTAAATATATATATATTTTTTTTTGTTAAACGATCCTCCTTTTTTTGTATTACGGAAGGATGCGTTGGTAGTTAGTTTTTTTGTATCATGGAAGGATCCGTCTCAATCTTGTATATCCTCAGCGTTGTTGTTTTTGCAAGAGGAAAGAGAAAGTGTAGGCTCCTTTCATTTCATTAACATACACCCATTGATTGTATTGTTTTTAGCTAGAGTGGATAATTAATGTATTTTGTCGTTCCAATCAATGATAATGGAAGTGCATACGTATTTGAGTGATTGCTAGTGGGTTATTCTAAGTTTTTTATGTATTCAGGTCATGGTGAATTTCATGAATATAGTAATTTTATGAAAGTTATGTTAGTGGTATACTTTGAACCAAGTTTGCAGAAATTGGCTAAGTTAAAACAGGTTTCTGGGTTGGTTTCTGGGTAAAGGCAGGTTTCTGGGTAATATGGTACCATGCACCAAGTTTGTAGAAAGTGTGGACAATTTTGTCCACACTTTAACAAAATTGTCCACACTTTCACAAATTTGTCCACACTTTCAGGCCAATATGAATACTGTTCACGTAGACTGTTCACGTATACTGTTTACATGCTCTTCAAGTGTGGACAATTTTGTCCACACTTTAACAAAATTGTCCACACTTGAAGACCAATATGAACACTGTTCACGTTACTGCTGACGTGTACTGTTCACGTATGCTGTTTACCATGCTGTTCAAGTGTGGACAATTTTGTCCACACTTTAACAAAATTGTCCACACTTTCAGACCAATATGAACACTGTTCACGTTACTGCTGACGTGTACTGTTCACGTATGCTGTTTACCATGCTGTTCAAGTGTGGACAATTTTGTCCACACTTTGTTCAAATTGTCCACACTTTTTTGTGAAGAGTTTACTGTTCACATAAAATACTGTTTACGTATCTCACAGAAAGTGTGGACAAAATTGTCCACACTTTGTTCAAATTGTCCACACTTTTATCAGAAAGAGTTCACTGTTCACGTAAAACGTATCTGACAGAAAGTGTGGACAAACTTGTCCACACTTTTATCAAATTGTCCACACTTTTATCAAATTGTCCACACTTTCTGGGGATGAATTTTACTGTTCACGTGACTGTTTAGTGTTCTAACGTGCATCAAATTGCATGAATTTGCATGGCCATTGCAAGAAAATATAGACATTAATGTCCACACATTGATGCAAATTGTCCACAATTTCTGGGCAGACTTAACATTTAAAATAAACATTTTTCTGGTACACAACACATTTCATTGAATACATTTCACTACATTCATTCATTCACATTCATTCAAATAAGCTTCCTCATTCATTCAACCAAATATTGTCTAATTACAAAAAGTGGTAATGACTACACTACACATTTATTGAATTTGATACCATAATACAACAATAAGGCCCACAATTACAGCAAGTCCTATTGTTAACAACTTCTTCAACGATTGGATGTCATCACGATGTACTGGTTGGACCATATCACGCATGCCACGCATCTCTGACTGAAGTTGATGCAAGTCCAGTAACAGTTGTGATGCATCAAGCAATTGTGATGCATCAACCATGGATTTAGAACTGGTTGCTTGTGATATCTCTTCCATTCTTTCACAGCCAGCTCGTTGGTTGATGGGCAAACACCAAGAAAAGAAACCGCATCGGTTGGCAGCACAACAATAATACAATTTGTTTTTGTTTAAACTTGATTCTGAAATCCTAACTGATGCTCTTTTGCCACAAACACAGTCTAAATTTCTAAATCTCAGCCCATCTCTAATTGCACTATTTACTGATGAGGAAGACATGTTTGCTGCAAAGGTATTAAAATATGAATTTATATTATTAGGTTATTAAAAAATCATATAATATATTAGTTTATGTCAAAAAGCTTAGCATAATTAGGGTTTTAAATATTAAAATTGTCAATATGATTTAATTTGAATAGAATATGATGTAATTAGGGTTTTGAATATTAATCTTAAATTTGAGAAATGAAATTAATAACAAAGAGAGAGAGAGAGAGAGCAAATACCGTATTCACAAAGTTGATTGAACAAAAGAGGAAAATTGAAAACAACCAGCACCCCCACCAAATTTCGGTCACAACCCAGTAAAATTTGGTCACAGCCCAGTAACAAAATCACATCCCACTGTTCAGACACCTAACACGCAGTGAAGATGGAGTGAGATTGAGAAGTCTGAAGATGGAGTGAGATTGAGAAGTCTTGTAAGCATTTAATGCTCTCTGCCAACCCAAAGACAGCAAACCCGAAAAGAGAATGGAAGAAAGATTAAGAAAACATAGAGGCAGACAGCTAAGAAGAAGAAGGAAGTTCGGGTTTTGTAGCTGAAACAACTTGAGGGGGTTTTTGTAGCTGAAACAACTTGAGGACTCTACCTTCTAGCCGAAGAACACTGCAGCAGGGACGTGCAGCTCGAAGGAGAGGACAGTTCAGGTGATGGGATTGGCACAAAGTGTGTTTAGAAGAGATCACATCAGCCGGTCTTTAACCAGCTAAGATTGGGCTGGCTGGCTGTTGTTAGAGTGATACTGTTCAAGTCTTTAGTTAGGAGAAGTATATCCATGCCGTGTCCCATGAGAGAAGTTGATTTAATGTTTTTTTTATTTAATGGACCCACATTGATGTGTCCTTGTGTTCAGAAGATCACATCTTCTGTTCAGAAAATCACATGAAAACAACGTGTGCTGTGTAAAAAGTCTGGTCCAAAGTTCCTTGGAACTATCTGCCGTGTAAGAGCATTCTCAATGGACATGTTAAAATTTAAGCTAAAATTTAGTTTAAAACCCTACTTTTTCTATTTTAACTTACCATTTTAAAAAACACTCACATCCGATTCTCTGTTCTCAACTCTATTTCAATTAAATATTCATTATTTATTTATTTTTTATTATTTCCTCTAAAAGTCATATATATATGCCCATATATAATCATTAATAAAACTAGTTTATTAAATTTTATAATCTATATTTTCTATAGTATAATATATATTAAATATTTTTTTAATAAGTCTCATTTGATAAATTTTTAATTTTTTCATGAATGAGTAACTATCCCATAGCATTCATTGTGAAAGAAAAAATGAAGTTGCAACATTCATTGTAGCAATACATGTATTATTAATGAGGTCCAAGACAAAAATATATATATATATATATATCTTGACAAAAAGAAGAAAGGAAAAAAGAGCTTGACAGCCACGGGAGAGAGGAGCGGAACAGAACAAAGGAAAAAAAACAAGGGAAAAAAGGAAGAGAGAGAAAGGAGCGGAACAGAAGATAAAATAATAAAAAATAGAAATGGCAAATGAACAGTGCAAGGCATAAATGCCTTGCAACTATAGCAAAAACTTATTTTAGCTCACGTGAAGCATGTCCGTTGGGAGGCCTTTTTTGTGGTTGTGGGCTATATTTGAGTTTGTTTTACCTTTTAGCACGTCCATTGGGAATGCTCTAATAACAAACAAATTGCTAGTTCAATTGCAATGCAAATTTGCATTTAGATTTAGTATTGTGTGTTGATTTAATATTTTATTTATTTATAAAATTTAATGGATAATTTATTTATAAAATTTAATGATTAAAAGTGAATGTTGAAACTTTTAATCTTAACCATTCAAGTCATACAAGAATTATGAATACATTTTATATGTTTAAAAATGTATTTTATTTATTTATAAAATTTAATCTTAACAAACAAATTGTTTAAAAAACTTTGCTGGTATTAATACAGTTCATACAAGAATTATGAAAACATTTTATATGGTTTGCTTTTGTGGTTATAAACACAATTTTATGTTAGTATTATAAAAAGAACATTAGTAGAAGATACATTTAATAATTATTGACAAAAGTTGCATTAAATTTGTTATAAAGATTTCGCAGAAATTTTTAACATTTAATAATTATTGAGAAAAATTGTAAATATTCATTCAAATATTATTATTAATAAAAAGATTGCAAATAATACAGTTAATAATTATTGACATCAAATGTAAAAAATAAATTAAGAAAATGTGACTTCAAAAAGTATGTATAAGTTAGGTTCAGAAGTTGTAATTTTAAAATACGTGAAAAAAAATGTATTCAGAATGAGAAAATGAAAAAATAATTTGAAAAAAAGGTACAATAATGTATTTTGTGTATGTTAGATTCAGAAATTGTAATAATCATGGTTGAATATGTTAGATCAATATTTGTTGTTAACTAATTTATGAATTTCTTCATTACAATATATAACTTTTTTCATTTATAAATGATAAAATGTTAACTTCAATTAAAATGGAACTTTAGAAAGTATTCTTAACTTATACAAGTAATATAATGTAATTTAGCAAAAATAATAATAACATAACAATTTTTTTGATATTATGCATAGAGTATATTTGGAAAACATGTGTCATCTTAGTCATCCACCTCTTCTCCATTAGAATAACCTCCTATCATGTGTCGTCATCATCAATTATATCTTATATATTCAATGGTTAAGTTATAGTTAGCTACAAGGGAAGGTATAAATCGTGTGTTGGTCTCTTCCTCGGATCAACCCTAACCGTACCATCCGCTATAGATCGGGTGTTAATTGGAACCATAAGAAATATCCAACACTTTCCTGTTTGGATCAGATTTGCTGTTCACATAGAAGATGACCATCAGTATACTGTCGTATACTTTAACTATACGGGTTTGTTCAAAAACATATATGGTGAGCCAGAACGAAGTAGTACTAGTGTATAGACAATTCTTAGTTATATAGTACTGTATGGAGCATTACTATATGGATGATTCTAAGTAGAAAAATATTACAATTTGTTGTTTAAATATGTTACTCAAATGTAATCGTACTACCAAGGTGGTTATCAAATGTAAACACAAATACTAATAACATTGTATGACATACGTTTTTAATACGTTAGTTTGTATAATTAAATTACATAAAATATCAATGTTACTTTTCCATAACTAAGTTCTAAATTATTGAATTCCAATGTTCTACTTATATTTTTTGAATTTTAATATTTTTATTATAATTTTTTAATTTTTTGTCTTTACTGATTTTAATATAAAAAAGTTATTAGATCTTATTATATGTATGTATGTTAGTGTCGAGTGTCGAATTATAATTTTTTCCCCCTAACTAAAATTTAGATATTATATATATATATTTTTAATTTAAAAAAATAACATAACTATTTTATTCATTAATATGTACATTTTTTTGGTAATTTATTGATTAATATTTACATGTAAATTAATTTAATTGATTAAATATTTAATTACTTAATATTTTAATACATACATTAATATATGAGGTTACAAAAAAAGCCCAAACCCAATGTCATATAATAACCCATAATATATATATTAATATTATCTGATGCTGAAAAAAGCCCAAACCCATTATCATATGATAACCCATAATATAAGGTTATTAAAAAGCCTAAACTCATTGTCATATGATAACCCATATTATACAGTAAAATATAAGATTACTTAAAAAGCCCAAACCCATTATTATATAATAACCCAATATATAATATATTAACATGCCAAAAACAAAAGCCCAAACCCATTAATCCACTTAAACCAAACCAAAAAAGAAAGAAGAAAGAAAGCCAAACCAAAAAAAGAAAGAAAGAAGGCGGGTCCAACGTGGGCAATTTGGTGGGAAAGTTGGTCCCCAAAACGGCGTCGTGTGAGCTTTTGGGGGGAAAAAAAATGGCCAATACGGCGTCGTGTGGGCTTTTGGGGGGAAATTAAAATGGCCAAAACGTTGCCGTGTTGGGCTTTTGGGGGGAAATAAAACATTACAAAACGCTGCCGTGTTGGGCTTTTGGGGGGAAATAAAAATTCCCAAAACGGTGCCGTGTTTGGGCATTTGGGGGAAAGTGGTCCCCAAAACGGTGCCGTGTTTGGGCATTTGGGGGAAAGTGGTCCCCAAAACGGTGCCGTGTTTGGGCATTTGGGGGAAAGTGGTCCCCAAAACGGCGCCGTTTTTGGGCTTTTGAGGTGAAAGTGGTCCCCAAACGGCGTCGTTTCTTCGAGCCTGCATGTCAGAAGCTTCCTCAACACGAGTACACGACGCCCTCTCTTCTGTCTCTTCGAAACTGAAACAAACAAACAACAAACAAAAGTGTAACTGTTAGAAACTGAAACTGAACCTCTCCTCTGTCACAGTCTTTCCTCTCCCTCTCTTCACGTGCAAACATTCCCAAGAACAAACTACACTCCTATCAAACACTCAAACTTCCCCAGCGTGACCCATTCCCTTGCACCCGTAGACACAAAAGCAAAAGGAAGTAAGAAACAATCTTCGAAAGAGAAAGGTGAGAGCCCAAACTCATTTTCTTCTGTCATTTTTTAATTTCATGTTTTTGTCCACATTTTCCAGAAAATTGTATGAACATTTCTGGGTTCACTTAAGTGTTCATAAGTAGTCGGACAATTCATGTTTTTGTCCATAATTCCATGTTTTTGTCCACATTTTCCAGAAAATTACATGAACATTTAAACATGTTCATACGAATTGGTCATGTTTCTTGCCATCTATTAAACATGTTTCTTGGCATTTTTGTAACAATTTTATTAATTTTTATCTCAACCAACCAAAATCACTTCAAAATCAAAAAACCAAACTTTATTATTTCCAATCTCAACCAAAATCAACCAAACCCTCAAAAAAATATTGAACCCGACCAAACCTCCAAACTTTATTATTTCCAATCTCAACCAAAATCAACCAAACCCTCAAAAAAATATTGAACCCGACCAAACCTTTAACTTTTATTATTTCAAACCCTAACAAAATCATCCAAACCCTCATAAATACAATCAAACCCCAACTTCAAACATCAAAACTTCGTTATTCCCAAACCCAAATAAAACCCAAATCAGATCCATGGCTTCATGAGGACAGATCGGGGAGAGGAGGAGCAGAAAATTCGGGAGGAGAGAGCAGAGCAGAGCAGAGCATTCGGGAGGAGAGAGAAAATTTCAGAAAAAATGAGGAAAAATGGGTGTTTGGTTACACGGATAGTGGAACTTGGAATAGCAAACCGGGGATAGCGGGTTTGTCTTTTAGTGGGGGTGTGAAACAGTGTCTTTCACACAGGGTGTGAAAGAAACATTTCCCTTAATATAAAGGGAGGAACAGCAAATTATTTTGTTTGTGGACCACGATTTTAATTACAGGTCTATTTGGGATAGTTATTTGAAAAAATACATTTTTATAAAAAACGATTTTAAATTGTGCGATTTAAAAATATTAGTTTAGAAATCACAATTAAGCGTATAATAAAATTTATAAAATAAATTGCGGTTTTGGTTGTAAATTACTAAAAAGGACTAAATTATGTTATAAAGATTCTCTTATCATTTTTTTAACGGTAGAGTGTAGTCAATGTTTAAAATTGAAAAAAAGAAATTTATTATTATTATTATTATAATTATAACCACGTTATTCATTTTTTCCACTAAAAAAAAAAGCCAACACAGTAACTCCATAATAAAGATAAAAATAAAATCTAATAGTTCCTAATTTCCCATAACCTTTTTCTAAAATGTTCTAGTAGGTTCCTGAAGCTTCCCCCATAAACTTCTTACTTAGATCATTGAAGACATAATCATGAATTTCTAGCAGATTTAATGCATGAAAAACCTTTAAGGACAATTGTGGTTGTGCAATGGCAAGGAAACAAGAAAGCAAAGAGAGATGGCAGCAAGGCAAGAAGAAAGGAGACAAAGGATGGCAAGATAAGCAATAAGGGAATCGGTATTTGATTAATTTTGATGGCCATTATGCAGTTTTGTTTGGGAATTTTAGGAATTGCAAACATAAAAGAGTGTGTTAAAAGAGGTAGATTTATGTTAAAAACTAGCGTTTTGGAAAAGGCTACCCATTACCTCGGTTCTGAAAACGCAAATATTCATCAGTTTTGAAAACGTAATTTTTTAAAAACGCAGAACCAAACATTTGCTTTTCTAAGTTTTTGTCCAAAAATGCGCATTTTTGTTCAAAAAATGTGGGGCCAAACCAGCCCTACATACCGTACTTTGGAGGTTAAGGTTGGAGCAAATAAGCTAACAAGCAAACCAATAGAATATGAAGAAACTTGAGAAGAAAAGCCAAAGGAAATTGGGGTTTGGGAAAAAAAATTTAAGTGAGACGGGGAAAGTAAAGGTGAGAACTGTGAGGAGATTTCTTGCTTTGAATAGACATCGAAACGTGCTTTTGGTCCGCTCTCTTCCAAGTCTCCTTCACTTATTAGAGCTATCCACGGTTCGATTTTTTCACCTCTGATTTTCTTTCAAGTTTTTTGATTTTTTATTTGTGAAATTTGAATTTTAAGTTTTTTTTTTTTATTATTATTATTATTCGTTTAATGAATTATAACATTCGGGTTTGGCTTCGTGAGGCTTCAATGAAAAGAAAATAATAAAATTTATTGCTAAAAGTAAAAACGTCCTAAACACGAATTAAAAAAAAAAAAAAAAAAAAAAAACTATTCTCTAATAAGTTAAAAAACATATTATTTTTTAAATTTTTCTCTGTGCAATAGTACTTACTCTATTATTACAATGGTCAAAATTTTAACATGTTCTAAAAAGGTACCATGGTACCATATTCCTTTGCATATGATACGATAAGCAAAAATTTTGTTTGCTTGGTTTTTAAGAAAAAATTTTTTCTATTAAATAATATATTGAACAAAAAATATTCCTTTAGCATATATACTGGACTTCAGAGTTTAGACACAAAACGATTTTAGCCTTTTATGGCTGAAAATTTCTTATTTGATTCTTTTCCAAGGTTATTAATTCCATTTCCGTTTATTGACTATATAACGGAATATTTTAGTATAAGTTTATTTTGGCGTACCATTTTGAAATTATCATTAATATATATTAGTAATATTTTTTTTTGGTTAAAAGGAATTATATAAATTACGAGCTAATCAAACGGAAACGAATAGCATTCGATATATCCAAAGCTAAAGCTTCCAGCACATACGCTAGGGCATTAGGAAAAGAAATAAAATCCGGAGTCTGGTCGCAGCCAGCTTTTGCAAGTAAATCAGCACAGCCATTCGCTTCTCTGAAGATGTGCTTGAGAGAACAAATCTCAAATCTCTTCATTAAGGACCTGCAATCAGTCACAATGGTACTAAAAAAAGCATTAGGGGTAGTAATGGATTTAACAAGCTCAACTGCAACTAAAGAATCCATTTCAATCTCAAGGTGAAGAATCCTAAGATCAATGGCTAAATTTAAACCATCTTTGAGAGCCCTCAATTTGGCCTGAATACTAGTTGTGACACCAATGGTCCGAGAAAAACTACCCACCCAATCACCTACATGATTACGGATAACTCCCCCACCCCCTGCCAAACCTGGATTTCCCAATGATGAACTATCCGTATTCAATTTAAACTAACCTAAAAGAGGGGAAACCCACTTAATAGGAGTAGAAATCATATTTTTTACTTTGGAATAACTGCCAATAAGATAAAAAAAACTAAGAAGCATATGAAATGGCATTTGCCACAGGATCCAAAAAGTGTGCATCAGGTTTAAAGACAAACTGGTTTCTTTTCAACCATAAGCTCCAAATACCAAAGGAAAACAGAGTTTGCCATGGAATGTGATGATCATGAGTAGAAGAGGCAATACAATTAGAATGAATCCAGTTAAACAATGATGCAGAATAAAAGTGACTACCCAAGGAAGGGAACCGAAAAGAGCTCCAAAAAGTAATAGAATCAGAGCAATCTCTAAGCATATGGATCAATGATTCATTTGGGTCCAAACATCTAGGACAAAAGGTAGGGATATTAATCCCACGAGAAGCAAGTATTTCTCGCACAGGAACACTAAGATGGTAACATTGCCAAAGAAAAAACATAATTCTAGGACTAGTCCTAACTTTCCAAATCCAAGAGGAAGGTTTACGACTAGAGCATTCAGAAAATTTATTACAGGCAATAGAATATGCTTTACCAAGTTTAAATTCACCTCCAACCGTGTCCCAAACACGCTTATCAGCAAGAGGTCTATTTGAGCAAACCGAAATTGCCTTAATAGCCTCTCGGGGACAAGTAGGAATATCAAGGGAGAGGGTTGAAAGATTCCACATACTCACACCCTCAACAACATCACAAACTCTAAGAGAATCCTCCCAGGAAGATAAAGGACCATGCACCAAGGATCGAAGGGGACTATCACCAACCCATAAATCATGCCAAAATGAAATCTCATGACCATTGTTAACCACCCATCTAAGGCCTTTCCTAAAAACCTTATGACCTTTCTTCAAACTTTTCCAATTACTAGACCCACTCCTACGAGTTTCCAATCTCTCATCCATAATGCCATTAGGATAATACTTTGCAATCAAAGTTTTGGCCTATAAGGAGTCAGGATCCTCCATAACTCTCCAATTTAGCTTTGCAAGAAGAGCAAGATTCCTAACTTTTGTATAGTATAAGCCTAAACCTCCCAGGTCTTTAGGTCTACACACTTTGTCCCAACTAACCATGTGCATTTTCTTCCTTTCATCAGTGGAACCCCAAAGAAAATCTCTATTCAACTTATCAAGATTAGAGCAAACTCTAATAGGTAAAGCAACATTCTGCATATAATAAGCAGGGATGGCAGATGTGACAAATTGAACTAGAATCACTTTACCTGCAGGAGAGAGAAGCTTAGCTTTCCAGCTGGACAGCTTGGCTTGGACTTTCTCCACAACAAAATCAAAGTCTCTAGTACTACTACCATTGGGTCTAAGAGGAAACCCCAAGTACTTACCAAGATTTTGGGTGCTAATAACCCCAAGGATACCACACAGGTGATGTCTAAGGATAGGGTTGACATTAGGGGAGAAGAACACCTTGGATTTAGACAAATTAACCTTTTGACCAGATTGGAGGCAAAAATCCTCGAGAATTCAATTGTACTACAACAATTACTAGAAGCCTCAGCACAAAGAAGGAGATCATCAGCAAGTAACAGGTGTGAGAAGGAAGGACCATTCTTAGAGGCTTTGATGGCTTTCCAACTGTTGTTATCACATGCCTCAAGGATCTTAAGACTCAAATACTCCATACAAAGTTTGAACAGGTAGGGAGATAAAGGATCTCGTTGTCTAATGCCCCTAGAAGGTTTGAAGCTCTCTAATTGGCCTCCATTCACTAGGACAGAGAAAGAAGAAGTAGTCACACACTCGAGAACTAGATCAACAAAAGGAGGAGGAAACTTAAAGAAAGTTAGGACCTC
>OU015761.1:38485880-38548157 GCA_907173295.1 Fagus sylvatica | reverse complement strand
ATTAAACTATTTTCCCAAATTCCAACTTCTAGATTTGGTATATCACGCAATACAGAAGGTTTGTGTCACTATTTGCAATTTTTGGCTTTGGATATATGTCTTTGTAGTTCTTATCATGCCTTATTACCACTGGATACATGATATGGAAATAGAGGAAATAATGTAAATTGTTACGAGGCCTTTTTGATTTTAAGATGGATGATGAATTTTAACTCTTTCATTGGTTGAATTCTAATTGTTTTCTCAATGACGTTTTGGCTTTGTAAGGGCATTGCTCTTTTTTTTTTTTTCCCTCCTTTGTGAGAATTGGCTATATTTGAGCCTATTTTAAATAATGTAATAATGTGAAAGAAAGGTAAGTTATTTTAATAGTTGGAAAAAAACATTTGGTGTAGGACAACATGAGAAATTGTACTATTAGAACATGTTTGGAAGAATGTGCATGAGAAGTTTTTATTTAGAACAAAGCATTGTACCTGAACAAAGAGTGGAAATTTCTATTAATTTATTGTTTTTCTTATTCACTAGACTTTGCTTGGTTTTGATTGAACATGCATTATTTTGGGCTTTATTTTATTTTTATTTTTTTTGTCTTTTGGAATCTTTTTAACATTTTATTTTGACATGTTGAGGTATTTTTTGGAGAGGAATAAATAATGAGATTCAGAGAGATCCTTAGGCATGGCTACAAACAACATTGGACCTATAAGACTTTCAAGTGTTGAGCATGAAGTACATAAGCAAGAGATAGAACTATTTAAATTTTGAATTTCTTTTTTATGTGAGAATTATAGATGTTATTTTGAATTAAGAATTTAAATCGTTACACTTGGGTTGATAAAAGAGGCTTACACTTGGGTTGTTAAGAAGAGGCTTACTTGAGTTGTTGCAAAAGGTACACATATTATTTTAAAGTCCATGATTATGTGGTATAACGATTCTTGAATGAAACAGAAAATTTTGATTTGTCATTAATGCTTCCGCAAACTAACAAATACACCGGCCCCCACTCATTGAAAATGCAGGCTACGTCGCTGAGGACGAGGATGACAACGTCCCCCCAAGAACGGAGTAGATTATTGGTATATCCACTTAACTTAAATGTATAGTTCTGAAAATTATCAATTAATAGTTCAGTGAGTAACATACCAATAAAATGAATATTGTAGAATGACCATATATTTATATAGAAACCTAATAATAAAAATACTGAAAATACTTAAATTAAAGCATAGGTGATTACAGTAACATTTATTTGTGGTAGAAAAAATATAACAAAAAAAAAAGTATAAATATTGTAGAATGACTCATATATATATATAATGAAACCTAATAATAAAAATACTGAAAAGACATGAATTAAAGCATAGGTGATTACAGTAACATTTATTTGTGGTAGAAAAAATGTTACTTTCCATTGATAGACTTTGTCCATGGATATTCTAGAGCCTTGAATCCTTTTTTGTCCATTGATAGACTTTGTCCATGGATAAAAGAGACTTTGTCCATTTTTTTAAATCTTTTTTTGCATTTACGTGATACACTAGAGCCTTGAATCCTTCTAATTAAGGGTTCTACAATAGTAATTCTCAAGCCATTCTATTAATTGAAATAAATAAATAAAAGTCACAAAGAAACTTTCCACCAAAATATTAACAACCCCTTGAAATCCATATACATCGCATAAATAACAATACAACAATAATTTTTTTTTTTTACTATTTAATGATTACTCTCATGTTAGGCCTTGAACATGTTGGCTGCCGACTTCTACTTTGGCAACTTATACAACAATCTAGAATTGATACAATTTACTCTCCAAACATATAGAATTGATACAATCTATCTTTGTTTATCCTTGATTGGCTTAAGTAACAATACAACAATCTTATCTGATTGAACTGGTCCAATGTGTTCAAATTTAGTGGTTGTACATGCCCATTTTTTAAACCCACATTTGAATAGGCCCCCAATAATTAATTGGGTTTGATTAATATGTTCACAAGAGCAGCCCATTAAGCCCAACCCACAAAAAATACCCTATGTAGTACCCAACAAACCATTTGGGTTTATTATGAGGGATTTCGGCACTATTCAAAAGCCAAAAAATAACCCATGAGGAGCCTCCTAGCCCAAATGCACTAATATTGTAATTATTAGGCTCAAATATTATTGGATTGACCAAAGGAATAGCTAGAGCCTAACAGTGGAGAGTCCAACATGTTGAATCCAGCTTTGGACAGTCTATCCGTGGGCCCCAAAGGCCAGAATCACCAGCTATATGCTTATGGGCTCAAGGTCTGCTGCCAGTGGGACTCGCCTTATGTCATCTTCTCATCACTAAAGAGGAGAACAGTGTGCTCCTACCTCCCCTTCATGTACCAGAGGCAGCCAACCTTCTTCCTTGAGCCTCTTCAAGCCGCCTCAGCATCACCAGCTCACCATAGTTCTCTATCTCCCCAAAAATCATGGAATTTGGTACTGTACATACGGCAGATTTCTGGGTAAAAGCTCAATGGATCATTGGGCACAATCAAGACACATGGGGATTGGGAAAACATGATGAAAGCCCATGACCCATGTCCATTTCAGTCCCAAAAGAACCCAGGGAGTAGCCCCAAGGCCTAGACCCGTGAGGGTATTGCTTCCCTTATGTTGTTGAGACTTTAGGAGTATGGTTTGGAGGAGGGGAGTGAGTCCAAAGACCTTTGTAACCATTAAGTAGCTATCACTGGGTCAGCTGGGAGACATGGTGGCTAGTTTGTGGGAAACAAAGTCTATAGAGCATGCATGGCCTAACCCTTCACCAAAACCAACCAATTAAGCATTTAATGCCTCTGATAAAACCATTTCAAATGGAGAAGAAGCCTTGTCCTAAAATGGAGGAGAAACCATACTTATTTCCATTTATGGAATATTTCAAACTCACCCTTACAAAATATACCACTTATGGTTAAATTTGGAAGTCCATTGGCTTAAGGGCAATCAGAAACCTAATTTCCCCATCAGCTTAAGCCACCCTAATCACTCCTATAAATAGGCTTGATTGCATTCTTAACACCATCATCACAACATCATCATCAACACAAGCAATGCAATTAGCTTAACACAAGAGAGAGACTTTTTCTAAGAGCCAACTTATTCACTTCTAGAGCACTCTCTAGAGGAAACCCAAAAAAGAGGAGTTTTGGAGGTCATCTTCAACTTGAAAACTCCAATCCTCACCCAGAAACACAACCCCCATTTGAGGAGATTGAGACTCATTGCTTAACTCCTTTATTTTCCAGAAAGCTCCCGTAGCAAATGTCTGGGCTCAAGTCCTAGAATGTCTTGTTAAGACCATAATACCTTCTCACCACTGACCTAGCTCCATAAAAGGGCCCAAACACTTCCTTCTCTCACCCTCATGCATGTCTCATAGGACTGACTCTCTCCCACAGAGTCAACTCTTTTTTAGTCTCAACAAATTCATCATTATTAGTTATTTGCCTTAGGGCAGATGTCAGCAGAGTAATGAAAAGTGTGTGTTTTAGCAACTTTTGATTAAAGTTATTATCTTTCAAGCCTGATCCAGTTGTGAAATAGTGAAAGTCTTTATTCAACAATCGCTCTTTGGGTTTCTTGTTAGCAATATTGTCTTGTCAAGCCTTCTCGGTCGTTGTTCTCATTTGTTTGGGTTTCAATACTTTTGGCTTTCAACTGTTCTTGGAAGATGCCCCATTAGCCCTTGGGCCGACCTTTGGGCCCTCGGTTGAATTTTGGATTCGACTCCCTCTTCTCAAAACTCAAGTGCATGTCGTAATCGCCCTCAGCGCAACACGTGGCACTAGCACAAAAACACCTCACACAGTGGTTACAGAATATTTTGCCCATCAAATAAAAAAATGCTAATAGACGAAGACTTAACAAGTTTTTATATACTATAATTCACGTAAGGAAAATCACAGACCTATTCAATGTCTCCTATCTATATGTAGACTTGCTTCCCCTCCAATATTTCTCATCCCTCACCCGAAGCAAAGATATACAGAACAGAAAAAACATACTGCTTGAAATATGTTGAAAGGTTACCTTGTAACTGTTGCCCTTTGTGCTTTGGCATTCTCGCTTGCCTCTACCTCTGACCCATCCCCTTTGCAAGACTTCTGTGTTGCACTTAAGGACTCCTCCGACTCAGCTGGTACACACTTCTATTTTCTTTTTCTTTTTATGTTTCTGCATTCTTTTTGTCATGTTAAGAATTTACACTAACGAAACTATAAATGGAAGAATTATTATTTTCTGCATTGAAGTCTTAAGCATTCTTGTGAAGTGTTCATAACTAAAAGTTCTTTATGCAGTCTTTGTTAATGGAAAGGTCTGCAAGGATCCAAAGCTTGCCAAAGCTGATGATTTCTATTTCGAGGGATTGAACATTGCTGGGAATACAGAAAATCTACAAGGGTCAAACGTCACTACTGTGAATGTGGACCAGATTCTAGGCCTCAATACTCTCGGTATATCCCTTGTACGAATCGACTATGCACCATATGGACAAAATCCTCCCCACACTCACCCTCATGCCACTGAAATCCTAATAGTCTTAAAGGGTACTCTCTATGTTGGCTTTGTAACATCGAACACAAAGAACCGCCTCTTCACCAAAGTTGTAAACAAGGTGGATGTGTTTGTCTTTCCAGTTGGTCTCATTCACTTCCAATTCAATGTTGGAAAAACCAATGCAATTGCCATTGCTGGTCTCAGTAGCCAAAATGCAGGAGTAATCACAATAGCAAATGCTATCTTTGGATCCAATCCTCCCATTAATCCTGATGTTCTCACCAAGGCCTTCCAACTCGACAAGAATGTGGTTCAACATCTTCAGAAACTATTCTAATTTGATAATTAAAATAATATTTGAAAGTGCCATGAAGCACTACCGATTTTGTTATGTTTATCTGAATAAAATAAAACGATTGCTTATGTAACTCCGTTTTGGAGGATTTGAGATTTATAAAATGTTGGCGTTTGTTAAGCACCTCTTGTTCAAGTGTCAAAACCACACAATAAAACTTCCATAATGAATTAATCAGAGGTAATTTAAGGTTGACTCGGGCTCAACTACAGTTAAATGGGAAAAAAGGAAAAACGAAAAAAAAAAATGTTTTCTTTAATTTGAATATATCCATTTTCAGCTCACATGCAGTCTCCCAAGCTTAGTCCACTCTATGATTATGTGCTCCATCCCAAGAGATCAAAAGAACATGTACTAGCATCAAGAGGCACAATTAAATAAATTATCAAAATAAATCTAGAAATTTAAAGCAGAAAACTTCATCAATCCATTCAAAATAAGACATACGAAATTTGTCGGCATGAAATTCTTTCTGACACGCATAAACATTGAACAAATTAACTGATAATTATTCTAGAACTTTAATTTGTTTCTAATGACCTGGTCCAGATATGAAAATGTGTAACATGTGCACTGCTTACAAGTGACCATCATTTAGGCTACAGCAGCAGCATCTAATTGTATTTAGAAGGATGAAAAATTTAAGACAAACTTGTTATATAATACATTTGCATTAAAGTGGGAGCATCAATGGAAGCATGGTTGTTGGTTTTGGCTTTTGTGAGGAGCTAATCCTGTTTGTAAGTTACCTGGGCATTTGGTTCATATGATGTAAGATTCGTGACATTTCAATGAGATTCCAATTATTTTATATTCCAATGTTTGATTGGTTGATGACATTTGTTAGGTCCATGTTTTCAATATGTTTAATTTTCGGGGAAATTGCACTTTCCCCCTTTTAACTATTGCGTCCATCTCAATTCTCCCCTTTATTTATAAAACTGAGCAATGTCCCCCTTTATGTATTGAAAATATACAAATAGTCCTTATTGTCTAATTTTATGTTAAATTCCAACAAAATTAATGAAATGCTTTTATGTATTTTGTCAATTTCTAGTCATAATACTCAAAATCTATCATTATATATTAATCTACTATAAAATATTTTATTATTTTAGCTTGGATTTAACATAAAATTAGACCGTGGGGGCGATTTGCATATTTTCAATACATAAGGGGGGACATCACTCGGTTTTATAAATAAAGGGGGGAATTGAGATGACCTAATAGTTAAAGGGGGAAAAGTGTAATTTGCCTTTAATTTTCTATCAATGTAAAAAAATATAAGTGTTTCTGTTGACACCCCATTTTGCAACCATTAATTTTACGTTTTTACACTTTAGCATATAAAGGGTAAATGGTAATTTCACAAGGTTGAAAATTCAAAGTTGGTCCATAAATTTAAAATCATATTTTAAGTTATCAAAATTGAATTAAGAATGAGAGTGCATTTTTCGGATTGAAAATTGGATAATAAACCAAGATTTTATTAAAGAAATAAATTTGATTGGTTGAAATGATATTTATCATAAACTCACATGCATAGGATTACTTGTTAATTAATTTGATTGGTCCTCTTAAAGATTCAATTAAAATCAATTAATAAATAATTTCTATTGGTTTAGAACACCTTCAAATGGTAAGTATTCATGCACAAGATATTCATCAAAGGATAATTCTTAAATTAATTTATTTTTAACTAATGGGATAATTATTTTGACCAATAATTATCATATTAATTATGAATAAATTGATTAAATCAATAAATCTCGAATTCAGCCAAATAAGGACTTCTAAATCCACTAGAAGTTGACCAAAGGTGAAAAAATCCGGAATTATCCAAAGCCCAATTCAGATTTGGATTCCAGCCTATACACTAATCGGTATTTCGCCCATAACTTTTGACTTAGTTATCCAATTGACTTGATTCAAATTGAGCTGGAAAGCTGACATGATGGGCCACAAATATGCCTCAAGGACTATCTCCAAATTCGAACGTTAAGAGGGTCAAAACGGGCCCACAATCAGGGCCTAAAAATTAGTCATAATTTCAGGATTTTCATGAAGTCTATCCAATTTCCAAAACCCTAATGCACTCCCATGAGATCCAGAACATGGATAGGTTCATTTTAGGGCTTCCATATAAATAGAAAATATTCTCATTTTTGGGGGTTGGAATTTTCATCGTTCATAATCCCAAACAAAATTCAAAAGAATATTTGTGAGGGATTAGGTTTTCTAATAAGAATACAAGCTATTCTTATAACCCTAGAGATTATAAGAGGCCAGCTCTTGTTAAAATGTGATTGTATGATTGGTTGTATATGATTTGTTTTCTAGGATAGTTTTGTTTTTAATTCTTTTTCACGTGGAATGTATTTGAATAAATTTTTATGACTTAGGAGCATGTTAGGATGAAAACTATAGTTTGAAAAATGTTAAAAACAATGGAGGAATTGGTTTTCATGATATTCAACAACTGAACTCTCGGATTAAAATCGATCGGGTCCTAGGTTTTACCTGGGCACTGATCGGGTCCCAGTGTTTACCTGGGTACTGAATTGGTCAATTTTGGTACCGATTGTATCTAAGAGAAGCCTAATTGGTTCCATCTAAGTACCGATCTGAGTTTTATTAGGATTTATATTGTCTGGTACAGAAAATATTTTCCTATTGATTCTGTCATGTTTGTTTCCGATTGGTTTTGACCTTAACATGTTATGTTCGGTTGTCTAGATGTATGGTTAAGGATATTTGCATGAATACTTTCTATTGCTGGGTGATTAATCACATTTATTCATTTTGTTTTGCATGTGCTATATATGATGTCACATCAATGCGATTCTGGTTTGTATGCATCGAGTCGTGAACTATAGAATAAGGGTTCTCAAGAGACTGATTTAGGTCAGGTTGAGTGGGTGCCTAATACCTTCCTACTCAATCCTTTAGCCCTCCGAACCCAATTCTTTAGGGGAAGTAGATTAGTATGTTTGTCTTTTTATTCTATCTTTTAGATTGTACATTAGGACACAAAGCCTTGTACTTTGCTTTTTCTTATATTGTATCTAGGGAAAAAGCATTGTAATTTATTCAATTTACCAAAAAATTTGTATATTTATTCATTCAATCAATAAACAAGAAGTATTATTTTTCTTAGTTTTTATGTAAAAGCTAAGTGGCGACTCCATTGTAAATTCCCCTAAAGATTAGGATGGAAAACAGTGTAAGTAACAATTTTTGAGAATCATGTTTAGACCTATATTGGTTAAGGGTTGTGGTTCTTATAATGGCGACTCCACTGGGGACTTAGAGGGCTAAACTCTAGAGTAGGATTCTTAGTCTATAGTTCACAAGTTGTTTGCATTGTTTGTTACTTGCTTTGATAATTGTCATTTTGTATATCATGCATTACATGTGTGATTTTGCATTGTGTGTTGGTTAGCCTGAAAGCCACGGTAGTAGTAGCCTTAGATCACGGTCCCCCTCGGATATGGGTACCCTTGGCCAAACTACCACCCCATGAATGCATACTCTCGACCCTCTCAAGCAAGTATATAGTGGTGAAACATACTATGAGCCTTTGATGCCCCTCGCATGCATTGGTGGGTATGTTGAGCCCAAGTAATGGGGAACCTTTTTAGCTTAGCCTTTACCCTCATGTAAAAGCCCATTTAGATCTTTCCTCTAGGATGGTCCAACCCAATAAAGCATGCATTCATGATTGTTTTTGTTTGAACCTAGGCCCAGTCCAACGCTTGAGGCCTTGTTTGTTCTTGTTTGAACCTAAGCCCAAGTCCAATGCTTGAGGCCCACTTGGATGTTGTTTGAACCTAAGTTCAAGTCCAATGCTTGAAGCCCACATGAACTTAAAGGAACTAAAAGTCATCATTAAAGTCATCATTGAAGTGAATAAAAAGCCCAAAAGAGAAAATTTTCTTAACCAATCACTTTTTGAAGGCAAAAATCAATCGAGTCCAATGTTTCAGACCCACATGGCTTTAAGGAGATTAAAGGTCACATGATTCTAAGAAAATTAAAAGCCCAAATTTAAAAGACTTAGAATCCATCTAGTCATGTTGAAAAGAAAAGCCTAAGTCCTATACTTGAGGCCCACTTGGTTATTTAAAAAAGAAACCCAAGTCTTGTGCTTGAGGTCCACTTGGCTATTTTGAAAGAAAAGAAAAGCCCAAGTCCTGTACTTAGCCCACTTGATCATTTTGAAAAGAAAAAGTTCAAGTCCCACTCTTCGGGTCATCCTTAAAGAATGGTTTAGGAATCTAAATTACACAAGGCAAAAGCTCAAGTCCAATGCCTGAGCCTAGTTTTGTTAAGAGGATACCTAACCCATCAAGACATTGATTTAATCAAAGGTCCATGCCCAAGGCTTAAGACCAACACGACTTTGCTTGAGTTGAAACCCAAGCCAAAGGTTTGAGGCTCACTTGATTTTGAATGAGTTAAAGCCCAAGCCCAAGGCTTGAGGTTCATATGACTTTGCTTGAATTGAAGCTCGAACCCAAGGCTTGAAGTTCACCTGATTTTTCTTGAATGAGTTGAAGTCCAAACCCAAGGCTTAAAGTTCACATGACCTTTGTTTTTGAATCAAAGCCTAAGTTCAAATCTTGAGGCTCTCATGACTTTGTTGGAATCAAGACCTAAGTCCAATGTTTGAGACCCAAATGACTTTAAATAAATTCAAAACCCAAGTCCAACGTTTGAAACCCATCCAGTCATTTTGAAAAAAAAGGGCCCAAGCTCAAAGTTTGAGGCACACATGGCTATTTTCTTGAATGAAATTCTAAGCCCAACGCTTGAGTTTCACATGATCCTATTCGAATTAAAGCCTAAAGTCCACTATTTCCAACTCTTATGATTTTGGACCTAAATTAATGAAAGCCCAAATCCAATGGTCCACGCATAAGATTTTATGATGAATGTCCAAGTTTGAAACTCACGGTCCATTTAGCTAATGGGTCTAAGTGCACACAATGAAAAGGTTCAAATCATGTACAAAATTGACAAATGGATTCACTTCACAAGAAAAGTCAAAAGCCTAACATCATTGCTCCAAGGCCCACAAGAATCAAGTTTGACAGTCGAAGGATCAAATTGAAGAATGCCCAACCCAGTTTGTTCATCATCAAATTTCTCAATGGACCAAGAAGACTCCAACAATGCCATGGAGAACTCAAGGGACCAGTCATGCCATCCAAGACCTCATTGACCAAAAGATCATTAATCCATCTTCACTAGGCGGCTAATTCAACCTCTTTTGAGCCAAGTGATCACTCCACAAGCTCCCAAGCCAAGATCTTATCCATGGGGTTTTTCTATCTTTCTTTTGTTTAAGTTCATTATGTTTGCTCATTTGAATTCTTAGGAGCATGTTGCTTAGGTTTTGATTCTGAACTTATCATAGGAATGTTTGTTTGAATTTATTGTTTACATTTTTCACTTCAAAAAAAAAAAAAAAAAAAAAAAAAAAAAAAAAAAAAAATAAAAAAAAAAAAAAAAAACTCTCTCCAACTAAGGGCATGGGCCCTTAAGTTGCCTTCTATGAAGAGTCCTGAACCAGGGGCATGGGCCCTTAATGACTCCCAATTTCCTCAAGGCCCTAGGCCTAAAAGCCCATCCATTCATCCAATACTCAATGGGCATGATCTCCAACCATTGCTGGTTTTCAAAATGTGCATATTCAAAAAGAAAAAAAAAACCTTGTGGATTGTTTTTCAAAAGAATGTGTTCTTTCAAGATCAAGAATCGTTCTTCTTCTAGAGTGAGTAAAATTCAAAATTTTCAAAAAAACATTTTCAAATTGTGTATAAGGAAATATCTTTGATAAAATCTTTTTGCAAATCATGAGATTTCATAGCCTTACCAATCAATTTGCTTAAAGAAGGGATTAATTTCATTTAATTCATGTATGGATCTTTGCTCACAATTTAGAACAAAAGGGATAGAGATCCTAAATGCAATCAAGGGAAAAATCACATGTCATTTGATTAAAGTGCAAAATCTTGTTTTGAGAAATTTTGATATCACAACAACGGGTTATTACTTCTTTTTACTCTAAGAGAAGTCTATCAAGAGAGTCCATATCTTTGTGCCGATAAACTAGCATTACTAGGGATAGGAGGCCATCTTTGTCTAGACCACATCATCACAGAATTAACCTGTCACAAATTAATTCATTGTAGCCCATTTGAGCCTATACAGTTAGCCTCTTTTTCAAGAACCAATAATAAAAAAAAAACTTAAACCCAAGGGTGGGAAAAATCAAGTGTGCACATACTCAAACCTCATTTTGAGGAGGAGTCAAACCTAATGCTCGTCTGAAAAAGAGCTAACAAAGGAGTTACAAGTTTACCAAAAGTTTGGAAGAAAGTGTGGTGATTAGGGGCATGTTCAAGACCCACCTTGAAGAAAGGTCGAATCTGAAATCTTAATTCTCACCAATTATGAGAAATTCATTTTAAGCTCACACGAGAGTCCAACAAACCATTCTGACAATGAGCGACATGAGTGTATAAGAAAGCAAATAACTATGAAAGAAAAGTTCAAAAAAAAGTAGAAGAGAGATCCGCTAGGTTGAAAACCCGAAAGGGTGACCTAGGCAAAAAAATAGGGTAACTCAGTAGGTTGAAAACCCGATAGGGCGGCCTAGGTAAAAGTTAGGGTTTCATTCAAAAAAAAAAAAAAATCAAAGAAGAGAGATGAAAGCTTGAAGAGAGAAAGGAAGGTGAAATTCCCTCGAAACCAAAAATGAGAGTCCATCAAAGCAGAAGAACTAAATAAGAGAATTGAGCAAAAAGAATGAGTTCACACAAAGGAACAACCTTAATGAAATAAAGAGAGACAAGTGAGAAGAGACTTTCAAGAAGTCAATTCAAAAGCAAGCACTGATAAAAAGGGAGAAAGCTCCTCCAATGTCTGAGTTTTAAGTAATGCACATTTAGGGAAAATATCCAAAAAAGGATTTTGAGCCTTTTATATATCCTTCATGTCAAATACCTAAACCCAGCCTACATTACAACCTATGAATAAAGACCTCCTTGAAGTCTTGGTAGTTTTTAGGCACAACTCTTGTGATGATTTCTCTTAGATTGAAAAGAAAGAAAGCCCGAGGTAGTCAAGCGCTACTGGCAAAAGATCTTAAAAGGAAAAATTCTCAAATTAGGGGCACTCCCCTTATTTGCTCTTAGACAAAAATTCCCAAATTTTTCATCAAACATAAATGAATTCCCAAATTAAGGGCACTCCCCTTATTTGTCCTCAGATAAAAATTTTCAAATTAAGGGCACTCCCCTTGTTTAATCTCAAATGAAAAGAATTCCTAAATAAGAAGCATTCCCTTTGTTTGCTCTCAGTGAATACCCTCAATTCTTCAAGCACTATCATGCACATTCTTTGATTGCTTTTAAGGATTCAATCTCACAATGCTCAAAGTAAAAAAGTAAGGTTGTTTACTTGAATTCAATGACGTTGATCCTTCCCAATAAAAGAGAATGGTTTGGCTATTGAATGTCATGATCAACCAAAAGACCTATTCGAAGGGACTGCCTTTTGCTCATTTTAAAAAGGAAAAAAATGATTTTTCTCAAAACTGACAAGAACACCACGTTGCAAAGAAAGGTTTCTACACCACAAAGTTTTAAAAGGAAAATTCAGCTCATTTTAAAAATTTCTCTTGTTTACAACCCATCAATAAGCTCATTTTGAAATCACCATGTAGACTTAATCAAAGGTCTCTATCATCACCATGGTTAACCAAGTGTCTTCCAACAATCTCTTGAACTACGTCTGGACCTGATCCTCCCAAAAGAGGTACGTAAGCAGTCCATCAAAGACTCAGTCCCAATCATCTAAATGATCTTATGGATAGGTCAAACTTTTGAACTACGTCTGGACCTGATCCTTCCATAGGCAGTCTATCAAAGGCTCGGTTCCAATCATCTGTATGACCTTCGGATAACTGTCCGGATTAAAAATCGGGTCCTAGGTTTTTTGGGCACCGATCGGGAGTTTTTACTACGAATTGGTCAATTTTGGACTATTGTATCTAGGAGAAGCCCGATCCTCTAAGTACCAAGTTTTAAGATTTATATTGTCTGGGAAAATATTTTCCTATTATTCTGCCATGTTTGTATTGGTTTTGATCTTAACATGTAGTTTGTCTAGATGTATGGTTAAAATTTGGAATACTTTCTCTGGGTGATTAATCACATTTATCATTTTGTTTTGCATGTGCTATAAACACCAATGCAGTCTGGTTTGTAAAGTCGTGACTTAAGCTGATTTAGGTCAGGTTAGTGGGTGCCTAATACCTTCCCACTATCCTCTAGCCCCCGAACTCTTTAGGGGAAGTAGATTAGTATGTTTGTCTTCTTGTTCTATCTTTTAGATTGATTGACACAAACTTGAAATTGTATAGGGAAAAAGCAGTAATTTATTCATTTTCCAAAAAATTTGTATATTTATTCACAAAATAAACAAGAAGTATTCTTTTCTTAGTTTTTATGTAAAACAGTGGCGACATGTAAATTCTAAAGATTAGGATGGAAAATAGTGTAAACTATATGTTTAGCTTTATTTGTTAAGGGTCTGGTTCTCCAGTTTTTTAGAATTGTTTGTTAGATAACATTTAAGACGCTATGCTCAAGTTAGGCACAAGCAATTGTGTTTAAGTGAATGTCGCATACACTGCACACGAAGGGCATTGATTTCTATAAATAGTCTCTCATCTGAATATTAGTTCTTCGTGCAAATTTTCCAAAGCATCAAAGATCACTTTCATGAGATTATGGTTTAGGTTGTATTCTTGTAACAGGGTTTGTGTAACCAAACCTAACCCTCTCTTCCAAGGGTATTGATGAATTGGCTACACATACTAAATCCAAATATGCAAGAATTCGAGGAGGATCTTGGAGTTGTTCAAACTAGGAAAAGCAAATTCTACGTAAAAAAAACATCAATGGTTGAAGATATACGATAGACGTTTAGTCATTTTTTATACTTTATAGATCATAGGTGATTTATTGTAAGCAAAAGAACTTCTAATCATAGTGAATTTTTTTGTGTTGAGGGTAGGGAGGTCAAACCCTCTGTTTTCACCCCACAGTTTCTCTGCAGCATGCCTCACTTATTTTTCTCTTTTGATTATTTGTGTTTATTTTTCTTATCGCAAGATCAATTAATCATGATCAATTTGATTTAAAATTATTTCAGGGTCTAAATTTCCTTTCATTTTTACAGGTTAACTCTCATTATGAATTATATTTCCTGTATCCTTGACACTAGGGGTTACTCTCTAGATATACACCAATTCAATGGGAATAACATGGATATTGGAAGATTAAGGTGACTTCCTTTCTTCAACATATTAATAATGTCTCTAGTAGTTGAGGAAAGAAAAGAAGCATCATTTGTAGAAGAGAAGACTTGCTTCTTACAATAGGAAAGCAATGTCGATATTCAATGGTGTGTTGTAGTTCAAAAGAATATTCATTGTAGCCAAGTGAAAGTCAAGCAACTTAATGAGATGAGTATCAGCCATTGTTACAAATCTATTATGACTGGAGCATTGGAAGCAGTTAGAGGTTGTTAGAGCAACAAGATTTCAGTTCAAGGTATATAAACCTGGCCATGTAACTGATTGATTCAGTGAATGAATTTGATGCTCCCTTTGCAAGCCTTTGAGCCATTTTCTTTAGAGGTGGATTCCTCTATGCAAAGGTTCTGCATCACCTAAATATTGTTCAAGACAACTCTATTTCCCAATCTAATTCTAATCTCTCAACCTCTCTTAGAATAGTTTGCATCATCTTGGTATTAGAGCATCGAGCTTGAGATCCTAGTGTCTTGAGCAAATCTAGCAATCCCTAATCCCTTAACCTTCAAGAACCATTGAAAACCTTCTGTTCTTAGACCTAATTTTCTCTATTGACCCCCAGTTTAAGATCTTAGTTACTGCAAGAATGGCAGGAGACAGATTGAAGAAGAACAAGAAATCTATGGTGCAAGGAGTGGTTAATGAAGTAGAACCAGAAATTAGGGATACTAATGAGGTGGAATTCCAAGAGAAAAGTGCATTAGAAGCAGAAGTGGAGATCCTGAGGGCTTAGGGATTTCTAGATTTGCCCTTAACCTTTCTCTTTTTTGGCTATTCCCCTCAGTTGTTCATTACCCGAACACATCCCAAGTTCCTTATCCACATTTACACGCACTAGGGATGCTTTGGGTTCATCGTAGGTACACCTAAGAGTAATAATGCTTTTGCATTTGTTTTTATCTTTTTTATCGTGTCTTTCAGAATATCGGGATATTCGAAATCCTTCACAAGTGTTTATGGCCCAGCCATTTCGAGATGCAAAGGAAACAGATGTCATGGCACCCTAACCCGAGGCATCCGCTTTCGGGTTGCAACACCACTCCTTTTACATTACGATATTCTAAGATCACTTTTTTGCGGGTGATTAAGGCTTACATGGAAAAATTCATAGTTATCACATTTACATGTTTTTCACTTAAGCATATAATTCCAAAATTTATTCAATATTTTCTATAGCATATTCAAGGCATGTGAATACAATCAAAGGCATGCGAATATTCTATATTTATTCAAGACTCGATATAGCATATTCAAGGCATGTGAATATTCTATTTTTATTCAAGACTTGGTATAGCATATTCAAGGCATGTGAATTTTTTAATCAAAGGCATGTGAATATTCTAAATTTACTAAAAATATACAATTAAGGGTTTACTCGAGGAATACTAATTTTGATTTATTCTAGGCATGTAATTAGGGTTAGTTCAAAGCATGTAAATCACAATTTATTCGAGACATGTTATTAAAGTTTAAGGAAATACATGACTTGGTGGTTCATTCCTTGGCAGTATTTTGGCGATGCTTCTGTGGTCAAGTCGGAATTCAGACTCGGACTTGACCGATGTCGGACGATGCTTCCCGGATTCGAATCGGGTTTCAAGTCTAAAATGATCAGGTCTCGGATTTCAGATTGGGTCAGAATCCAGGAGAGGCTTTGATAATCGAGTCGAAGAACTGGCTCGAATTAACCAAAAAACTCGCTCCAATCTCACTTCTGGATTCTCAATTTGAGTGTATACTCAAACAGAACTTTCGCTAATATCGAAAAAATTAGAATTCAAAACTATCATCAACTCAACATTTAAGAATGCCTTGGAATCTATGCTTCCTCGAACACCATGCCACTATTTATAGAGAGGCCGATGCAAGATCATGTTACGCCGATGGAGCATGGTATTGCATGGGCGGTTTTCTCGCCCATTTGCTGCTTGATCTCCCAGCTTGGATTTGTATCATTTTTACTACTCCCATCTTCAAGCCAGTTGTTAGAGGCCTTCATAGTGTCGGTTTTGAGAAATCTTGGTGTCTCCGGAAATCTTGCATCATCCTTTCTCCAATAGCATTGAGTTTGCATGATTCAGACCTCAAAGCAGCAATCTACAACCTAAGGAAGTTGGGTGCTAAAGCTGATTCTTCCAAAATCCACGATTATCCAACCATCTTCCAATTGCTATTCCTCTCAAATCATACATGCCCTTGGCGAACTGAGATAACCAAGTTATAGATGAAGTTGCTTAGTTCAAGAGATTTTTTGCGTTTCAGACCACCTTGGTACGGGTTGGGAAGAATCTGCAAGCGAAAATCACGGTTTCGGCCATAACTCCCTCATTTTAAGTCTGTTCACGACCCTGTGAATTACCGATTTAATGGTTTCATTGTGCTCTTCATGATGGTGAGAAAATAGTCTTCTTCTGACAGTCGGATCTTTGTTGGAGGTCGATCAAACTTGGTCAACGTCAAACCCATTCAATTTTAAGGTTTAGTCTTGGATACCTACGGTTCTTCCATCTTTAAGTGTCTCCAAATGAAGTCGGTTCTGCCACAAAAATAAAGATGCTGCACTACTTCTCCAAAAGCTCTTTGAACAAACCAAACAAACAAATTTTTGTAGGGCTCTCTTAAACTAATGCAAAGTCTCTCCCCATGTCGCAGGACCCTAGGGCCAAAGCCACCAAACTTTTTGTGGTATTGTCTATTTATAAGACTTCAATACATATTGCTGGGTGGACAAGAAATCCCTTTCTTGGTGGACAAGCAATAACTTTCGTAGTTGACAAGAAATACATTTTTTTAATAGACAATGAGTATCAGTACTTGTTTAATAAGGAATATACTTTCCTTTCACATCAAGAAAACTCAAATCAAGTCAAATTGTGAATTTGAGGCAATATCCAATACAAATGATTCACACTCAAAATCTTATCTTTGAAATGAATTAATAGAGGCAGACTCAAAAGTATGTATTGATGCTATTTGAGTAGCAAAGGATGGAGTCGGTGAAGTCTCGTTTCAATGGGAGCTTAAAACTATAATGGAGGATGCTCTTTACTAAACAAAGGAGCAGTATGTGCTTCCATAGGGTTAAAGGGGAGGCTAATGATTCTGCTCACATGTTAGCGAAATGCTAATTTTGTTGATGTGTTAGCAGGGATGATGTTTACGAATGTTTCTGGTTAATGATTGTTAAAAACGAAGAAGAAAAAAGTTCAAAGAAAAGATTATAAACTAAGGTGTCTGCCACTTTTTCTTTCTTTTCTTTTTTTTAATAAAATCAATTAAAACAATAGTGTGTGGGCAGGGATGATGTTGTAAGGTGTTCGAATGTTTCTGGTTAATGAACTTGTTTCTTGTAAAAACGAAGAAGAAAAAAGTAGTCAAAGAAAAGATTATAAACTAAGGTGTCTGCCACTTTTTCTTTCTTTTCTTTTTTTTAATAAAATCAATTAAAACAATAGTGTGTTTTGTTTGAGATCTAAGGCTGCATTTGTTTCGACATTTAAATTAAAATGAAATCATTAGGTTTTCATCTCACAACCTTTTTTAATTGTTATATTTGACCTTATAAGGTTAGACTTGAAATGAAAGCAATATGGTTCTGTCCAAAATACCGCTAATATTTTGATTTTAATTCAAACCTTCTACGTCAAAATGTAACAATTGAGTAAGCTTGTAAGACTAAAATATTTATGACTAGACAAAACTATAGGATTAGGATCCTCTCCATTTGAAATGAAATGGAGAGAGTCCATTTCATGGTCCAGATTAAATATTACAGATCTAACAGTGTACAAACTATCACATCATTTAAAATTTTAAATGACGTGGCAATATATAGACTGTTAGGTCTATGAGATAAAATCTGAACCATGAAATGGACAAATGAAAAAGTTTCCAAAATACAAATTCTTTTAATTTGTATCCAGTACCATTTTATTTTAATCAAACTTTAAGAGATCAAAGGTGGTATAATGGAAATTTTGTAGGATAAATTATAATTCACCCTTAATGTTTTTCTTCTTATTGATAAAATAAAACTTAAATTAACTTTTCATATTACAAAATGTGTTTAGGTTGCTAAGATAACTTATCCAATTATACATTAATCAACTTTCAAAATAAAAGAAATAAGTTTTTAGTAAAAAACCTACTTCCAAACCAGTCAATAACCATCTTGGACAACAAAAACTTATGTTACTCTTATTTGTTGCCAAACTAGAATTTCTAAGGAATGGTCACCAATTTGTTTGAAAGAAATAAATAACTATGCTAGATGAGGGTCTAGTACCTTATAATAGAACCCTAATTTGACTTCAATCTAAAAGGGCTTGGTAGGCTCGGTGCTTGCTTTTGCGGAAAGGACTTTAGTAAATTGAAAATGCAAGTAAGCAAAAGAATAAAAATGCAATGAAGTAAATGATAATGGATAAAACTAATTAATTAAGCTAATTCCAAATCAATATAGCAATCATAATCATACTTGACTTAAAACCTAAAAGCAAACAAACAGTGTAAATCGAGAGCAAAGTCTTAATGAACAGTACAATCGAGTTAATCAACGCATGAAACAAGGTAACATTCACGTAAACTTAGTACATTATCATGTATTCAACATATCAATCGAGAGAATACTTACAAGCATGTAAAGTGACCAATCTCAATACACTCTCTTTCCTAAGTGTGTTGGAACAATACCTAATGGCACTTTTAGCCATTGGTCGACTTTGGGATACTAAAGAGCCTTGGCGTACAACCCATAGGCAGAAAAGTCTATAAGAAGGCGACATTGGAAGAAGAGTTTGGTTTAGCCAATGGCTGGACCAAACAAGGTCCTTGGAGACCAACACGCCTAATGCATGAGATAGATGGGGACCACCTATGCCGGAAGACACAGAATGGTACAAAGTGCACGATCCTTAAAAAGAAAAATACGTACCATAAGGGAACTCCTTTGGGGCATGACTGTCGCAGGTCAAGGAAGGAGACAAAGAGGTTAATCTGTTTGTCTTTTGTGCACGCACCGAGGTGGGTTGAACCTTGTGTCGGAAGTGCAGACGACGGCGCGAAATGAGGACAAACGACAGGGCATCAGGGGCTACCTTAGGCAGAGGCTTTCAATAGTGTGCTTACATGTGTGCAAGGGGCTAACGACTATATAAGGGGAGATAAGAACACAGAGGTCCGGGAGGTGATTTGTGATTGAGAAAGGGAAGAAGAGAGAAACAGAGAGTCTTTTGTTTAGGAGTCTCTCCATTGCTTTTTCCCCATTTGTTAGCATCAAGCTTGTAATCGACTTTATACATAGTGCAATACCCTACTAGCTTGAGCCGTGGTTTTCTCCCTCTCTTATATATAGAGGGTTTCCACGTACAAAAACCTTTGTTTTCTTTACTGAACTTTACTTTGCTTTTGAATGTCTTTTCTCAATCATTAACAATCACTTTTAGTTAGTAACCCGCCGTTATTGACACCCAGTGTCTTGTTATTCACCCTTAAACTCGCCACTGAGTCTAAGCATAATTAGCAGGTACACTAAGTAACCGTTCTCTTAGAAACATTAAAAGCTACAGTTCTCACAAATGAAATCTCACTAAGTTCTCAAGTTTGATCTCTTAAAAGTTCTCTTTGGATTTGTTTGGGGGGTTTTGTGTGTCTGAGTAATGTACCTGAGTCCACTATTTATAAGCTAACTCCAAAGGTTACATTTCATGCCTTGATTTTCTCTTCAAATCCCATAAAAATAGCTTTTGTTACTTGATAACCACTTCGATCATGGCCTCTTTGTTAGAAATTCTAGGAACATGCTTTAGACTTCAACGTGCATAATTTCCATTGCTAGATCTCATCTGTGTAGCTATAGAAATTAATAGACGCGTGTTACTTCTTGATTGGTTTACGTGCCTTCTTCTAATTGTTCTTACTTTGACCATTCTTTACTCCATGTGTTGGCTTCTTATTGAAGCTTTTGCCAACTCACTCGCCACATCATAATATTTTAATATCATAATTTTTTAATATCGTACTAACGACTCTCAAACCCTTTTAACGACTTCCAGAAAAATCATTAAAAAGAGTCAACTAAATTACAGTGATACAGCGTGGTAGACAAGCAAAATGAATTTTTCAATATGGCCTGAGAAGATATGTTAGTTTAGGAAAAAGTTCTATCAAAGTAAAAATGGTGGTTAAGATAATTCGTACGAGTCAACTATATTATAGTGATACAGCGGGGACCTTTTTTACACGCAATACAAAAATAAACAATAGAAAAATAAGTAAGTTTTCTAAAAATATTAAATATGAGTCATTTTCCATAGATAGAATTTACCTCCAAACCGGTTTGAAAGAAAGTTTATCTATAGCATTTATATAAAATAAATTACCTATGTTTACTTTTAGTCACATGATTTATTTAATAAGTCATGCGAATTGTTTAAATAATACATGTGAATAATTTATTTACTCGCCATGTAATGGATTAGAAGACTTTTCCTTCAAACTGGTTTAGAGCTAAACTTCGTTCATTTTCTAAAATCGTTTTATGTCGAAACAAACAGAGTATATATTTTACACACAATACAAAAATGAGGCTCTTTGTATTTAAAATTTATTATAGACTAGTTAAATATCAATTTATTATGAAACCAAAATAGTTAGGCATTAATGGTTCAAAAGTATCTCTACATCTATATATATATATAATATAATATATAAAACCAAAATTGTTTGGTTTTTTTTTTACTACATCACAATTTTACACATCATGATTTAGTTTTTATTAAATTTTAAGAGATTGAGAGTCAAAAGGTTTGAATATTCTACAATGATTGGAAATTTTGAATATTCTAGAGGGAATAGGACTTCGAAACTTTTTGACTTTTGACCTCATGAAATTCCATCACATAAGCTTTTATTTTTTTAATTAATTTTTAATTAAAACCATCCCTTAGAATCTTGACAGATTATATTTTTCTTTAAAATAAGGAATATATAATTTCATATATAACTACAATCATATTAAATGGAGAATGCTAGATTATATAGTTGGCCTTATATTATATATATAACATAATAATACTAAATGCTTATTAATATTTATCATAATAATCAAATTTAATATTTAGATAAAAAAAGATTAAGAAGAGAAAAAATCATATTATGTAAAGCTTTTACGCGGATGGTTACCGACTAATAAAAACAAATAAATGAAACTTAATGTATATATATTTATAGTTACTGTTCATCTCTTCAATTTCCCAAATAGTTATAAGACATTATTAAATTTTGATGCTAGCGTGCCTTATATATCCACAAGGGCCAGGGGAAAGTATGAACATTAGGGTAGAAAAAAATGTAATTTGCACATTACAGGTACCTACACAGTTCTTGCGCATAATTCATCTTCATCTTTATTGTCGAAGTACGAAATTGTCACATTTCAAGGCAGAGATGAGATTTGTACACAGATTATACAAAATGCAAAATTATTATTATTATTTTTTTAATTGTAGTTAAGGGGGACTCAACACCTAGGTCTAAACTACCCATAAGGAGGCGGATATGACTAAGCCATATGGCTTTAAATTTCTACAAGATTAGGTTAGAAGCTTTACAATTCAACATATAACTGTATTGCTAAAGTCAGCAGATCGAATTGGTAAGATTCCTTTCCTTTACAATGTGGAGGTCTAAGATTCTACAAAGTGGAGTTCCAAAGTGGATTTTGAAACAGTAAATTATAGGCTTATAGCTGTCGGCTAAACATGGAATAAAAGAATTATTCTCAACTTAGTTGCCACTAACAACTCTCACCAAAGTATAAGCATTAGAGTTTAGAAATCTTTGACTGGATATATTACCTAATTGCCGCTAACAACTCTCACCGTTTTGGTACAACTACTACTCCTTTTAACCATTTCCTCTATTTTTTATTCTACGATCGAGTCTTTTTCATCATGGAGTAATATTACTCTATCAGACAACCAAGTTGGCTATTTTAAAACACCCTTTCTTAGATTTAAAACATAACAAAACCAAATGACTCCAAGGGGGCCTATCATTTAATTAGTCTCTATATTGAAGGGGTTAACTCAAAACAGATTCCTTAGTAAATGAAATAAATCTGAAGTTTCTAGTTCTAGACAATAAAATCGATCATATAATAACTAAGTTTAAATAATTAATTTAATTAGCAACACCAATTAATTTGTTACTGAAAATCCTATTGGACACATAATAAGATAATTAACGTAACTTTTATTTAATTTGTAGAGTATAGAGGAATGTCAAATTCTGATTCCATCTCTAACTATTTCTTTGTTATTGATTTTTTTTTTTTTTTTGAATTTTTAGTTTATGCTTTAACCTCCTCAAATTTAAATCTTAATTTTGTAAATGCATATGATTTGAATGACTCTATACCGAATGAATTTTCTGGCTATAACACTAGACATAGCCAATCACATACCAAGGCGCTGGATAATGCCATGAGTAGCTTCATGTTTAGCTTTTTGAGGAGAATCTCAATGTTCCATGGGAGACCCTATACCTGAATTTAGTCGAGAAAATTGCAAGGTACTATACACAAATGCTAGGTGCTTTCCAGCGAGGATAAAATGGTTATCTACGTAATTCCGACAAAGAAAAAACTAAACAAAAGAGTCAATTGGAGTCAATTGGAGATATAAAACGTAAAAGAAGTTATATATAATAATCCACAGACCCATTAATCAGACCACAAATATAATTGATCGGTAATCATCCTAGAACTAATTTTTACATAAAATAAATTAAATAAAAGGGGGAGCACAAATAAGAGCAAACTGCCAGCTTCTAGTTTGACAACTTGTAAAGGCCAAAGTTTCAATTTATCTGTGTTTATCATTGATTGGCCCAAGTAACAAACTTTAATTTTATCACATTCAACTAGTCCAATTTAATTAATTTCAAAGCACATGGGAAGTGGTTAAAGAATATTTCGCCCATCAAAAAGAAAATTGGTTACAATCGAAGACTTACGACTTAACAAGTATTTATATATAATTATTGTACAGAGAACCATATACCTACTCTATGTTTCCTATCTATATAAAGACATGCTTCCCATGCAACATTTCTCAATCCTCTTCCCAAACAAATTATATAGAACATAAGAGAAAGTAAGCCTAAAATATGATGAGAGTTTACTTTGTAACTATTGCCCTCTTCGCTTTGGCATTGTCTCTTGCCTCTGCCTCTGACCCTGATCCCGTGCAGGACTTCTGTGTTGCACTTGACGACCCAAAGTCAGCTGGTACGTACACACTTTTCTTTTATTTCATGTTTATCCATTATTGTAGGTATTTTAACAATATACTTTAATGAAAATATTGGTTGAAGAAGTATTTATCATTTTTAAGGTGTTTGTTTTATATATGATGATAACAAAAATTTCTTTCATACAGTGTTTGTGAATGGAAAGTTCTGCAAGGATCCAAAGCTTGCCAAAGCTGAAGATTTCTTCTTTAAGGGATTGGACATTCCTGGGAACACTCATAATAGAGTTGGGTCAAATGTCACTACTGTGAATGTGGACCAAATACCAGGCCTCAATACTCTTGGTATATCCGTTGTTCGAATCGATTATGCACCATATGGACAAAATCCTCCCCACACTCACCCTCGTGCCACTGAAATTCTAGTAGTCTTAGAGGGTACTCTCTACGTTGGATTTGTAACATCGAACCCTGAAAATCGCTTCTTCAGCAAAGTCCTAAACAAGGGAGATGTGTTTGTTTTTCCGATTGGTCTCATTCACTTCCAATTCAATGTGGGAAAAATCAATGCAGTTGCTCTTGCTGGTCTAAGTAGCCAAAATCCAGGTGTAATCACAATAGCAGATGCTGTTTTTGGATCGAATCCTCCCATTAATCCTGATGTTCTTGCCAAGGCCTTCCAACTCGACCAGAAAGTGGTTGAAAATCTTCAGAAGGTGTTCAAGAAGAATGGGAGTTAGAAAAAACATTTGAAAGTGCCATGAAGAACTTGCAATGTTTGCTATGTGTTACCTTATCCAATCATAACTAGAATAAAATAAAATGGTTGCTTATGTAGCTCTCTGTGGGCGGATTTGAGATATATATATGATGTTGACGTTTGTTAAGCACCTCTCGCTCATTAGTCAGTTGATTTTTAATAATAAAATAATTTTAAATAATGAATTGGTTGGAGGTTAGCTAATGTTGACTGATGCTCAACTATATATGATTAAAAAAGGAAAAAAAAAAAAAGTAATCGACTTGAACAAATCCATTTTCCACTAGGATACACTATCCATGTGGACTGTCTCTCAGATTCTATGTAGTGTCACTTTTATTTATTTTGCTTAGAACTTGTGAGCCACAAGATTTTTGTCTGCTAGTTTCACATTATATTATATGTGAGTAGTTATAACTTATAAGACTATTATAATTTGAATTAGTTATAGATCAAAATGAAGCTGTCCTAGCATCAACAACCACAATTCCACAAACTAACAAGGTAAATCTACACATAAAACTAAAAACTTCATCCATTATGGTAATTAGACATACGAAATCTACAGGAATTAATTTCTTCTAAATCAAAATATTTTATGTGTCTTTCTTTAAGCTTTAAAACTCCGTGAATCAATCGCGCAATGACAATTCCAAAATCGGGGCCCCAATTAGAGAAAAAAAACTTTACAGGGTATAGATCTACAAGGAAGCCGCCCTGTAGTTTAGGGAAAAATATAGTTGAATGAAAGGGAAAGTTAAACCATTTCAAAATATTAATTTGACCCTTCAACGTAAAACGTAAAGAGATTTTGCAAATGAAAAGACAGGTTGAAGAGAAATTTACTAGTATATATGGCTCACGGCACTTACCTTTCTTTGTTTTGTATTCAATCGAACTTTCCTAATGTTTCATTCCAAAAAATAAAAAACTTTCCTAATGTTACAACAAATGGAGACAACTTATTTGATAGTCGTGAAATCCAAAGTTAAAAAAATTAAAAATAATACAAGAGGGTGATAATTAAGATACGTACTCTTGGTGCAATTGTGTTGTGCAAATTAAACTGTTTGTGCAACGTTAATAAAGACTAGAATAAAGAAAATAAATGTACACAAAAGTTTAAACGACAAAGTTTGGATAAAATTTTTTCAAAATATAGGTAAGTTTGGCTATACAGTCATGGCTACGTCCACAGAAGCAACAGGGAGAACGTTTCACTACAAAATTAAGAGATTAGAATAGTGGCATGTAAGCACTCTCACATAACCCAAACCCCAAATACACCCAAAAGAGCACTCTCACTCACTAAGAATGAAACTAGAGAAAACTCTCTCTTCCTTCTCTAATGTTTGTGTATTGTGTGTCTTGGCTCCTCTATGAGGTAGTTTACATAGATGTACACAACTATGGCTAATTACACAACTTAACCCATACCTAACTTAGTGCTAACATAATGCTTGTTACACTAACATAGTGTTTTCCAACAATATCACATGCACACTTCTAGCATATCACATGCACACTTTGTCATAAAGAGTACAAAACATTGCCAACCAACTTTGACAATAATTCCAAGCCAATTCTAACAAATCTCCACCTTGGCTTGAATTGTATCAAGCCTCACAGATCGAAACTTCTCGTGCGCTTCCACCTTAGCCCCGTAGGGCTATCACAAGCTGCAAACATTGGTCAAGTCCAAACAGTGCTTGAACTTGGCTGTGGTAACCGGCTTCGTCAACATATCAGCTGCGTTCTCTATAGTGTGCACCTTCTCAAGAATGATATCTCCTGTAACAATCAGCTCTCTTATCTTGTGGAACCTGACATCGATGTGTTTGGTCCTGGCATGATAAACTTGATTCTTTGCCAAGTAAATGGCACTCTGACTGTCACAATGCATTTGAACTCCACTTTGGTTCAAACCAAGCACTTTGACTAGCCCCTTTAGCCACAATGCTTCCTTTGCAGCTTCTGCTACAGCCATGTATTCAACTTCTATAGTGGACATGGCTACTATGGATTGTAATGTGGATTTCCAACAAATAGGCCCTCCTAATAGTGTAAACAGATAACCTGTAGTAGACCTCCTGTCATCCACATCACCTGCATAGTTTGCATCCACATATCCTATAACTGAATTAGTCCCTAGCTGTCTTGAAAATAAGATCCCATGTTCCGCAGTGCCTTTCAAGTATCTGAAAATCCACTTCACTGCATTCCAGTGCTCTCTTCCTGGGTTTGCCATGTACCTACTAATAATACTCACTGCATGAGCCAAATCCGGTCTGGTGCAGACCATTGCATACATTAAGCACCCCACTGCACTAGCGTATGGAACTCTTGTCATATCTTCAATTTCTTCAACATTCTTCGGACAATTGATTACTAGATAATCTGAAGTGAAAATTCGCCAACGGTTGTGCTCACAAGCTTAGCATCCAACATGCTAAAATTTTCAAGCACTTTCCTGATGTAATTTTTCTGAGACAACCACAGCTTTCTTGCCTCTCTATCCCTGCGAATCTCCAATGCCCAAAATTTTCTGTAAGCAGCACCCAGGTCTTTCATTTCAAACTCTATTATAGGTAACAAAGATTTTAAACATGCAAATGATCAACCTCACACATGCTCCTAGCAGATCAATTAACATATCATCCAAGATACAGTAGCAGAAATGCAATGGATAAGACATAAAACCTGGATCTTCAAGTATACGAAACATAATTACGCAATTGGTCTCAATCATATTCACGCCAACGGGTATAACCAATCTGGATCATATAGGAATCAAACCTTTTGATACCATTGTCTAAAAGGAGACTGACTTAAGTCCATAGAAGTGACTTCAACTTTAATTCTGCAAACAAGATTTCTCTGCTACTAGGTTTCTTGAACCCTTCTGGTTGTACCATAAAAATTTCTTCCTCCAAATTCCCATGAAGGAACGCCGTCTTCACATCCAGTTGTTCCAATTCTAGATTCCTGATCTAACTACCAACGATAATACTGCCCTGATAGATGTATGCCTGCATATCCTTACTACTGGTGAAAATATATTCATCTTGTGTATAGTCAATTCCACGTCTCTGTGAATATCCCTTTGCTACTAATTGTGCCTTAGAATCTTTCCCCATTCCAAGATTTTCCGAATACTGCTTGTAAAATTCTTTCCTTTTGAATACCCACTTGCAACCTATAGGTTAAAATCTTGAGAGCAGCTTATGTGCACAATATTATGAGGTCAAATAAAAGTAAAAAAAGTTTTGGTTTTACATTATAGTATAGATTTGTTTTTACACTTTTCGTTCAAATATTGCTTCTTTGTTAACCCTTTTTCATTTCACGTATTACTTTCTTTGTATATAGAATTGAGGTTGAATGGATCATTTGCGGCCAAATATTAATTAATTTTCTATTTTCTTTTTTAAAATGGTTATTATTATTTTAAGGTTAATGCCAATGTTTTTAAAATTTTGGTGTTTGGATTCGTGTAATCTGGATTAATCTTTAGTGGGTTTTGACTTTGTTAAATTGGATTAATGGGTGATCTTCAGTTTTTAGACTAACCCGTGCAATGCATGTGATAGTTTAATCAAACTTATATATATTCTCTTTGCTAATAAGTACTTTTTTAGTACAAAAAAGTGTTCAAAATATATAATAAGGTTGGTCAAATATACAACATTCATCTCAAAATGCCAATATACACTTTGACCATCATAATAATGTAAAATCATAGAACAATCGATTATTTATTTTTTTAAGGAAGCAGCTTGTTATTGAATGCAATAAAGTTTGGTTGCTAACAATGGACACATATCTTGAAAAAAAAAAAAAATTCTAATTGTGTATGTATTTAAGACAAAACGAACCCATGGCTAGCGTACAATTAATCTTTCCAAAAATTATCAACATGAACTTCAACGTGAAAAAAAGATGTATCAAGTAATTCAAAACCTCTCAATACATGATCTCAATCATAAGTTTATAAAACATTTATCATTGGTTTTATACTACCAATTAAATTTCAATGACAATACCATTCCAAGAGATTTCTATCATGTAATATATAATCAACCTATTTATCATAGAAAGCCAAATTATTCTTCATTTTTCTGCAAGATTCTTATTTATCATATATATATATATATATATATATATATATATATATATATATATATATATATATATAAAAATAAAAAATCTAGTGCATTGTGCAAGCTATAAGACACCTCACTCACAATCACATATCATCAGCGGATTTTAAATTTAAACAATCAAATGAGAAGTGTGGGTGACCTAAGCTAATAAATTGTCAACCAATGGGTCATAAAGTCTTATCAAAATAATAATAAATAAATAAACCAATGGGTCATAAAGTAAATAAAAACAAAGAAATAAACTTGTTGAATCTAACAATAGCTGCAACACTGCCAACATATTATAACAATATCAAACTTCATTTTCTTTGTATAAATTGCATAAAATCAAAAGAATGAGAGCAAATCTTTATAATGGCAAGGAGCCAAGGACAATTATTACTTCTACCCAGTCTGTTTCACCAAATAATTTAAGGTGTAGATTCAACAAAGAATCATATGGTTTTTGCATATGAGAAATGAATTAATCCATTATATTTCACATAGGATGTGAAAAGGATCGAAAAGGCTAAAATCATAAGCAAAGCGTGTTCCCAGTAATTATTAATCTGGTAAGATAAAGGTAAATATACATCACATATAGATAAAATATACTATGTGAAATCATAGAAGGATGGAAATAAAATTACAACAGATGTATAAAGATGTGCATTACAGAGGGGAAAAAAAAATTTATGAATCCATCATTTGGCTTTACAAAATAAGGACTTTTGATTTTATATATCCTTTTGCTGCAAAACGATATTATTCAATTTTGGTATCAGTAGTGCTCTTACACTAACCTTGAATCTTCATAGCACCAATTCTTCTAACACCTGCTAAATCAAATAAACATCCAGGTTATATGTCGACAAACACCTGCTAAATCAAATAAACATCCAGGTTATATGTCGACAAACACATGCACAAATGCATGTGTGCACAAACAAAATGAAACAATCAGAAGAGAATTATAATGTTATTGATTTCTACACCAGTATTTTTACAGCCTCTATCAAAATATTTAGTCTTCAGCTTTTCCTTGTTGATAAATTTTTTTTCTTTTGGTTCTTGCTCCTCTGCTTCATCCTTATAATAGGTTATGTGTTTTTAAAATTCTAATTGTCAATTTATCAAACAGGTGGTGTGCAAATTATAAACAACAAAAAAATACACACTATGTAACACCCTACAAAGCCATGCCATGGTTAAAGCTCATAGTGGGAATTGATTAGATTAATTAGGTATCCACCCTTATTTCACAAAATGGGGTGCAATTATGCTTGATCTATTTGTTTATTTCTTGAAATAGCAGGGTTCAAATACATCCATACACATATAAATAATAGAAGATAATCTTTACTCAAACTCTTTGGGTTCAAATACATCCCTACACGCCACACATATAGGAACATCAAATTCTTTCCCTCACCCAAAGCTCTTGGGCGGACCCATGACCCTGAATATGCAAATGTTGTGTTTCTAAATGTGAAACAATGAGAACTTAGAAAACTATTTGTAAAGCATTCAAAAAAAAAAAAAAACTGTTTGTAAAGCAAGCACTTTTAATTTATGTAATGTTCTCAAACACAAACACAGCCCATAAAAAATAAAAACGTATCAAGTGGGGCAAAATGCGGATCTTACCAATGATATTATCAGATTCAAAAGGCAAGTGACCTAACCTTTGATCTATTTTCGTAGCACAATAGTATTAATTCTTGGGATATATAAGAACTGATTATTGACTTAGTATGGAACCTGTTGAACAAAGTATATGAAATCATATTGCCTTGCGTGTGGTTGCACTGCTGGGACTACTGGAACCTGTGGCTGAGTGTAGTGTACATAAACAGTGAGAAAAATATGTAAGGCTTAGAAATTAAGATGTACATACCAAATGTAAAGAAGAAGAGGCTATTTTGTCTAAGTTATGCACCTTTTAAACAAATTTAGAGACATTATGTAACTTAGTATCAAATAGGCTTTTGCCAGACTCTCCTTTCAAACAATATATCAAACACATCAGAGGCAAGCCACATATAAATTTTTACACAGCAAGTTTAGTTGTTGGAATTGCAACTTAAGTTCCTTGATGGAGCAATTATGTAAAGCAAGAAGAAGGTTTGGAGAGAGAGAGAAACCTATTTGCTTCTAATGGAGATTGAGAGCCAAGGCCGTGTAAGCTATGTTATGACTGAGAAGTTTTTGCGGCAGTTGCAAGTAAAATTCTGGTTCAGCTGTGCACCTTTAATAAAAATTCTTTGTTTGAACAAAACTAAATTTTATTAATTAATCAAATTCATTATCCAGTTTTATCCAAACTGATCGCTAATTATCCAACTTCTGTAAATCAAAAGGGTGTCTTTGGTCCGAATTATGCCTTAATGATAAAGGACTTGGTTCGATCCAGCAATGGTAAACACTTAACTGATTCACTTGCAATTTTACTGTTGGAATTGATATTTAAATAATCTCTAAGACAAACTTGACTAACCAAATTCAATCTCGAGATGAATCTACTGTTTATTCTCTATAAATATACACAACTTTGAATTCAACAAAGTAGTACATAAGAATAAACTGCAGAATCTTTATTATTAAACAGTAAGTAAGTACAATCACTTCAAACTGAACAAGAACAACAGAAACTTACAAAAGGAGAAGTTTCCTGCCACTCTCACACACTTCAAGGATCCAAACAGCAAGATCTGACTCTTACTCAAACTAAAATCACACTAAATACACTTAAACACATTGAATTACATTGTTTCACACTTTAAATTGCATTTGAACATACTTAAGATCACACTTAAACACACTTTGAATCACAATTGAACTCTTGAACTCTCTGGAAATACGTGGGGCTTGTAACTGTTTTCTTCTCTTCTATTTATACCTTCCTCGAGCAGTAGTTTCTTCAATTGAACAGTTACTTTCTTCATTTCAAATTTCAAATCAACAAGAGATCTGATTTAATACCAAATAGCAACTTCCTTGGAGATGATAACACCTGTCATATCAGTTTCCAGATTATACATAAACTGTTACTTAGCAGTTCTTTCAAGATTGAACTGCTTATAACTGTTTTTAACTCAATCTAAACATAACCTCGAGGTGATACTAGGTCTTAACTTTTTGGGCTTTTATTCAAATAAAGTAACTTATCCCACTTAAGCCCAAACAGTAAGTCTGGTCTTTTAAATAAATAACTTAACTTGGCCCAATATCATTAATAGGCCCAAAAGTTATTTTTATGTGCAAACATTCTCATTGCTTTGATGTTTGACATTGTGGGTGTAACCGTTGGAATGTGAAAAGTGTTGCCAAGCAAGCTGGATTTCGTAGGTGTAACGGTGGGAAGCTAAAAGGGTGACCAACTTAATGCCCATTTATTTAATTTAGGCCAAGCAAGCTGGATACCTATAAATTGACCAAAATACATAAAATAACCAAAATAACTACGAAACCTCTAAAATGACAAAATAATCCCAAAACCTATAAAAATGACCAAAATACCCCTAAAATCACCAAGATAGTCAAAACAATCTTGAAAAGTAAAAAATACCCCTAAAATCACCAACATATATATGGTTCTTTTCGCAAAATTCAAAAATGCTTGATCAAAGTTGAGGAAACAAAATTTTCTAAATAACCAACTAAATCAAATATATTTATAATATTTCAAAAAGAAGAAACTCTAATTATTTTCTTTAAATCAATGTATCTAAAATAATTAAAATAATAATCTATAAGAAAAAAAAAAAAAATATTTAATAAATAACATGGGGAAGTTTTAGCAAAATAATTAGTTACGGAAAAAGTTACTTACCTCAAGTAAACTTACAAAATTTCAAAATCTCTCTCTAAACCTTTCCTTCTTCTAAAGATCTACAATTCCAACCTCAAAAATTTGCTAGCATCATCTCTTTAAAATCCTTAAGCAACATTCTCTCTATGATTTTTGAGTCAGAAACAAGTAATAGGTTTTATGGCGGCTAGAGTTTCTAATCTAGAGTATATATATTACTAACTCACACTGTAAAAATTACTAATTAGTTGATCGTAAAAATAAAGCCCCCTGGTTTGTTTTTTTGGACCAGGTTATATTACAGTACCCATAAAAAATATGTGGGTACCATAGGCATAGAATGATCCTTTAAGCAAATGCATTAGAGGAAAAACCTTGCTGGAAACAATATAAAAAATACTCAAGCATCCATCCATCCAGGTTATGGCTGTTTCAGTCAGCATCAACCACATTTCTTCTAAAAATATAAATAAATAAATAAAGCATCAAACCAAAATTAACAAGTGTCTAATTTGTGTGTTTCTGTTAGTTCAACTGGTAAATGTCTTGTCGTCAAGTAAGGGACTTGAGTTCAAATCCCACCTACACAAAAATCCAATTGATGTCTTGGTTTGATGGTAAAAACAATCATCATGTAACGGACGTTATAGATTGAAATTCTATCGTAACTATTAAAAAAAATAATAATCATCTAATTTGATCTTATGTCTCACACTGATGCCTGGCCTGTCACGTGTTTTCGACCACAAACATATATAGGAAGCATCTCGTTGTAATTTATAGTCAATAATTTGATGATGACCCACGACTTTTTCTATGATCCTACGCATCTCTTTCTCATCCATTTTGGACAAAAGAAAATTGAGTAAGGCATCTCTTTCTCATCCAATTTAGACAAAAGAAAATTGAGTAAGTCCTACTTTTTGGACAAAAGAAAAAAAAAATCCACAAAGACAATTGAGTAAGTTGTTAATATTATATTTCATTTTCTAAGTTCTACAATTTGGACCAAACAAGCTGCAAGTAAAAATAAATAAATCAACGAAGATAATTGAATAAGTTTGTGAGATATTTAGACACTGGCTGGGGTAGGTTTTAACCAAATTAATCCAAGTGATTAGTTAATCAATTATGCTTGGTCAAATTGAATTTAGTTAAAAAAATTACAATACCAATATCACACTTAAATAAAGCAGCGCAATGATATGGTTATGAAGAGAAACCCAATAGGAAAAAACTCTACAAAAGTTTATTGATAACCTTCTAAAGAAACCACTAGAATAGAATTGAAGAATTACACAACAAAGAATATACCTAATCCTAAAGTTGTTACTTACTTTCGTAATGCCACGATGCTTTAACACCCTTGTTGAACTCCTCTATGGCTTTATCACGTAAATCTCTTCAATCCATGAATATCCAATTTGTGAGTAAAACTACAACAATAAATATATTGAGGTAGGTTGGTGCAGCAACTTCTATGTTCTCAACTCCAAAATTATTTTCATATGCTAATTTAATTTTGAATTTCATTATATTTCATATTTTTAAAATGGTCAAATTCTTTTCATGTTTTGGCACCCAAAATAAAAAATCCGGGTTCCGCCCTTTTAGAGATGACAAGAGCAAATGAATTTAAACAATGTGTTGAGCTTTCAATTTGCAAGAAATTAAGATCAATCCTTGCAGTGAGAAGACCAAGGACAATTGAATGGTCTGCCAGAAATTAAAGGTTTTAAAATCAGATGGGATATTGAGCTTTTCCTTTTTAAACTGTTTCTCTAAACTAATTAATTTTGTTAATGTACTATAGTTCCACAACTTAAAGCATATGATGTGGTGGAAATAAAAAAAAGAAAAAAATTCACATTTTAACAACAATAGTGTTGCCGGCATAAGTAAGTCTTATATGCAGCTTGAAACGGAGAAAATATAGGCTGGTTCAGTGATTCCTTGCTATAAATAGACATGTTCCAATGCAACATTTTTCACCCCTCACGCAATCAAGAATATACATATATAATACTAGAAGGTGGAGAAAGCTTCAAATAAGAATGACAGGTGTTCCTTACCTTGTTACTCTGGCATTGTTAGCTTTGGCATTTCCGCATGCCTCTCCCTTTGACCCTAGTCCTCTCCAGGACTTTTGTGTGGCAATAAATCATTCCAGTTCTGCGGGTATGTACATCCTCAAATATTATTGTTAGTAGTTGTAGTAGTAATAGCAGTATATTCTTTTCACTTTTGCAGTCATTTCAAGTTTCTGGATTGATTCTTCTTGTGTAGGAATCCACATATTAACAAGATTATGCTAGGAGCAAATATTATATAGATGGGATATTCTATTCTTAACATTACAGGGTATCAACAATTATTATGAAACTGCTCCATGCACTTATGAAAATAACAAACTTTTCTTGCTGCAGTATTTATCAATGGAAAATTCTGCAAGGACCCAAATCTTGCCACGGCTAGATGATTGCGTCTTATCAGGCTAGACATTCCCAGAATCCCCTCAAATCCTCTCGGGTCCAATATCACTCGAATAACTGCGAACCAATTACCAAGCCTCAACAATCTAGGCATATCCTTCTCTCGGATTGACTTTGCACCATATGGCGTAAATCCTCCCCATTATCACCCTCGTGGCAGTGAGGTTTTAGTTGTCCTAGAGGATACTGTCTATGCTGGCTTTGTCACATCTAATCCAGATAATCATCTCTTTGCCAAAGTTCTAAATAAAGGAGATGGCATTGTGTTCCCATCCGGTCTCATTCACTTCCAGACAAGAAGATGCTATTTAAGATGTTCTCACCAAAGCCTTCCAATTGGACAAGAATGTAGTGGACTATCTTGAGAAACTAACGTGGAAGAGTAATGTCAATTAGAGAACATCATAATGTGAAAGAAATATTAGACAGTTCAAAAACAAAACTGCCATGTTCTCCTGCATGTAATGCGATACAAATAGTCATAATGAAATAAAATGGTTGCATTTGTATTCTTCTCTTTTTATATATAATAGCGGGAAAGTGGCAGCAAAATAAGTGGACAGTTAAACCTTAATTACACCTTAAATATATAAGGTTTAAGATCTGGTGCACCTTTATATTGAAAATAAAGTAATCAGAATTTATTGATCAATTACAGAATTTTTATTTCTATTTTTTTTTTTTTTTTTTTTTTTCAAGTGGGAACATCTAATCTGATTATATAATGAAAATTGAAAGCTTTTACTTTTTCTTTCTACTTCTTTCAATAATGCCATGTCAACTCTTCAAAGCCCACATTTTATAATAGTATTAATTGTTAGAATTATATGCCCTCAAAAACCAATTCTATGAATTTTATTTTATAATAAATTTGTTCTTTCACATACATGATTATTAAAGGTATATTTATTATTTAAATGTGGCATGTGATGTCATCTTTGTAAAAAAATCATACTAATGGTTAAGGAACCAAATGCAGGGAGTAATGATTTTTCATAAACTTAAAATTGTTCTAGGCTGTGGATATTAATAGAATATCAACACTAGAGCCTACACTTGTTGTGCTTCTATATGATAGGATGATTTACTCCATCATTGAGGTAGTGACTTTAAGCAGACAAGTGGGTGTAATGTAACAAGTACATACACTGAACTGGATCTGATTAAGAACACCTTGTGGGTTGATCACTGTTGGTTAAAAGGTTGTTCTATCACAATTTTCCTATTGTCCTCAAACATGAGAGGTTTACATATATTTATTTATTATGCACATAACTTTGACAATGTCAACCAGTGATGCTCATTTAAAGGCTATATACGGACATGTTGGGTTATATGTATAATGAGTAAAATATGTTAATGCTTAACAATGGATTCACCAGTCTCTAAATGAGATAGTATATTCAGTTGATTTTCATAATGGTATTGGACTCAAAACAAAACCGGCCGGTGACATTTTTCAAAGTGTTTTCATATATATATATATATATATATATATATATATATATATATATATATATATATATATATATCTATTTATAAAGAGTTTTTGAAAATTATTTTGGAGTCCAAGGGAATTATGAATTCAAGAAATTAAAGGGTTACATAAGCTAGGGACATAACAGTGATATTAATCCAGTCCTAGTGGCTCATGTGGAATATAATATGGTGGAAGGACATATAGATATAAAGTTGTAAGTAAAGGGACTTCACTTGTTATTCTCTAATCTTCAGGGGTCAATTGCAATGTGTTGATGGACATTATTGTAATTTATAGAAGTTCAATATATTATCTTGATATGATTAAGATAATCTATACTATAATGTAAAACCGAAACTTTTTTTACTTTTTGTTCTTTCAGTTAACTTCATTGAATTTTGACACATAAGCTTTTAATTTAAATCTCCACAATTTTACACATCATTACTATTTTTTAAAAATATTTTTTTCACATTTATTTTCGCTAACCTTTCCCGATTCCTTTTTACGTTTTGTTTCTCACTTCTCTTTGACCTATGGTGTAGTACACCCCTCCCACCTGGTCCTCCCTCAACTCCTACTCACCTCCAAATACCTAAACCACGCCGAAGGTTTTGTATTGCATCTACAACCCTCAGGGGCTGCGCCAAACGTCGGTAAGCAACCCAACTTATTTTGATGGGCTGCTGCGAGATGTTTAATATTATTGGATACATTGAAAATTTTAAGAGGCGTTCAACATAATTTTGAATTTGAATTTGAATGGATTGGCTCTTCAACCTTCATTTGATTCTGATGGCCGGCATAGGCGAACAATTATAACTTTGTCTTAATTTTTGTCTTTTCTAGATGCTAACAATCCTCCTTTTTCTATTAGATATTAATATATAATATCACTGGTTCAAACAACTGAATAAGCAAAATATAAGTCACCGCTTTGTAAACAAGGATTGTGCATTTGTGTTTTGTGGTGATTTTGTTTTGTTATGGTGTTAAAGGTTATATTCATGATGGAGAACAGGTGTTTGACATATGGCTTATATGGAGAGTTCTCTTCACTAGGTTATGGTATTCTGTTGAAAGTTTGCTTTGTTATGATTCTAAGTTTTCTGTATTGATATAGATTAGATGTTTGACATAATGTTTAGCTGGCGGGTCTTCTATGGCTTAGCATGTAGTTAGGCTGCATTTTGTTACACACCCTATAGACTTTTTTGGTCTTTACATATATATTTTGTGAAATTCATAAAATAGAATTATCTTCCCACTAAAAAAAAAAAGAGTGTCCCCTTTGATATTAGAGTATAACTAAAACTCTACTATCTATTAATCCACTTTTACATGATTTTATATATTAATAGTTTAGTACTATATTTATATTTGATACTAGAATTTAACTAAAACTCTATGGTGTGTTTGGATTGAGTATTTAGAGTCGGAATTTGGTGAGGTGGCCGAAAGGCAATACTTTTTGTATGTGATATAAAGGGTGAGAAAGATAACTTTCGAAGGGGACTCTAAAGGCGTGTGGCTGGTGCTACAAAACAGAGAAGTAGAGACCCTGTGGTTGATCACATACTGCATGATTTTTTTATTTTATTTTTTGTAAAGAGATAGAACATACAGTATGATGCGAGAGCCATGCTTTAATTTTTCAATGAGTACAATTTCAACTTGATTCCACATAATAATGTAGCTAAGTCTATAGCAAAGTTATCAACAAACTCTGGTTTAGAATGGAGTTGACTCTTTCTCTAAAACTGTTGTAAAACTTTACAAAATGATTTATAATACAAAGTCACTATCCTTAACTTTTCTTCCCCACCAATTTAGTTCATAAACTTTGGTATTGCTGCAAATAGGCTCTTTATGTCCATTCTTATTTTAATTTTTTTTTCACCAATTCATTAAAAAATGAAAAGGAATGGGTCTTAATGCAACAATATAAAATTTTAGAGGGTTCTAATGCATTTTTTTATTTTTTTTTAACAAAAAAGTTAAAAGGGAGTGTTAATACATTTTACCCTTCTTTAAATATCAAATTTAGTAGATTTCCCGTGTATCGCACGGGTTTGCGACTAGTTAAAGAATTATTTTCAAAGAGTTTCAAAGTAAGTCAATAACCTTCAAAAGATATTGACTTATCCTACTACTGAAGATAGAGATCCCTAAGGATCCCACGTTAAAATTTTTCTCGAGGGTTTTTACTATGGATATATAAATAAGAAATATCACGTTAGTAGTTGGCCATCAGAACTATTGTGATATTTTGCAGCCATTAGAAAAACTCTAACAGAAACAGAGAGAGAGACGTGAATATCTTGGGAGGCAACACATTTGGGTTGCTAGAAGAGGCTTACACTTGGGTTATTAAGAAGAGACTTACTTGGGTTGCTGAAAAGGTATGCTTATTATTTTAAAGTCCATGATTATGTGGTGTAACGATTCTTGAATGAAACATAAAATTGCTTCCGCAAACTAACATTAATTGTAATATATATATATACAATAACGGTTGTGTCGTAGAAGTTGTGGATGTGACAAACATCTATATTCTCTTACGCAGGGTGACTACCCTTTATTAAAACTTGAATAAATTACATATTCTTAATTTCCCCTTATAAGTGATGGTTTCAAATTAAAACTTAAATTTTAAACCATGAATCTTTTAAATAATTTCAATTCACACTTTCAATGAGTAGATTGTAAACAAAAAAGTAATAGAAATTCGAATAAGTTGTGAAGTTTTATAATAAAACCTAGTTAAGCATAAAAATTCATGCCATGTGAAACTAAATCACATTTGTTATTCATGATATGATAATTGTAAAATTATATAATAATCATCCATTTAATTATTGTTATAAAAAAAATTTAGAATAAATTTACTTATTATATAAACTCATGTCCAAATCATATCATATCATATACTATCTAATAAAAGTTATTGTGTCCTACTTGCTACGGTTACACCAAGTGGACGCCCTGTCCTTTTTCTTTTTCTTTTTTCTTTTATAAAAACTTTCAATCTTTTACTCTTTATGCCATATGGCCCCAATATAAATGCATTAAAATAATTAACATATAATGCTATAAGTGAAACTCTCTTAGATTAGCTAGTAGACACCAGCAATTGGGCCATGCATGAATGAGCTTAATTCCTCAATGCCTTTCAAGACTACCGTTAGATCTACTATTACAAAGTAATTCCCTTCTGACTAAAGAAGGTTGCTCTCCCTACTTCTGAGTTAATTAATTAATTATTTTTTTAACCAAAAACTGAAAACTTGTATTAAGATTGCATACGACCTACATCATACCTTACACTTCCAATTTGGTGATGAAAAGTTTGATTCAAGTATTTTTTTCGAACATCTTAAGGGAGAAAATAATCACTTACAACCATACATTAAACAGATGACTAAATTAGTCCAATGTTGGTGTTGGGAAACAAAATGTAAAGTAAGGAAAAGGTAGAATTAAGCAGACCTTAACCAAGATGTGGGCCACTATTTGGGTACTCATTTACTCTGCCTCAAACTGCAACAAACAAACTCCACTAATAACTTATTACTTTTTTTTTTTTTTTTTGATAAAAAAGAGTAGAAATTTTATTGAAGAAACCAGCAAATACAAGCAAAAACAAACATTTACAGATAACCCTGTATTTCAACAGGAAACTCCTCAATCCAAACCTTCTCCCAGAACACAGAGAGGAGTGATTAACTAGAGCAATCACAGCCTGATTAGACTCATTGGACACAGACGACTCCATAAACCGGCGAAATTGTTACTGCAACATAATGATGTCTTCCATCCACAAATCGGCAACAGTTTTTTCCTAAGCTCCGCCCGATAAATGCAAGCCCGAATGAACAGAAGGCCCCACCAAAGCGACGTCCAGAAAACCCAGCTCCACTGCAAATTTTAAGGCCTGTAAAATTGCACCAACCCCCCCGAGGAAGTGCCATTAACTGACCCACACACCTCGCCAAAACCCAACCTCCATAATCACGGATCAAAACTCCAAACCTCCAAGCCTTGGAAGAGCGATTCTACCCCACAGCTCAATTCACCTTATACCATCCCTCCAAAGGTGGCTTCCATGGCACAACAAACTCATAGCTTCTACACCATCATCAACCACACCAGATATAGAACCCTATAAGTTAGACCCACTATGATAACCATGATGCAGATTCCTGGCCCTTTCCACCACCGCAATTGGGTTATGAGTGCCTTTTTCATGAACCACCCAGTTTATCTGCTCCCATATAAAGAAAGCAATACAACAAAAAAGTTGGAAATCCTCCATCTTCAATCTCGCCTGAGCACACGTAATAAGATCGAAAAAATAATATATAGAACGATCCCACTTCTGCAAACTCAGATTTGATTGCAACCACACATCATTCGCCGCCCGACAGGACCAAACCACATGCGAGACAAATTCCACCTCTTGTTTGCAACAGAAACACAGCCCCTCCATCCTCATATGTCGACGCCATAACAGCTCATAAGTAGGCAGAATACCCAAACAGGCTTTCTAAATAAAAATCTTGACTTTAGGAGGAAGGGATAATGACCATAGAAATTTCCAGAATTTCCTCTCCTTGCCAAAAGTCGAACTCTCACCTTCCTGACTCTAAGCTCTCTAATGCTCTTGAATAAAGTAAGCACTTTTTACCGTGAAAAGCCTCGACTTTGTTCCATCCCAAAATAAACGGTCAGGTCTTGATCTAAAAGAAAGTGGAATAGAACAAATCACCTTAGCTTCCCAGGGAGAAAAAAGCTCATGAACCATATATCCTTATCCCATGACCGAGTGGCATCATTGATTAACAATGAGACTCGCTCATCATCATCCAACACATCCTGAGCCGAGAAACAACGAAAAGAGTGGGACACTGGAAGCCACGGATCATCTATAATCCTCACCTGTCTGCCATTCCCTATATGCCACATCAACCCCATCTTCAACACATTGCGGGCCGAAGCAATACTTCTCCAAGCATAAGAGGACCTATGCCCCGACTTAGCCTCCATAAAAGTAGTCCCCGAGAAATACTTAGCCTTAAATACACGGCAAAAAAGAGAATCTGTTTGTTGAATTAACCTCCATCCCTGTTTTGCTAGTAAGGCTTGATTAAACATCCTGAGATCCCTAAACCCCAACCCACCAGCTTCTTTACACAAGCAAAGCTGACTCCACCGAATCCAGTGAGCCCTTTTTTTCTTATCATGCTGACCCCACCAAAAATTACTAAACATATTATTCAGATCATTACACAACCCATCAGGCAGCCGAAAACAACTCATTGTGTAAGTAGGGATAGATTGTGGCATTGTGCCACAGCCTTAATCAACACTTCTCTTCCACCATGAGAAAGAAATTTTTCTTTCCACCCATTAATTTTTTTCCACACCCGCCCCTTAAGCTCCCCAAAAGAAGTAGATTTAGAACGCCCAACAAACGACGTTAAACCCAAATAATTCTCATGATTCTTGATCATAGGAACTTGGAAAACTCCTTGAATCCATTGAGGTATTTTTTGTAAAAAAGATGGAAGTCTTAGCTTGATTAAGCTTTTGACCAAAAACCTCTTCATAAAGTTGTAGAATATATCTCACTGCCTCACAATTACCCAAAGTAGCTTGGCAAAAAAGAAGGGAATCATCTGCAAAGAAAATATGTGAAATTTTTGGACCACCCCTACTTGCAGCAACACCAGTTATTCTTCTCTCCCTCACAGCTTTTTTAAGCAAGAAAGAAAGACCCTCGGCACACAATAAGAAAATATAAGGGGACAAAGAATCCCCTTGACGAATACCCCGAGACACTTGGAAGAAACCACATTGCTCACCATTAATTAAGACTGAATATGATGCTGTATTAATACACATCATGATCAACTTAATCCATGCTTCTGCAAAACCCAACCTACACATTATCTCCTCCACAAAAACCCACTCCACCTTATCATAAGCCTTACTCATGTCAAGCTTGATCGCCATTTGACCTAGTCGACCCCTTCGCTTTAAACTCATAGAGTGCATTACTTCAAACGCCACCAACACATTATCAATAATAAGATGGCCTGGAACAAAGGCACTTTGAGACTCTGAGACAACCAAAGGCAACACCCTCTTCAACCTATTTGCCAAAATCTTTGAGACAATCTTATAAATAACATTACACAAAGATATTGGCCTAAAATCAGAGATTTTTTCTGGATTTTTTATTTTTGGAACAAGAGCAATATGGGTATAGTTAATCTTCCGAAGCATGTAACCAGAATGTAAAATAGAAAGAACAGCATGAGTTACCTCAAGGCCAACAATCTCCCAATAAGTTTGGTAAAAAATAGCAGACATACCATCTGAACTAGGAGCCTTAGTGGGATACATTTGCTTAAGAGACTGAGAGACCTCAGAGGAGGTAAAATCTTTAAGAAGCTAATTGTTCAAATCTTCATTAATCACCCCTTCCATTCCTTCCAAGCAACCCAAAATTGAAGACACTTGTGGATTAGAAGAAGTAAATTTTTTTTTGAAAATAATCAATAGCTACACCAGTAGCTCTTGATTTTTCAATCTGCCACACCCCATGCTCATCTCAAATACCCTTTATAAAATTGTGCTACCTCCTTTCATTGCAAAGTGCATGAAAAAATTTTGTATTCTTGTCACCCTCCCTCATCCAAGACACTCTAGAACGTTGCCTCCAATAAAACTCCTCTTTCTCTAAACGACCATTAAGTTCATCTTAAGTCTTCCTTATATCAGAAGAGTCACAACCAGGGAACTCATTTAACAAATTCTGAAGCTACTCCCTCTTATCTTTTATGGGTTTTGCTAAAGACCCAAACTTGACCTTACTCCAAGCAATAAGAGAACCTCGACACCCTTTTAATTTCTTAACAACTTGAAACATTGGGCTACCCTCCGACACTTCCGAATTCCAGGCCTGATCAATCACACCCTTGCACTCCTCTTCCATTGTCCACATAGCTCTGAATCGGAACACTCGCTTTCGCTTCCTAATTGTTGGTGAACAGGAAAAGAAAGAATCACAGGCAATGATCTGAATTCTGCATAGCAAGATGAGAAACACACTCCATCATACCTGTCCAACCAAGAGGCCGAAGCCAAGACTCTGTCAAGTCGAGCAATAACAAAATCAGCATCATCACGTTTTGCTTCTCTCTTATTTCTCCAAGTAAACGGTTGCCCATCAAATCCTAAATCATGAAGTTCAAAATGCACAACAACATCACGAAAGTCTTCAATTTGCCAACCCGGACGAGAACCCCACCCCCACCTCTCACTGTTGTCTAAAATTTCATTAAAATCTCCCATACAAACCCAAGGCTCCGAACTGAGAGAACTCAAATGCTTCAGTAAAGCCCAAGATTCTTTATGCTTATGGGTTTTCGGATTACCATAGAAACCTGTCAAACGGAAACCCTTACCTGTACTCTTCTCTGCAACCCCAGCATCAATATGATTTCTTGAATACGTGGATATAGCCAATTCCACTTGGTCAGACCATAACATTGCCAAACCACCCCCTGTGTGAAAACGTTGCACACAAAAAGCTCATGACAGCTTCAACTTCACTCTTAAAAACCCAATTCCAATTTTTTAGAAAGAAACAAAACTGAGGGAACTTGTTCCTTATTAAGGAGTAACTCACGAACTGTACAAGGGTTCCCAAGCCCCCTACAATTCCGACATAACAGCCTCATTGGTCCCGACGAGGCTGGGTAGCAGCCTCCACCGATAAAGAAAAGGTTGAATCATCACTATCAACAGAAACCTTGAGTCGTTTGGTAACTAAAGCATTTTGAGACACCACACACAAATCCCCCACACGTTTAGAACCTTCCACCGTGGAACCAAAAACATTCCCCTTCTCACATGCCAATCTCTTCCAAAACTTCTTTCCATTTTTTGTTCCTTTGTTTGGTATTGCACTAGAAGCTTCCCGAGCCACCTGATGCATGTCATCCCCACGTGGCAACTCAGCATGTGATGGATGATTAGATGACCCCACGTCAACAGCCCCATGCAACTTAACTTTCGCAAGAATAGCACTATCTTCGGTGGCAGAATTGTCTGGTTGTTGAGTGGAAACAGGGATAGCAGATAACCCATCTAATTGTTTGGCCCCCACCACATCAGAAACCAACTTATCCTTATCTCTAGTGACAATCATAACAGAAGATTGTTGTTCCAAGTTCAAAGACTGCGCCTATGAAGCACGGGTACGATTTCGGGTACGGGTAAGGTACGGTGGTACTCCAATTCCTAAAAAACTAGGGTACGGGTACAGGTACGGCGGGGTATTTTTTTATTATATATTTTTATATATTATTATTATATATTTTATTTATATATTTATATATATATATATTTTTTTACATATATTTTTAAATATATGTAAACTTAAAAACAAATATGGATAATAAGATACATACATTGCCATTGAATTGTCTTTATATTACAAACCAACATTCAAAAGAGTAAATGCAATAAGTGTTCAACATTCAAAAGAGTAGCCATTAAAGCAGAAAAGCTGTAGTATCAAAAAAAAAGAAAAAAGAAAAGAAAAGCTGTAAAAAGAGAAAGTGAGAGAGAGAGACTCACGACTGGAGCTGCGGAAGGAAGAAGTAGAGCAGAGCAGAGCAGATCCCCTTCCGTTTACCGAGAGCAGAGACAGACGGAGAGCAAGAGCAGAGACACAGAGACAGAGCAGAGCAGAGACAGAGAGAGCAGAGACCGAGCTCACCGGCGGTGGAGGAAGTGAGAGACAGAGAGTAGAGGAGAGAGAATCGGGAGCAGAGACCAAGCGGCGTGAGATCGAGTGGCTGAGAAAGGTGAGGGAGAAGATATTTAAGTTTGAGATTTACGCTAAACGGCGGCGTTTTGGCTCGCCCCGTACCGGACCCGTACCAAAACCGTACCGGAAATTTTTTTTTTTTGGCCGAAATCGGGTACGCCTGGGGTACACATGCAGCGGTACCCCGACGGTATACGTACCCACGACGTACCCGGTACCGGTACAGCGCCCATTTTGCCGTACCGGTGCTTCCTAGGACTGCGCCTTCATAGGATTCCTAGTAACTGCTTTTTCTCCAACAACCAACTTCACCCCCACACCACAATCTTTATCCACGCACATAGGAGATAGGCCCGGATGAGTTGGCAAAATGGGCTCCTAATTCTGCGCAATTTTCTCACGTGCACTCCTAGAGCTACTTCCCACAAAATCAGGACGGCGGTTATTTTCAAATTTTGAAAATTTTCCCCTTCCAACTCCACGAGGTGGCAGCGGTAAAGATTGTTGTGATATGCTCCGACCACCGCCTACTGCATTCCGCCGTGGGCCCACATCAGAATCCCGGAGCCATGAACCATATTGCTTCGTCATCTCCAGACTACTACTACTCCTACTAAGCTTTGAATTACAGTCCCGTTCCAAATGGCCAATAATACCACAAGAAAAACACAACCAAGGCAATCTTTCATATTTGAAAGACACCCACATCTGGCCAATTGAACTAAATGTAACCAAACGACCCCGCGGAATCGGTTTGGTGATGTCCAGAGTAATACATACACGTAAAAATGGCCCCAGCCAACTTCATTCTCAGGGACATCGACTTCTTCAACCTTCCCAAAAGCTACTCGTTCTCCAGTTTGCTTCGTCATATAGAAAAGAGGAACTCCATGGAACTGAACCCAAGGAGCCAAGATTAAACCCATCAAAAACTTTCAGCAACAATAAACAATTGTCAAATAACCAAGGAGCACCCTTCATGACTCTACAACGTTCATAATCATTCTGAAACTGAAAAACAAACAGGTTTTTTCCAATGTCATGAGCCGTGGTCCCCCGAGCCCCACCCCACAGTCTCAACATCGTTGATTTCAGCGCGCCTTTATTGAAAAACTTGTAAGACAACAGCTTCCCCAACAGACAGTGCGCACCAATGACCTCCGAATTCCCCATAGCATCATCTTCTATCGTGAATCCTGGTCCTTCATCTTTAGTAAGCGAAAATTTCTTTAGATACTTACTAATAACTTATTACTAATAAGCCTAACAATTGCAATTACAATTACAAACAAAAAGCTTAGACTCACCAATTGTTTGTAACTATATATATTGCATATGACAAACAAATACGAAATTAACTGATGAAGGAGGCATAGATTTGCATCAAGGCTGTATCTTTGTAATGATTGGAAATTTTGAATATTCTAGAGGGAATAGGATTTCAAAACTTTTTGACTTTTGACCTCATGAAATTCCATCACATAAGCTTTTATTTTTTTAATTAATTTTTAATTAAAACCATCCCTTAGAATCTTGACAGATTATATTTTTCTTTAAAATAAGGAATATATAATTTCATATATAACTACAATCATATTAAATGGAGAATGCTAGATTATATAGTTGGCCTTATATATATTATATATAACATAATAATAATAAATGCTTATTAATATTTATCATAATAATCAAATTTAATATTTAGATAAAAAATATTAAGAAGAGAAACAATCATATTATGTTAAACAAATAAATGAAACTTAATGTATATATATATTTATAGTTACTGTTCATCTCTTCAATTTCCCAAATAGTTATAAGACATTATTAAATTTTGATGCTAGCGTGCCTTATATATCCACAAGGGCCAGGGGAAAGTATGAACATTAGGGTAGAAAAAAATGTAATTTGCACATTACAGGTACCTACACAGTTTTTGCGCATAAATCATCTTCATCTTTATTGTCGAAGTACGAAATTGTCACATTTCAAGGCAGAGATGAGATTTGTACACAGATTATACAAAATGCAAAATTATTATTATTATTTTTTTTAATTGTAGTTAAGGGGGACTCAACACCTAGGTCTAAACTACCCATAAGGAGGCGGATATGACTAAGCCATATGGCTTTAAATTTCTACAAGATTAGGTTAGAAGCTTTACAATTCAACATATAACTGTTTTGCTAAAGTCAGCAGATCGAATTGGTAAGATTCAATCCACAACGGATTGGACACAGGGAGTTCCAAAGTGGATTTTGAAACAGTAAATTATAGGCTTATAGCTGTCGGCTAAACATGGAATAAAAGAATTATTCTCAACTTAGTTGCCACTAACAACTCTCACCAAAGTATAAGCATTTGAGTTTAGAAATCTTTGACTGGATATATTACCTACTTGCCGCTAACAACTCTCACCGTTTTGGTACAACTACTACTCCTTTTAACCATTTTCTCTATTTTTTATTCTACGATCGAGTCTTTTTCATCATGGAGTAATATTACTCTATCAGACAACCAAGTTGGCTATTTTAAAACACCCTTTCTTAGATTTAAAACATAACAAAACCAAATGACTCCAAGGGGGCCTATCATTTAATTAGTCTCTATATTGAAGGGGTTAACTCAAAACAGATTCCTTAGTAAATGAAATAAATCTGAAGTTTCTAGTTCTAGACAATAAAATCGATCATATAATAACTAAGTTTAAATAATTAATTTAATTAGCAACACCAATTAATTTGTTACTGAAAATCCTATTGGACACATAATAAGATAATTAACGTAACTTTTATTTAATTTGTAGAGTATAGAGGAATGTCAAATTCTGATTCCATCTCTAACTATTTCTTTGTTATTGATTTTTTTTTTTTTTTTTTTGAATTTTTAGTTTATGCTTTAACCCCCTCAAATTTAAATCTTAATTTTGTCTATGCATATGATTTGAATGACTCTATACCGAATGAATTTTCTGGCTATAACACTAGACATAGCCAATCACATACCAAGGCGCTGGATAATGCCATGAGTAGCTTCATGTTTAGCTTTTTGAGGAGAATCTATGGGAGACCCTATACCTGAATTTAGTCGAGAAAATTGCAAGGTACATTACACAAATGCTAGGTGCTTTCCAGCGAGGATAAAATGGTTATCTACGTAATTCCAACAAAGAAAAAACTAAACAAAAGAGTCAATTGGAGATATAAAACGTAAAAGAAGTTATATATAATAATCCACAGACCCATCAATCAGACCACAAATATAATTGATAGGTAATCATCCTAGAACTAATTTTTACATAAAATAAATTAAATAAAAGGGGGAGCACAAATAAGAGCAAACTACCAGCTTCTAGTTTGACAACTTATAAAGGCCAAAGTTTCAATTTATCTGTGTTTATCATTGATTGGCCCAAGTAACAAACTTTAATTTTATCACATTCAACTAGTCCAATTTAATTAATTTCAAAGCACATGGTAAGTGGTTAAAGAATATTTCGCCCATCAAAAAGAAAATTGGTTACAATCGAAGACTTACGACTTAACAAGTATTTATATATAATTATTGTACAGAGAACCATATACCTACTCTATGTTTCCTATCTATATAAAGACATGCTTCCCATGCAACATTTCTCAATCCTCTTCCCAAACAAATTATATAGAACATAAGAGAAAGTAAGCCTAAAATATGATGAGAGTTTACTTTGTAACTATTGCCCTCTTCGCTTTGGCATTGTCTCTTGCCTCTGCCTCTGACCCTGATCCCGTGCAGGACTTCTGTGTTGCACTTGACGACCCAAAGTCAGCTGGTACGTACACACTTTTCTTTTATTTCATGTTTATCCATTATTGTAGGTATTTTAACAATATACTTTAATGAAAATATTGGTTGAAGAAGTATTTATCATTTTTAAGGTGTTTGTTTTATATATGATGATAACAAAAACTTTCTTTCATACAGTGTTTGTGAATGGAAAGTTCTGCAAGGATCCAAAGCTTGCCAAAGCTGAAGATTTCTTCTTTAAGGGATTGGACATTCCTGGGAACACTGATAATAGAGTTGGGTCAAATGTCACTACTGTGAATGTGGACCAAATACCAGGCCTCAATACTCTTGGTATATCCGTTGTTCGAATCGATTATGCACCATATGGACAAAATCCTCCCCACACTCACCCTCGTGCCACTGAAATTCTAGTAGTCTTAGAGGGTACTCTCTACGTTGGATTTGTAACATCGAACCCTGAAAATCGCTTCTTCAGCAAAGTCCTAAACAAGGGGGATGTGTTTGTTTTTCCGATTGGTCTCATTCACTTCCAATTCAATGTGGGAAAAACCAATGCAGTTGCTTTTGCTGCTCTAAGCAGCCAAAATCCAGGTGTAATCACAATAGCAGATGCTGTTTTTGGATCGAATCCTCCCATTAATCCTGATGTTCTTGCCAAGGCCTTCGCACTCGACCAGAAAGTGGTTGAAAATCTTCAGAAGGTGTTCAAGAAGAATGGGAATTAGAAAAAACATTTGAAAGTGCCATGAAGAACTTGCAATGTTTGCTATGTTTACCTTATCCAATCATAACTAGAATAAAATAAAATGGTTGCTTATGTAGCTCTCTTTGGGCGGATTTGAGATATATATGATGTTGACATTTGTTAAGCACCTCTCACTCATTAGTCAGTCGATTTTTAATAATAAAATAATTTTAAATAATGAATTGGTTGGAGGTTAGCTAAGGTTGACTTATGCTCAACTATATATGATTAAAAAAGGAAAAAAAAAAAAAAGTAATCGACTTGAACAAATCCATTTTCCACTCGGATACACTATCCATGTGGACTGTCTCTCAGATTTTATGCTAGTGTCACTTTTATTTATTTATTTATTTTGCTTAGAACTTGTGAGCCACAAGATTTTTGTCTGCTAGTTTCACATTATATTATATGTGAGTAGTTATAACTTATAAGACTATTATAATTTGAATTAGTTATAGATCAAAATGAAGCTGTCCTAGCATCAACAACCACAATTCCACAAACTAACAAGGTAAATCTACACATAAAACTAAAAACTTCATCCATTATGGTAATTAGACATACGAAATCTACAGGAATTAATTTCTTCTAAATCAAAATATTTTATGTGTCTCTCTTTAAGCTTTAAAACTCCGTGAATCAATCGCGCAATGACAATTCCAAAATCGGGGCCCCAATTAGAGAAAAAAAACTTTACAGGGTATGTGTAATTGATAGATCTACAAGGAAGCCGCCCTGTAGTTTAGGGAAAAATATAGTTGAATGAAAGTGAAAGTTAAACCATTTCAAAATATTAATTTGACCCTTCAAGGTAAAACGTAAAGAGATTTTGCAAATGAAAAGACAGGTTGAAGAGAAATTTACAAGTATATATGGCTCACGGCACTTACCTTTCTTTGTTTTGTATTCAATCGAACTTTCCTAATGTTTCATTCCAAAAAATAAAAAACTTTCCTAATGTTAGAACAACTTGTAAAGGCCAGATGAGAACTCCAGCCTTTCCCATAGTCAAAAACCATTTTACTCAAGATACGCAACAACATGCAATTAGTTGCCTTCGCTTGTCCATTGCCTTGAGGGTAATAAGGCGTAGATCTGCGATGCTTGATTCGATAATGTTCCAAGACTTCTCTAACACTTTTATTAACAAAAAGGGTGCCATTATCACTAATGATTTTGTGAGGAATGCCAAACCTTGTGATAATGTGTTCGCATATAAAGTTAGCCATGGCTGCACCAGTGGCCTTACAAAGGGGAATGACCTCAACCCACTTTGAAAAATATTCAGTAGTTACCAAGATCCAAATGTACCCACTGGAAGGTGGATTAATCGGGCCAATGAGATCTAGCCCCCAAGTGTGGAAAGGCCGTGGTGTTGCCTCTGCAGACTGGTTGGATGTGTGTGAATGAGATTAGCTTGAAGTTGGCAAGTGTGACAAGACTTTACAAAGTCTGCCGTGTCTTTCTTCATAGTTGGCCAATAATAACCAAGAGTCAACAACAGCTAGTATAGTCTCTTTTTACCTTGATGCTCTCCACACTCTCCGGAATGGGCTTCCTTCATCACTGTTTGAGATTCGGCCAAGCTGAGGCATCTTAAGGGGTCACCGTGGAATCCCTTCCGAAATAATATGCCTCCTTCCACAAAATATCTTGTGGCCAACTTCTTGAGCTGAATTGCTGCTTAGCTAGTCTGCGGCAGAATGTTCTCAATGAGGTATTCAAGGAAAGGAGTGCGCCAATCGTTGGAAACAAATGTTGCATAGACCTGATCAGACTCATGCTGGTGCTAACAAAATGAGCACTGCTCTTGTAGATTGGCTGCCTCTTTACTTATGTTAGGCCAAAAATAACCCAGACGTTGGAGTCTACGGTAAAGGCTCACCCCATCTCTGAATTCATAAGACCTCTCATGGACTTCTGTGAGTTTCCTTGCTGCCTCTTTGAGGTTCACACATCTTGCCAAGACACCTCTAGGTAATCTACGGTAGAGATCACCAGTAATTAACACATAATCCTTGAGTATTTTCAGGTCTGCCACGCCTTCAGGTGACATAAGTTTGGCTTTTATAGGCGTTCTCCAATCCTCAACATCAAGGTTTTGTTCTTCAAATTCTTCTTTCAGCAGATTAGTGATAGGCACGTTTCTCTTGTTGATGGTGACATCCACTTTTGGCCCTTCAAATGAAATTTGGGAACCTAAGGTTGCAAGCGCGTCCATATAACGATTCCCGTATCTCAAGGCATGAGAGATCTCAAAAGTATTAAACTTTTCTTCTAATTTTTGGGCTAAAGCACAGTATGGTGCCAATGATGGTTCCTTGAGTGAAAACTCACCTTTGGTCTGGCAGATTATAAGGTTGGAGTCTCCAATCACCCGTAGATGCTTTATCCCTATCTCATGGGCAATGGCCAACCCGGTTATGTAGGCTTCATATTCTGATGCATTGTTGGAGCATGAGAAATCAAGTTTGAAAGACTTAGCTATAGCCTCTCCATCTTCTCTAATCAGCACAATCCCAGGGGCAATGGCCAACCCGGTTATGTAGGCTTCATATTCTGATGCATTGTTGGAGCATGAGAAATCAAGTTTGAAAGACTTAGCTATAGCCTCTCCATCTTCTCTAATCAGCACAATACCAGCTCCACTTGAGTTAGATGTTGAAGAACCATCAAATTTCAGCGTCCATATAGAGTCTACCAGATCTGCCAGAAGTGCTTCTCCTACTCCTCCCGGTACTTCGTGTGAGATTGATGAACTATCCTCTCCCGGGAATTGTGCAAAGAGATCCGCTATGGCTTGTTTCTTAATTGTTGTAGGAGTTTCAGTGATTATCTCATATTGAGACAATTGCAAGAGCCACTGAGCTAGTCTACCAGAGAGGACCGGCTTGTGCAGTAGACTCCTAATTGGGTGGGACTTAGTCATCAACTGAATTTTATGGGCCAAGAAGTAGTGCCGTAAACGCTGTGAGGCATATATCAAGGCCAAACATGCTCGCTCAGCCCCCGAGTACCTTGTTTCAGCATCTCTAAGTGCACGGCTGACATAATAAACTAGCTTTTCGGTCCCATTTTCATCTTCTTGTGTCACTAATGCCCGATTGCTTCACTATTGGAAGCCAAGTACAAACGCAAGGGTCTGCCAGCAACTGAAGCACATACGGTGGGGAGCTTGGTCATGATCACTTGGATCTTTTCAAATGCTTGCTGGCATGCTGTGGACCAAACAAAAGGAGCCCCCTTTTTCATTAAAGGCGTGAATATGGATGTTACTGTTGCTAAACCAGGAATAAACCTCCTAATGTGAGACAATCTTTCTAAAAAACTCTTCAATTCCTTGTGAAAAGTTGGTGCCTTCATGGTAGCTATGGCAAACGCCTTTGCTGGATCAACATCAATTCCATGGTTGTGGACCAAAAAACCCAGAATTTTTCGGCAGACATCCCAAAAGCACACTTGAGTGGATTCATCTTAAGTTTATAGAGCCGGCATCTATCAAACACCTTTCTCAAAGTTTCAAAATGATCTTCTTTTTTCTTAGACTTCACCACAATATCATCCACGTAGTCTTCAATTTCCTTATGTATCATATCATGAAACATGGCTGTCATAGTCCTTTGGTAGGTTGCACCGGCATTTTTGATACCGAAAGGCATGACAATATAATAAAAATTGCCAATTGGTGTGCGGAACGCAGTTTTTTCAGCATCTTTGGTGGACATGCGGATTTGATTGTAACCACTAAAACCATCCATGAAAGAAAACATGGCATGACTGGCGGCTGAATCAATCAACAAGTCCATGTTCGGAAGAGGAAATTCATCCTTAGGACATGCTTTATTAATATTGCTTTATTAAGATTGCTTTATCAACACAACATCTAATTTGCCCATTCTTCTTTTTGATCGGTACAATGTTTGATAGCCATCGTGGATGCTGTATCGGCTTAATGAAACCAGCAGCAAGTAATTTTTTCACTTCTTGTGTAATTTGGGCTTCTACTTCCGTGTGAAATGTTCTCATGGGCTACACCACAAGTCTGGTACTGGGCTCTACATTCAAGGAATGGGCTACCAATCCCGGATCTATCCCCGGCATCTCATCATAATCCCAAGCAAACACATCTTTATATTAATGCAGTAGATCAATCAAACATTTTCTCTCTTCAGCAGATAAAGACATGCTGATTGATACAGGCTTACTAACATCAGGATCATTACTTAAGTTAATTACCTCAAGTTCTTCTTTGGCGGACATCTTTGGTTCAGCTGTGGTGGACTTCTCTTACTTCACTGCCATAGATTCTTTTCGATCTACCACAACTTCTTCAGAATTTCGGGTTTTTGCCGTGGACTCTGGTTGATCTACCACAACTTCTTCAGAATTCCCAATCTGCTGTGTTAAATGGCATGAAGGTTGCAGACCACCCCCTTCAAGTGTGGGACCCTCTTGCTGTGGGCAATCAGGCCCCACGCACCTTTATAAGTGATAGACAATACGTCCATTTGGGAGTTGGACACGCACACATTGCAGTGGACTCCCAGCTTCGACCTCACGTTCCTTCCTTTTCTTTTTCCGTTCAAGCAGCTCCCATAGATCGACTTCAGGATCATCTTTAATATCTTTCCATGCAGGGAGTGGTGTCCCACATGGTCTCACAATTAATGGTTCTCCCGTAGATGCTAAGTCATCATAAAAAGCTGCTTCGACAAAATGAGCTTCAGTTTGATCAAAGGGAGAGGAATTTGTAGCAATACGGATTAGCTTTCCATTGAGTCTTCCCTTGACACACTGATGGTAAGTGGATAACACCAACTTGTATTTATGCAACCAAGGTCTACTGAGGAGTACATGATAAGGGGCTTCAGCATTCACAACATGAAATCGCGTGAGTGCCACAATCGGCCCCACGCTCAAGACTAGTTGTACATGCCCCATTGTGTATTCAGTCACTCCTCCAAATCTAGTTACTTCCATGGGAGACCCTTGGATCTTCTGTTGTAGTACATTTGCAGCTTGAAGAGTGCTTAGTGGAATGAGGTTTAGGCATAAACCAAGGTCCACCAGAGCACATCTGACTTGAACATCTTTCACTACCGCAGACAGATAAAGTGGACGTCTATGGTCAGGGTATTGAACTTCCATGTCTTCATCTGTGAAGGTTATGGCATTTGTGGTCTCCAAGAAGACACAGCTAGCATGAGCTTCTGCCGTGACGCAAGTGGCTCCAGATTCTGCGACTATTGTGATAAGTGCTTCTGTCGCAGAATTTCTAGCTACAAGTCCAAACCCCAGCTAATTGAATAATGACTTGAACTTTGGACTCTTTTGTAAGGTCCTAACAGCTGCTGGTACCAAAGAAGAACTTGCTGCGGCAAACTCTTCTACTTCCATGTCACTCACATTCCCGTGGATCACCACTGACACCACAGCCTTGCTCTTGTCCTTCTTGTAATTAGGAAAAGGTGTCTTGTGAACCTTCTGTTGCTCTTCTGAGAGTTGCAAAGTGCCATCTTGAATTTTACGGTTGACCTCCCATCTGAGGGTCCGGTAGTCTACCATGGGATGATGTACATATCTGTGGTAACGGCAATACTTAGGATCTTTCTGTTCTTCTGTGGTAGGTTGTTTGGTGATTTTGGAAGCTTAATCACCTGATCTTGGACCCATTTATCAAAAATGGCCATCATTTCCTCTACCGTGAAGGGCAGTGGAGGTGACTCTTCATAGACCTTTTCGGTTAAGTTCTTCCATTTGGTGCCGCTGGCTGTAGCTATGGTGGACACAATAAGAGTCTGCGGCAGACTCTTCTTATCCCTTTCTTTTTCAACTTGGGGCTTAATTGAGATGGCGGTCTTTTTAGCTTTTTGGAGTAGAGGGGCAAACCGTGTGATGTCTAAATTCTCCAAATGGGCATGAAACTTAGGCAGCATGTTATCAATGCACACTTCAACTAGTTCCCCCTCTTGATATTTCACATGACAATCTAAAGACACATCTCAAAAGCGGTGGATATACTTTACCAAATCTTCCCCAATCTGCTGCTTGGTGCCATGCAAACTGACAGGGTAATCTTTTCTTCAACATCGAAGTATTTGCTGCAGAAGTTCTCTACCATATCCTCCCAAGTTTTGATAGACCCTGTAGGCAGCACCGTATACCAAGTATATGCCCTGTCCACCAGGGATTTTGAGAACTCCCGTAGACAGAGATCGCCATGTGCAGCAAAGGGGCCCATGGAATCCAAGAACTTACTGATATGTTCCATAGTACTCCCCTTTCTACCATCAAATAGAGCAAAGGTAGGTGTGTCATTCTTCTCTGGGTAAGGCTCCTTCAAGAGTTCTATGGGATAAGGGGGTCTCCTCACAAAGTGTCTAGGCTCCTTAGGGAGCCTTTCTCTCTCCTACTTGAGTAGGTCTGCCACGTCAGACATGGTGACAAATGGTGTGTCATTCTTATTGTGAGACTCCCTTTCTTCATAGTTACGGTTGTCATTCTTGTTTTGGTGGTCCTCCTTGTTGCCATTGATCTCTTTTAGCTGCCTCAAAGACTCAGCAAGTTTCACTTGGGTCTGTTGCATTCCTTTGATCATTTCAAATATCAGTGCCATCTGCTGTGGTCCACCAACGGAGGTTTCTCCACCACCAAGAACTTGTCCGCCACCAAGAACTTGTCCACCACCCAAGGGATCCTCTCCCCCGGGCGTCTGTCCACCACCCTGGGCATGTGTCTCTCTCATGGCATGGCTATGACCTTGAGATTCTACTTCAATATGAGAATTAGCTACTGAGTTCTGTCTAGTAGACTTTTTAGGCAGCATGGTTGTAGCCCTCAAAGATCGTAGATCAGCTTCAAAAAGATAAAACGGGGGAAAATTTGCAACTCAACTCCCCAGTGGAGTCGCCAAAATGTAGGTGCTCAAAATTTCTGTTTTGATGGGCTGCGTATCAATCCATGAACAGGCTGGACATGGGCTGGATTTGTGTAAATGGGGATGTTGAGCCCAAAACTCTACATCAAGTTCGGTATATGACTTAATGGCTGATGGTGCTTTCCCTCTAGTACCTCTTGATCCACCGGGCCACGATTCTCACGTAGAGAGTTGCGATGGACGAGTAAAGTCAGTACCGTAGATCAGAATGAGTTAATAATCATAAATTTTACTTCTACCAAGACATTCAGTAACCACAACATACAGTGACAATAATACGTAAGGAATGCATTACAAACTTGTCTACAGGCAAAGAGAACCAATCCCGCAGACTGAAATTTAACACAACGAATTTAACTTCTTTAAGGATTTACAATGAGTGGCAGTAAATATAGTATGCATAATAAAAGATGAAGCTGAGGGGGTCAGTGCCGTAGACCAAGAAACTAAGCACAATGTACTTGGCTTCCTCTGTAACTTGCAAAAAATAGGAGCAGATCAAAGAAATATAATAAATCATGGAACTTAGGAGATTTGGGGAGTAGGAAGAGAATCATCTACTGTGTGCAAAAACGTACATGAGTCAGTACTATGGATTGGGTTAAGTGTTTGATGTAAGTATTTGGTGGGTGAGAATGAATCTTTCTGTTGTGGTAGACTAAAAGTATTTTTTGGTCTGTCGTAGACCTACGGGAAGTGTCCCGTAGACTCTTTCTAGTTATCTCTCTTCCTTGAGCTTTTGAAGTCAGCTCTTATGGGGGAGTTAATTTTAGTCTGAGATTTCACCAACCAGCCAACCAACCTATTCTTCCTCTTTCTCACCTCTATTTATAGTAGTGTTCATGCCTAATGGTTTCATTCATTATCCTCTTAATCATGAGAATCACTGTTTATCTGAGAAATAAAGGGTAGGATTTGACAAGAAAATCAGTTTAAGATCAAGATAATGGTTTTTTATCTGCTACAGATTTGATTTAATCTGTGGCAGACGGCTGATCTTTGGCTCATTTATGATGTTGGAGGTGATGAGCATTAAATGTTTGGCAATGGGCTGAAGCAATTAAACTGACTTGACTCACATACGTTTTGCATTAATTAAACTTGATCTTACCATTTTTGGCATTATCCCCCCAGCAGATTAATGCCTTTTCTATTGTGGCAGATCAAAGAAAAATTCAGTAAATTGATTCCCCTACCTCCAAACCGTTCTTCCTAAACTCCATGATGAGGATGAGCAATGACTACTAGAGTGCTGGGCTACGGTGGTCGTTGCCCTTGAGTGATGCTGACTTGGGCGGCCATGGCAGACTTCTTGGTCTTTTCGGCTCTTGTCTCATCTTCTCAATCACTTCTTGTTTCAGCTAGTGTTGCCGCAGATGGTTTTGTGGTGGAGTTCGTCGTAGACCAATGGACAATGGTGAGGACCAGCTACCTTCTTCATCATTTCTTGTTTCCATTGATGCTGCTGCAGACCATTTTTCTGGAAGCACATACCATGACTGCTGGTTAATGAAGAAAACCAGCACTTTCCCATAATTATGAAGTCTGGGAATTCGATTATTTCATCTTGGAAATGCACCCCTTCAATACCTCGAGCTCCGTGCCAAAAGAGGAGGGAAATGGGCATCACGTAGGAGCCATTTTTCCTCTCTTTTTCTGAATTATTTTGAACTTCCAAATGCTACTTTGGCAGACATGAATTTGGGATTTCAATGGGCTAGGTTCCTCTTTGGGCTTTGGGCCTAATTGATGGCTAGGAGCCATTCCTTTTATATTCTTGCTACCGCAGATCACTGGGCCTGGTGGGTTTCGGGCCTTTAAGTAAGTTTCTGAGGCCTTGGGCTTGGTCTATCGTGGACAGAAAAAAATGGGCCTCTACAGAAGCTTTACAATTCAACATATAACTGTATTGCTAAACTCAGCAGATCGAATTAGTAAGATTCCTTTGCTCTTCATCTCCTTTACAATGTGGAGGTCTAAGATTCTACAAAGTGGAGTTTCAAAGTGGATTTTGAAACAGTTAATTATAGGCTTATAGCTGTCGGCTAAACATGGAATAAAAGAATTATTCTCAACTTAGTTGCCACTAACAACTCTCACCAAAGTATAAGCATTTGAGTTTAGAAATCTTTGACTGGATATATTACCTACTTGCCGCTAACAACTCTCACCGTTTTGGTACAACTACTACTCCTTTTAACCATTTTCTCTATTTTTTATTCTACGATCGAGTCTTTTTCATCATGGAGTAATATTACTCTATCAGACAACCAAGTTGGCTATTTTAAAACACCCTTTCTTAGATTTAAAACATAACAAAACCAAATGACTCCAAGGGGGCCTATCATTTAATTAGTCTCTATATTGAAGGGGTTAACTCAAAACAGATTCCTTAGTAAATGAAATAAATCTGAAGTTTCTAGTTCTAGACAATAAAATCGATCATATAATAACTAAGTTTAAATAATTAATTTAATTAGCAACACCAATTAATTTGTTACTGAAAATCCTATTGGACACATAATAAGATAATTAACGTAACTTTTATTTAATTTGTAGAGTATAGAGGAATGTCAAATTCTGATTCCATCTCTAACTATTTCTTTGTTATTGATTTTTTTTTTTTTTTGAATTTTTAGTTTATGCTTTAACCCCCTCAAATTTAAATCTTAATTTTGTCTATGCATATGATTTGAATGACTCTATACTGAATGAATTTTCTGGCTATACCACTAGACATAGCCATGCACACACCAAGGCGCTGGATAATGCCATGAGTAGCTTCATGTTTAGCTTTTTGAGGAGAATCTCAATGTTCCATGGGAGACCCTATACCTGAATTTAGTCGAGAAAATTGCAAGGTACATTACACAAATGCTAGGTGCTTTCCAGCGAGGATAAAATGGTTATCTACGTAATTCCAACAAAGAAAAAACTAAACAAAAGAGTCAATTGGAGTCAATTGGAGATATAAAACGTAAAAGAAGTTATATATAATAATCCACAGACCCATTAATCAGACCACAAATATAATTGATCGGTAATCATCCTAGAACTAATTTTTACATAAAATAAATTAAATAAAAGGGGGAGCACAAATAAGAGCAAACTACCAGCTTCTAGTTTGACAACTTATAAAGGCCAAAGTTTCAATTTATCTGTGTTTATCATTGATTGGCCCAAGTAACAAACTTTAATTTTATCACATTCAACTAGTCCAATTTAATTAATTTCAAAGCACATGGTAAGTGGTTAAAGAATATTTCGCCCATCAAAAAGAAAATTCGTTACAATCGAAGACTTACGACTTAACAAGTATTTATACATAATTATTGTACAGAGAACCATAGACCTACTCTATGTTTCCTATCTATATAAAGACATGCTTCCCATGCAACATTTCTCAATCCTCTTCCCAAACAAATTATATAGAACATAAGAGAAAGTAAGCCTAAAATATGATGAGAGTTTACTTTGTAACTATTGCCCTCTTCGCTTTGGCATTGTCTCTTGCCTCTGCCTCTGACCCTGATCCCGTGCAGGACTTCTGTGTTGCACTTGACGACCCAAAGTCAGCTGGTACGTACACACTTTTCTTTTATTTCATGTTTATCCATTATTGTAGGTATTTTAACAATATACTTTAATGAAAATATTGGTTGAAGAAGTATTTATCATTTTTAAGGTGTTTGTTTTATATATGATGATAACAAAAATTTCTTTCATACAGTGTTTGTGAATGGAAAGTTCTGCAAGGATCCAAAGCTTGCCAAAGCTGAAGATTTCTTCTTTAAGGGATTGGACATTCCTGGGAACACTGATAATAGAGTTGGGTCAAATGTCACTACTGTGAATGTGGACCAAATACCAGGCCTCAATACTCTTGGTATATCCGTTGTTCGAATCGATTATGCACCATATGGACAAAATCCTCCCCACACTCACCCTCGTGCCACTGAAATTCTAGTAGTCTTAGAGGGTACTCTCTACGTTGGATTTGTAACATCGAACCCTGAAAATCGCTTCTTCAGCAAAGTCCTAAACAAGGGGGATGTGTTTGTTTTTCCGATTGGTCTCATTCACTTCCAATTCAATGTGGGAAAAACCAATGCAGTTGCTCTTGCTGGTCTAAGTAGCCAAAATCCAGGTGTAATCACAATAGCAGATGCTGTTTTTGGATCGAATCCTCCCATTAATCCTGATGTTCTTGCCAAGGCCTTCCAAGTCGACCAGAAAGTGATTGAATATCTTCAGAAGGTGTTCAAGAAGAATGGGAATTAGAAAAAACATTTGAAAGTGCCATGAAGAACTTGCAATGTTTGCTATGTTTACCTTATCCAATCATAACTAGAATAAAATAAAATGGTTGCTTATGTAGCTCTCTCTGGGCGGATTTGAGATATATATGATGTTGACGTTTGTTAAGCACCTCTCGCTCATTAGTCAGTTGATTTTTAATAATAAAATAATTTTAAATAATGAATTGGTTGGAGGTTAGCTAATGTTGACTGATGCTCAACTATATATGATTAAAAAAGGAAAAAAAAAAAAATGTAATCGACTTGAACAAATCCATTTTCCACTAGGATACACTATCCATGTGGACTGTCTCTCAGATTCTATGCTAGTGTCACTTTTATTTATTTATTTATTTTGCTTAGAACTTGTGAGCCACAAGATTTTTGCTGCTAGTTTCACATTATATTATATGTGAGTAGTTATAACTTATAAGACTATTATAATTTGAATTAGTTATAGATCAAAATGAAGCTGTCCTAGCATCAACAACCACAATTCCACAAACAAGGTAACAAGGTAAATCACACATAAAACTGAAAACTTCATCCATTATGGTAATTAGACATACAAAATCTACAGGCATTAATTTCTTCTAAATCAAAATATTTTATGTGTCTCTCTTTAAGCTTTAAAACTCCGTGAATCAATCGCGCAATGACAATTCCAAAATCGGGGCCCCAATTAGAGAAAAAAAACTTTACAGGGTATGTGTAATTGATAGATCTACAAGGAAGCCGCCCTGTAGTTTAGGGAAAAATATAGTTGAATGAAAGGGAAAGTTAAACCATTTCAAAATATTAATTTGACCCTTCAAGGTAAAACGTAAAGAGATTTTGCAAATGAAAAGACAGGTTGAAGAGAAATTTACAAGTATATATGGCTCACGGCACTTACCTTTCTTTGTTTTGTATTCAATCGAACTTTCCTAATGTTTCATTCCAAAAAATAAAAAACTTTCCTAATGTTACAACAAATGGAGACAACTTATTTGATAGTCGTGAAATCCAAAGTTAAAAAAATTAAAAATAATACAAGAGGGTGATAATTAAGATACGTACTCTTGGTGCAATTGTGTTGTGCAAATTAAACTGTTTGTGCAACGTTAATAAAGACTAGAATAGAAAATAAATGTACACAAAGAGTTTACGTGGTTTGGCAGTATGGCTACGTCCACAAGAAGCAACAGGGAGAACGTTTCACTACAAAATTAAGAGATTAGAATAGTGGCATGTAAGCACTCTCACATAACCCAAACCCCAAATACACCCAAAAGAGCACTCTCACTCACTAAGAATGAAACTAGAGAAAACTCTCTCTTCCTTCTCTAATGTTTGTGTATTGTGTGTCTTGGCTCCTCTATGAGGTAGTTTACATAGATGTACACAACTATGGCTAATTACACAACTTAACCCATACCTAACTTAGTGCTAACATAATGCTTGTTACA
>OU015761.1:38475552-38485870 GCA_907173295.1 Fagus sylvatica | reverse complement strand
TGGTAATCTTGGAGTTTGGGTTGAAATTGGGTTTGGTTGAATTTGTTGATTTGAAATATACCTTGTTGAGCATTTGTGCTTTTCCTCTGTGTTGTTGTGTGTGTGTTGATTTTGGGGTTTAGGTTGAATTGGGTTTGTTTGAACTGCTTTATTTGTGGAAAGTGCTTGTTGATATCTCTTCCAACCTATATAATTTTCTTTGCCTATCAACATCCCACAACCCCAAAAAATAAAAAGGAAAGAAAATAAAACCAAGCAAATGCTAGTGATGGATTCAATCAAACTACATGGTGGAGATGATCAATGATGGAATGGAAGAGTCCTATGTGGATTTCCATGGACCTAAACACAACAAATATTCATAATTTGTAGGGGAATGAAATCTTGTAAGAAGGTTACGAACTGTTAATTTGGTATTTACAAGAATGGAATTGGGATTAAAAGGATCAACCACATTCCTGAGAAAAGAAATAATAGATTGTTATTGTCAGACCGAGATCAATTCGGGGAGGATTGACCAAAAATCCTTTGATGTTAAAGTCAAAAAAAGTTTTTATGAGCTTTGGAAAATGTTTGGTAGAGAGTGTTTATGAGTTTATCAATATCTACCCACCGTATTCATTTTCTAGGGTGTTTATAATCAAATATCTTCTTTTTAGCTTTAAATAGTAAAAAAATCCCCCAAAAAAAAGAAAAGAAAAAAAAAAAAGCAACATGCGGTTAATCGTTTTTTGTTGTTGAATAATTAAAATATTATTATTATCCAAAAACTGGGTTTGAAGCATCACTATCTTTCATGGGAAAAAATCTAGGCAGGGGACACATTGTCAGCACTTCCACTTATGGCTTAAACTGACTACCTTTACCGACTCTCTAGTCTCCCTCACTCAAAGTTAAAGCTAAAGTTTGAAAAGCAGAGCAGAGCAACATTCACAGCAAGTTAGGCTTCACTCCAAAGCGAATCACCCTATCTCTGCTCTTAGTTTCAACTTGTCTTCAACTATCAAGTTCAACTCCATACAGGTAACTAACAATCAAAAATGGCTACTGGGTCTTGTGGGTTTTGAATTTATAGACTGTAAATCAATCTCAAATCCTAGTGGGTCTTGTTGTTTTCTATTACAGCTGCTTTATGGACTGACATTCATTTCTGTTTTGGGTGTTGGGAATTTCAGGTGCTCAAACTCTTATATTATTCAAATTGCAAAGTCCTCACCCAAGGTACCCATTTCATAAACCCTCTCTCTCTTTATATATATACAAATTGGATGCCATCAGTGCTTGATTGCCTTTGATTTCAGGTGCATTTGCTTAATTTTTTTTATCTTATTATTATTATTGTTATTTTTTTATTTATTTTTGTTCTTGTTCAATGCTCTGGTATTTTATGATATATGGTCTATGGAAATTGGAACTTTAGTCAATTATTATTTTAGGGTAAATTATATTTTAAACCCATTAAACGCATAATAGTTTTAAAAGTAACAAACTAAACCTTGAGGTTTCAAAACGTAATCAATTTAAACCTCTACATATTTAAGTAGATTGAGGGGATAAATTATTACCTTTTGAAATGGGTTTAATTTGTTATGCCCCTAAACTATAGGGTTTAAAATGTAAGTTTCTCTTTTTATTATTATTATCTCTTTTGGTGCCAAGCACTTCCGAGCAAATCTAGAAGTTGTTTTGAATGATGTTTTTTACCACTTGAATAAAGAATCAATGATTTTAATGGCTAGGAGTTGGTGGTGTGTTTATGAAAGAATTATAGTAGGTAAAACTGTACAAGAGTGCAATTATTTTAATGAAATTATGTAAAAAAATAAGGAGAAATAAATTATGGTGCTAAAGAAATCAGTTAAATTGGCTAATGAGGTGAACAAGTAAGTTTGACTAGATTTGAGTTATCAAAGTGGTCAATTCTTAAACTTATTGAGATTTCTTCTTCAAAAAAATTCTTATACTTTTGACTTAGCAAGAACTTTTCGTCAACACATGTATTGCGTGGACTTGCTACAAGATGCTTGAAGACAAGTTTTGAGTTCAATAAATTAAATGAGTTTTAAACTGTGATATAACATATCTCTTTAACATGACAGATTGATCATGGCAAGAAATTTTGCCTCTAGTGCAATCGTTCTTGAAGTTCTTAGGAAAGATAATTATGCAAATTGGAGTGTTTGTGTAAAAAACTATTTGTTGTCACATGATCTTTGGGACATTGTTGAAGCAACCGCTGAACCTCCGAAACAAGAAGATAATGAAGAAATATTTAAGAAATGGAGAAAGAGCAATGCAACGGCTTTACATGCAATTTAAATTTCATGTGGGCCAGAAATACTTTCTCAGATTAGGAAATTTGAAACAGCTAAAAGTGCCTGGAATGCCTTGGCCATGACGTATGGGGAAAAATTGAGAGTCAACTTAGTCACTGAACAAGGTAACCAATCTGTAGTAATCCATGCACCACTCTCTCTCTCTCTCTCAAAAAATGTTCCAAAAATTACAATGCTATATATTTCTGTCTATGCACGGATATCCGTGTGCTTGTATCTATGTATATATGTCCATGGAAATTTGACTGGGGAATTACCTATTAATGGTGTGTATCTATAAACATGTTTATTATGAAGTTGTAAATTTGGCAAGAAATAGAATTATCTTTATTTGTGGAGAAGGAGATAGAGCGTCGTTATATGATGAAAACTGTGGTAAAATAAGAAGGCTTGGTTAAAAGGAAAAGCAAAAGCAGTTTGAAGATAGGAGGTTTTGTTGTTTTAACTTTTAAATGATACCTTCATGAGGCTTTCATAGACCGATTCCTGCATAGAGCAGGCCTCATGAGTCAAACATCTCCATGGACTTGAAGTCCTAAAATTTCCAAGCCTGAAGCAATTCTCTCTGCCAGCAATATTTCATTTATGAAAAGTAAATTTACTACTGCTTGCTTGGAAGCAATGATGACTTATATTATTTTCTAGTATGTGAAAGGCCAACGAGTCACCCTTCCTTTATTTTGAGAGTGCGTCTATTGAAATACCAGGTATTCTAGTTATGGACTAGACATTCTTTTTGGATGAATAATGGTCCATATTAATACTGTACATGAAAACAAAATTGGCAGATTTAGTCTAGTATGTGCTTTTAAATGCTCAGTTATTCTCATCCACTTTATAGCTAAAAGAAGAAAAGCTTTGCAGGGATGGCAGATAGTCGCCTTCTGTATATGCGCTTACACATGTACGTGGAAAGTGGTAATTGGTATGAAGCAAAAAAGATCATTTATAAGAACCCCGAAGCAGTTTGTTCAATTTCATCTTCAGGCAGGATGGCTCTTCATATTGCAGTCATTGCTGGACATGAGGCTATATTGTGGAGGAGTTGGTGCGGTTAATGCCAAAACAAGCACTTGAAGTGCGGGATGTAGGTGGCTACACGGCTCTTGCTCTTGCTGCTAATTTAACTGGAATCACGAAGATGACAAAGTGCATAGTTAGATTGAATGAGAACTTAGTTAGTATCAAGGCCATGGATGGCTCAATTCCAATTGTATTGGCTTCTGGGAATGGCCATAAGGAGATGACTCGCTATCTTTACACTGTCACACCATCGCACATACTTTATTAGGACAATGGCCGCAATGGTGCTCTGCTTCTCAGTCAATGTATTAGCAATGAAATATTTGGTATTATTATCTAAACCTAATAAGTCATTTAACATTTGTTTCTAGCTGAACTAAATTTTAAAATATGCACCTTAACCTAAACTCTTTGCTTGTTTCTTTATATGATAGATGTTGCTTTGAATCTGCTCCAGGATTGCAAAGACTTGCCAATTACTTTAGACTTTGATGGGCTTCGCCCTTTGTGTGCATTGGCTCAAACACCTTCTGCATTCCGGAGTGATAGTTGGCTTGCGTTTTGGCAGTGATGGATCTACTCATGTTAGAATTCTCTCTCTCCATTTCACTTCGATTTTTTTGGAAAATGATACTCTTTAATATCTACATAGTGATATTAATACATGATTTTGGTTTACATTTTAAAAAGACAAAATACGAGAGGAATTTGATCTGCAAAACTTCAAGACACAATCTGATCTAGTCCTAGGCATCAACAATAGTAAACAAACTATGATTCACCAATCAAATCTACATACCAAAGAATTGTAGCATAGTTCAAGCCCAAATACATTCAATTTAATCAAAACAAAGTTTGAGATCTAAAATCCCCAATGCATTCAAAATAAATAGCCCAAATTTCGTAAGCTTTTATGAAATTCAAACCAAATAGATGCTACTAATGTTCAATTCAAGGCCTTAGTTCCATATCAAAAGCTTCAATTCAAGGAAATTATATTCGGCTCATGAAGCTGAGTTGTAAAATATGAAAGATTAGGATTAGGATTAGGATAAAAGAATAGACACAGAGAGAGTAGAAAAAAGGTTTAGAGATTATAGAATTTAGAAACAAGTAACCTAGATCTTTCTTTCATAAAGCACAACCATGTCTTTTGAGAATAATTAGCCACAAATGTAACAAACTAAAGAAATCCATTCTAAGTAGAAGTGCAGGAAGGACCTCATATTTCCATGTGGACTACATTGAAGGACTTAGATAGATGACTCTGACTAGTACTTGAAAAGGAATTATGGTGATGCTTGCTCCTCGGCATGAGTATAAAGCCATAAACTGCTTAGGTCGTCAGGGATGAAAGCCCCTGGATTACTCGGCGACTGATCTGGTGGGTGGGGTCAGTTGCTCGTAGGTTTTATTGTCTAGAGATGAGTCCAAAGGGCTCTTTAGAAAGGTTCCCTATGTTATTTAAAAAAAAAAAGGAATTATGGTGATCCTTCCTTAACTAACATGCTTCACATTCTAGACTAGACACATGTAACATGACTCAATATAGGAATGGCGGCCTTGAGTTTGGCTGAAGACGGGTGACCCAAATGAAGATGCCACTTAAGAGGAGACAAGGTGGCACTCAACGCTGAGAAAGTGAGGAAGAGAATAATGATGATATTTTAACGGCAAACAAAATCCACTAGAGGAAGGGGTAGAATTTAGAACTGGGTTGATGAAATGGTGGATTTGGGTTGACTTTGCCCATGGTTGGAGCTGGCTCAGGGTGTGGGCCTGAGCCGTTCTAGGAATGGGCCTGGCTGAGAGCTGCTGGGGTTGCTGTTTGGTGGACTTAGCATAATGGGCCACGGGCAATCCATGAACTTTTAATGTGGCCTGATTGCTTTAAGGGCCTTTCATGTTCTTTTTTTGAGGAAAACTATAGTCACATTACATGGGTAACATTACAGTCATATGACACGGGCAATCCTTGAAATTTTAATGTTTGCAACACTACAGCTAACACGGGCATCACTTTTTTTATAAAAAAAAAAATTTATTTATGTTCATTTGTTTGCTTGTTGATAAGACAAATATATCCATCCCAAGAGTAGTAAAGTTTGGAAGTCTATTCCATTGTATCTTATGTGGAGAATTTGGGTTATCTTATGTGGAGAATTTGGAGAGAAATGAATAATCAAACTTTTAAAAGGGTTGAACTTTCATTTATTTTGATCAAATATTTATTCCTGAGAACCCTTTTTGATTGGATGTATGCCTTTGGTAGTGTTCATTCCATGTCTTTTGTAGAATTTATCCATCTATTAAATTTATTGTACTTGTTATGTACTTGAGCATTCTCCGCTTTTCAAAGAAATGATTATTTACCCACCGAAATAGTTTAAGTTGAATTAATAACAATTCAAAATTATAATCTCATCTTATGTTGAAGTAATGATACATTTCAGTGTGAGTTTATCATGATATATATCTTCACTAAATACTAATTTAGACCCTCTTTTATCACAGGTACACATACGAGCAGCTCATGCCTCAACTAGTGCCTTTTATGAAAAATTACCAGGTAAATAGCAATTTAAATCTGTAGAAATATTTGAGTGAATATTTTTTGTGTATATTCTTTTCTCTAGGAGGTATATTATATAGATATACAATGGGTCTAAATAAGGAAACAATCAACTGTAACTAATTACACAATTAACTCTTATAATTAAGCTATATTATACATAAATACTAATAACACTCTCCCTTAAGCTGGAGCGTAGATTTCAATGACTCCCAGCTTGCTACAAATAGAGTCAATGGCATTCTTGGGAAGAGCTTTAGTGAAGATGTCTGCCAGTTGATTTCCAGAAGGTACAAATGGTGTGATGATGTCTTTTGATTCCACTTTAGAACGAACAAAGTGACAATCAACTTTGATATGCTTGGTTCTTTCATGAAAGATTGGATTACTAGCAATATGAAGGGCTGCCTGATTGTCACAGTAAAGAGGTGTTGGACCTTGTGTTAAGAGTCCAAATTCTTGAAGAACAGTTCTCAATCAAGTTCTCACAAGTGGTATGAGCCATGGCACGGTTCTCTGCTTCAGCATTAGAGCATGCTACAATTGACTGCTTCTTACTTCTCCAAGTGATAAGATTGCCACCTATGAAAGTGCAATAACCAGTGGTAGATTTTCGATATGAAGGTGACCCTGCCTAGTCAGCATCTATATAACCTTCAATGCGGAGATGACCAGATGATCGATAAAAGAGACCATGACCTGGAGCATTTTTGAGATACTTCAGGATGCGTATGACTGCATTCATATGAGGAACTCGAGGATCGGTCATAAATTGACTCACAATGCTAATTGCATAAGAAATATAAGGCCGAGTAATGGTTAGATAAATAAGTTTACTAACAAGTCTACGATAGGTGTCTGGATCATCAATAAAGTCACCCTCGTCTGGCATTAATTTCAGATTGGGTTCCATGGGTGTAGCAATAGGTTTGGAGTCAAGATAACCTGTGTCTTGCAGAAAATCGAGGGTATATTTTCTCTGGGATAAGTTTATGTTTGCTTTTGATCTGGCAACCGCAATACCAAGAAAATAACGAAGCTTACCTAAGTCTTTAGTGAGAAAACTTGAGTTGAGATGATTGATCAAGATCTGGATGCCTTCATTGTCACTCCCAGTGATGACAATATCATCAACATAAACAACTAATATCACAATATCAGTTCTTGTCTTCTTAAAGAAGACAAAATGATCTGCTTGGTTGCGAGTCATACCATGAGAAACTACTGCCTTAATTGAATTTGTCAAACTAAGCACGTGGAAATTATTTGAGGCCATAGATAGATTCCTTGAGATGACACACACTCCCCCTTGGACTCAAACCCAGGTGGTTGAGCTATATAAATAGTCTCAGTAAGATCACCATGAAGAAATGCATTTTTGACATCGAGTTGGTGAAGAGGCCAATGTTTGAGTGAAGCCCTTGGCCACAAGATGAGCCTTCAAGTGATCAACAATACCATCGGGATTCTGTTTAACGGTAAAAACTCAACAACAACCAACAATAGAAGTTCCTGCAGGTTTGGAAATTAGATCCCAAGTATGATTCAATTCTAAAGTATGCATTTCCTCTTCTATTGCCTTACACCAACCAGGGTGAGAAACGACTTTCCTGTGGGACTTAGGAACAAATGATGATATTGATAAAGAAAATACTTTAAAAGAAGAAGACAAATGATCAAAGGAAACAAAGTTAGAGATTGGATGATCAGTGCAAGTGCACTAACCCTTACGAATGGCAAAAGGGGAAGATCCGAGGTAGACTGAGGAGGAGGCGAATCTATAGACGTCAAGGCGGATGGGGTAAGTGGTAGAGAGAACTCTATTGGTAGAGGTGGTGGAACGAAAGGGACAACCCTGATTACGTCGACGAACATAAACCTGAGAGATAAGAGGAACATAAGGAACAATGGGAATAGGCAAAGTTGGAGGAACTGTGGGAACATGTGTAGGGATAACAGGGGTAGATAATATAGATTTTTGTAACTGTCCTCCCTTAGGTGAATAATATAGGATATCCTCAAAGAATGTCACATCAGCACTGACAAAGTGTTTGCGTAAGGAAGGACTGTAGCACCAATATCCTTTATGAGTACGAGAATAACCGAGAAAGATGCACTTGTGAGCACGAGGATCAAGTTTGTCACGATTTGGACTGTGGTTATGAACAAAAGAAACACAACCAAAGACTCTTGGAGGAACAGAGAAGGGATTTTTGCCAGGAAAGAACATCTCAAAAGGAGACTTACCTTTGAGAATACAAAAGGGCATCCTATTCAAAAGATATGCAGCAGTAAGAACTTTATCTGTCCAAAAAAGCTTAGAGACATTCATTTGGAGCATGAGAGCATGAGTAATAGCTAGAATGGGCCCATTTTTCCGTTCAGTGATGCCATTTTGTTGAGGAGTACGAACATAAGATGTTTGATGTATAATACCTCTAAACTCAAGAAATTGCTGAAACGAACGATCTAAATATTCACGAGCGTTATCAGTTTGAAAAGCAAGAAGTTTGGCGTTGAATTGATAGAAATTTAGTATAGAAGGATTGGAAGACTGAGAAGAGACTGAGAGCCTCTGGCGAGGTCTGGTGGCGCGAGGCAACGAGGAGATCTGAGAAACCCGAGAAATCCGAGAGACCCAATTGAGGGATGTGAAATGTTGAGCGGACCAAGAGATTCGAGAGAAACTGAGAATATCTGGCGATGCGAGAGGAGCGAGAACCAAGGGCCACTGGCGATGCCTAGTGGTGCGAAAACCGAGGGCCACTAGCGATGCTTGGTGGTGTGAGAGCCTAGGGCCACTGGCGATGCCTGGTGGTGCGAGAGTCGAGATCGAGAGCTGCAGAGAGTCTGGTGGTGCGAAAAAAAAAATTCCGAGAAGAAGCCCAAAAAGGTTTGAGATGATCATCAGCAAAGCCTGGTGGTCCGAGGTAGTCTGAGAAAGTCATCGGCAATGCCTGGTGGCGCTGGAGTCCAAGGAAAAAAAAAGAATCTCTAAATTTATAGGGTTTTCAGAAAAAAAGAAAAAAAAAAAATAGGTAACCTGCTCTGATGCCATGTAGAAATATTTGAGTGAGTATTTTCTTTGTATATTCTTCTCTCTAGGAGGTATATTATATAGATGTACAATGGATCTAAATAAGGAAACAATCAATCATAGCTAATTACATGATTAACTCCTATAATTAAGCTATACTATACATAAATACTAACAACAAAATCCTTTCAATTTCAAAATTTATGTTTGCTTGAATAGATATCATTTATTAAAAAGTCATCATTTCCATAATAGTACCAATACATCCTTCATATTGAACTACCTAAAATATATATACTAGCCAAAAAGGGTGTCCTTATATGATAATTAGGGGTTTGCTTGGAATTAGCACCAAGCAGAAAAACTTAGGAATCCACACCTAAGCTGTTAGGCTTTGGCACCCAACAATAGGAAAAATTCCAATTCTTACAAGACTCCTTTTAAATAAGCAAAACATAATCCCAAAAAATTCTCAATCAAGATGAAAATAATCCTAAATAAAACAAGATAAACATAATCCTAATCTTGGTGCATCTTGGTGTCCGCACCAACTCCCCACCGGATATATCCTATAACCATTTATGTTTCGGTTAATGTTCTTTTCCTTCTTCTGATACCTACTTGAATCTTATTTTTTGTTTTTATCATTGTCCCAGGAATCAAGCAAATATATAGTCAAAAGCGGACCCATGCTCAAGCCCTTGAAATACTTCTTTGCTTTTGTAGAAAAATATCTGGTTTTGATGAATCACAACTCCAGAAGGCTTCTGCTTATAAAGCTATGTTGGAAGCTGCCAAGTATGGAATTGTTGAGTTTATAATAGAGATGACTCGAGTTAGTCCTGATCTTCTATGGGTTGTTGATGAGGATTCAAGGGGCATATTTTCTCATGCAACTCTATGTCGTCGTGAACAAATTTTCAACTACATATTTCAACTCAAAGGAAGTAGGCAGGTGGTTACGTCTCACATAGATGCGTTTGATAATAACATGTTGCATTTGGCAGGGATGTTAGCGCCTTCCTCTGAGCTTGATCGCAGATCTGGTGCAGCTCTTCAGATGCAAAGAGAACTTCAATGGTTTAAGGTCATCATTTCTCCCGCCCTATTGATCTAAAATATTTTAGTTAGTTAGTGATATATTACTAGTTCCAATGCTGTTTCCAGAATCAAGGCCTCAACATCCTATAAATAAATCCACTTCCATACAACATCAGTGCACTGAGTACTTCCAAAACATTTTAGTTTCTTAGAAACACTTGACTTCTAAAATGTCGGATAGGTTAAATTGACAGCTTAAAAGTGTCAATCATTTGGGGAGCATTCTTTTCAGGAAGAAATTTTCAATTG
>OU015761.1:38447257-38475452 GCA_907173295.1 Fagus sylvatica | reverse complement strand
TTAGGGTTTAGCATTTCTATATAAGAAAAGTGTTGTACTCCTTGATATGGGGATTATTTTGAAGAAATGCTTGAACCAAAGTTTCTTTCACCAAACAAACAGTTTGAGAGAGGAGATAACAAACAGTTTGTGGTATTTTAGTTTTTGAATTATTATCATTCTATTGTAGGTTTAGGCAGCTGGCTATATATATACTTAGTTGGTTTCAAAGTTTAAGCAAACAACAATCTTATTTGAATTCGTATCCTTTTTGCCTACAAGTGAAGGCTGGCAGCTACCGGTTGCAAGGAGCTCAATTATTTATTTTAGTTTTTCTTCAACAAAGGGGGAAAGTCAAACATTGCAATTATGTACTGGAGATTTAGAATGGGGGGCAATAAGAGGACAACTTACTAATTGTGATTTAACATTTTAAACTTATCTCATGGAGTAGAGATGCAAACTTACTAATTGTGATTTAACACTATATTTTCTTGAAGTTGACCTTCAAGGTAGCCTAAACAAAACCTATAACCCTGAAGCGAGAGACAGCTGAGAGAGAGAGAGAAAAATGAAAAGGAAATTTGGTAATCAACCATCCCCAGAATGCCACACAAACAGACCACCTTTGTTCTAGATTGCCACGTTACATAAATAAACTTGATTTTATGTGTAATGTATTTTATTCCACCATAATACATGAATTTGTAGATCTATACATTTGTTTTAATTTCGTGTGACTTTTTTGCTCGTTGTGTAGGTTGATTCCTCTCATGAAAAACATAGTAATGTCAGACAAGTATCCTAGTTGATGGATAACTTGACTCAGGTATGATGCTAGAAATTAGCTTCTTTTTTTAATTTCCTAATAACCAATTACTAATATTAATATAAAGTGAAACATTAATTTTTTAAAATGTCATATGTAGGAATCTTTGGTTGGTAGTAATTTGGTTGGAGAAGAACATGTTGTTGGACCTTGCTTCCAAGAATTTTATGGTTTGAATCAGGTATGTATATTCCTTATGATTTTTGCTAGACCTTGCTTCCAAGCCTATATTTTTCATTAGTTTATTTATTTATTTATATTTGGTTGCTTATTTGCAAGTTTCAATACCCCTTCCAATATCATCCAAGAAGAGTACCATATTGGCAACAACTCTAAGTAAGGTGGAGTTAGATTGTCAAGCTGCAAATTGGAGACTTATTGAATTATCTTTGTATTTTGTTGGCCAATTTATTTTTCTAAGCAATTATTTACCAAATTATTGCGGTGTATGATTACTAAGAAGATTTGTGTTGGCTTGTGGTAATTTGAGTACTAAGTATGTTGGCTTGTGGTCACAAGAATTTTTTTTTTTGTTACTGAATTCACAAGAATTCAACTTAGTGATTACTCTACAGGAGGTGCAAGGAAAACTCCTTCGCAATGTGAAGATAATAGCCATGATATGGGTGACCCATATTGCAATGTAATGTAGTTTTTTGTTTTGTAAAATGATGAATAAATAATACATTTGTTCATTATATAAGTTGCTCAGGTTTCTTTGAAGAAAAAACTAGTATACCGTTCTGATCATTTCCTGATCTTTGTTTATTCCACATTCTATAGAACCATGTAATATCAACTTCCATTCCTTTGTGCAATATTGGTAAGTGGCAAACTGGTTGGTACACTCCAATTATGTATGTTGATAGATCAATAAGCAAATTTATTCAATTAGTGGAGAGTACAACTAAAATTACATACAATTAGCAATAAGAACCGATACAATAGAAAAATTTATCCTCCAAGAGCAAGTACAATTGTGTTTCTCATAGAAAATATAACTTCCTTCAGTGCACTGTCTGCTCAGATGCTTGGAAAGAGGGAAATCTGGTCTCTCCAGCTCATCAACTTCAATTATAATTCTAGTGCCCTGGCACTCTAGGTAGAAAACAGAATCAACTTCTTTTGTGGTAGCTCATTTACATGAAATGCCTGCATAAGAAAATGAAAATAAAATGTAAACAACTTTCCAAGTTTTAACTTTAAACATGGCAATAGACCATAATTAGTACACCAATGTACATAAAGATGTATAATGTTCCAAAAAAACACAACCAAAAAAATAAAAGTACTGGGTGCATTTGATTCCAACTAGCAATTGATACCTTTTGCAAATCGACAACTAGCAATTGATTCCAACCATATTACTATGTTCAGCAAATTATATAATAGTACTGGGTGCATTTGCACATCATGAATTCATTGAGAGTAAGACTATTAACTTGGAAAAAGGACAAAGCAAGACATTACTGCCTCACCATTTCATAAGAGCAAAAACCTAGTAAATAAGATATTGGCATGTTGAGGTAAGAGGCAGGGTACAAATAAATGGAAGCCTACAAGAAATCTTTTAAATCCAAGCTTGAGGAACAAATACAAAAGAAATTAAAAAAAAATAAAAGAAAAGAAAAGAAGAAGGTGTCTACCAAACTTTTCTTATGGATAACTGTGCAAACTACAAGCTACTTGTTTCTCTTTCAAGGATCCTAACAAACCATTGATAAAAGAGGACATCCAATTCTTTGCTTCTTATCTCATGTAACTTGTCACATTCTTACTATGCAGAAGTCACTATGAATAACCACACTGCCATTTCCCCATTAGTATTCAAAGACATATCACCAGAACTAATTTCAGTATCTGAATGTTAACAAAAACCTGTTTAGGTATTTCTTGCAATATTTGACAATAGAAAGATTGTTATCATCGTGTGCAACTCGAACAACCTATTTTCTAATTTCAAGCAATGGTACTAATATATCCTCAACAGAATAATAGTAATTTAACAAGAAAATAGAATATGTAATTGAACGCAATAGGTATCAGTACAGATTTTAACAAGAAAACATGCCATCATTTGGGGTTTGGCAAAAGAAGAACACAAAAGAAAGGACTACAGACAAAACCCAATAACAATGAAGACTCACATATGTCATAACCCCATTTTTACCCCCGGGATTTTCTCGGGTGTCGACACGCGAAAAGAGGCAGCCCGAACCAAGCCGGCCTGATTCGATGAGGGCTCGCCACATCAAATAACCTCAAAATGGGGTTTGGGGCGCATTTCCCAAAGGTTGACCAAGTTTGACCAGGGTTGACCAAGTTTGACCGAAGTTGACCAAGTTTGACCGAGGTTTGACTAAGCCGTTTCTGACCTGATCGGGGTCCACTATACCCAAAAACCCTCAAAACGTGGTCCAGGATACATTCCCCAGAGTTCGGAGAGCCTTGACCAAGTTTGACCAAGTTTGACTAAGGTTGACCAAGTTTGACCGAGGTTTGACCGGATCGTTGACCGGACCGAAAGCTGAATCGAACTGACCACCCCCTGACCAATGCATGGAGCATGTTGAGAGCTTCGATTCGATACTTTATGGGTCAAAAACAGACGAGAAACGAGGGAGTTATGGACAAAACTACGAAAAAATGGTTCAACACTTAGCCAAATTTTACTAAGTGTTGTTGACAAAACCGCCTATTTGGGAGGCAGGGTTTGCACGCGAATTCTTTTCGACCCACAGCAACTTGGTCCGCGACCTGAAACGTTTAAGTAAGAGGGTTACTTCAGCTACAACATGCAACTCCCGGATCGTCAAGAGCTCCTCCGGTCAAGCCAGAATCTCGATCAGAAAATGACCCCCTAGCATGAGGGACATTCCAACGGCCTCTGTTCGTGAGATCATATCTCGCGAACCTAAGTTCGCCTCTATGCAAGGCCTGTACTTTTAGAAAGAAGGTAACTCAAGCTTTTTGGCGACGCCAAGATCGCCAAAATCCAACATCGGGAGCTACGTCTACCACGCGCACGAAAACAGACCAATGAAATAAGGCTATGCTGAAAATTTCATAGTTTTCCCCCCGCCGATGTCACGCTCGTGCACAGAGTCTTCCTGACTCACAACGAGTTGATTTGCAAGCCCGGGTGCGTTGGAAAGAAGACATGTTTAGACACAACGCGGAACTCTCGGATCGTCAAGATTTTCCCCAATCTAGCCGAAATCTTCGCCGGAAAAATACCTTCCGATAGACCAAAAACACTCTGGCAGCTTCTGTTCGCGGAACCGTATTTTTCCAGCCCAAGCTCGGGTTCCTGCGAACCCAGAACCTTAAGAAAGAGGGTAGCACAAGATTTCCAACGGTACCAAGAATGTTGAAAACCGACATCGGAAGCTAGGTCAACCGTGTGCGCGAACACAGATAAAAATAAGAAAAACGCGCTGAAAATCTGACGCGTTTTTCTTCCTGGACAACCGCCTTCGCGCGAATTCCTTCTGGCTCGCTGCGAGTTGATCCACGAGCCTGGGTGCGTTAGAAAGACTGCAACTCCAGCTACGAGACGCAACTCTCGGTTCGCCGGTAGCTTCCCCCGTTTGGCCGGAATCTTCACCGGAAAAACGTGAAAAAACAGCTCAGACACCCCAACTTCCGGGAGCCATAAATTTTCTGTCCGAACTCCGATTTGCACAAAATGTATATCATTGGAAAGTAGACATCTGGGGCTTTCCAACGGTATGCTACATCACCCATTGTGAGTACCGGAAGGCCTCCAAAATTGCCCTTGAATATCGGGTCCGAAAATTGTGCGCTGCGCGAATTCGCCACGTAGTGGATAAGGACGAGCTACAGTATCCGCGCGGGATGATTGCGCGCGGTGTGCTACAGTAACGTGCAAGGTCTCCGAAATTGTGCGCTGGGTCCGAAGTCTTAGGCGATTTTTGAGTTTCTTAGGTAGTTTTTAGGCACAAAATAGGGGTTTGGGGTCTTTCTTTAGGGGGTTTTTGGGGAGTTTTTAGAGTGAGAAGCATCTACTAGGTGCCTCTCTCTCTAACCTCTCCTCATCCTCCCCCTTGCTCTCTCTCTCTCCTCTCTTTTTTCTTTCTTTTTAGTGGAAGTGACTAGTGATGATCCCTAAAATGAGAAGGGATTCACAAGGATCCACTTATATTTATGCTTTTTAGTTCATTTATGTTCTATTTTATACTTTTTAGTTCATGTATGTTCTATTTATGCTCTCCTAGTTCATTTATTGTCTTGTTATTGCTTTATCTATATGCTTTGAGTTATTTATTGTTTCTATTTGTAGATCTAAGTATATTTATCGCTTTATTTACATTTACTACGTATTTGTGAATATATATTGTGTTGTGATTATCCCTTCCCCGTGTGTTTTAGTACGGCAATCCCGAGTGGCTTTGGTGGATTATGTAAGCCCTCTATGAGGCCTTAACAACCATGTTAGCCCACGAGGTACTTGACCCGGAAAACACACTCCCCTATGTCTAAATAACATCATTTATCGCTTTATTGTGTTGTAAATATGTGATTTGGGCGTGATAATCCCGATTGGTCGTGGTGGATTATGTGAGACCTCAATGAGGCTTTAACCACCATGTAATTCCATAGGCATTGGACCCATTGAAAAATCTTGGTTTTAAGTATATTTATCGCTTTATTTACATTTACTACGTATTTGTGAATATATATTGTGTTGTGATTATCCCTTCCCCGTGTGTTTTAGTACGGCAATCCCGAGTGGCTTTGGTGGATTATGTAAACCCTCTATGAGGCCTTAACAATCATGTTAGCCCACGAGGTACTTGACCCGAAAAACATACCTCTCATGTCTAAATAACGTCATTTATCGCTTTACTATGTTGTAAATATGTGATTTGGGGGTGATAATCCCGATTGGTCGTGGTGGATTATATGAGACCTCAATGAGGCTTTAACCACCATGTAATTCCATAGGCATTAGACCCATTGAAAAATCTTGGTTTTAAGTTCATTTATCGCTTTATGTATATTTACTACGTACATGTGAATATATTGTGGTAATTATCCCTTCCCCGTGTGTTTTAGTACGGCAATCCCGAGTGGCTTTGGTGGATTATGTAAGCCCTTTATGAGGTTTTAACAACCATGTTAGCCCACGAGGTACTTGACCCGAAAAACACACTCCCCAATGTCTAAATAACGTCATTTATCGCTTTATTGTGTTGTAAATACGTGATTTGGGCGTGATAATCCCGATTGGTCGTGGTGGATTATGTGAGACCTCAATGAGGCTTTAACCACCATGTAATCCCATAGGTGTTGGACCCACGAAAATCCTTTATTTTAAACCCCGTTATTTTTGTCATTTACGATATCGTTGTAATTATTGTCCATTTTTCCATTTTTGATTTTGTCATAACCCCATTTTTACCCACAGGATTTTCTCGAGTGTCGGCACGCAAAACGAGACAGCCCGAGCCGAGCCGGCCTGATCCAACGAGGGCTCGCCACATCAAATAACCCCAAGAAGAAGATCCGGGACACATCTCCCGAAGTTTGACCAGGTTTGTAGGGTTGACCAGGTTTGACCAGGGTTGACCGAGTTTGACCAAGGTTTGACCAGACCGTTTCTGACCCGACTGGGGCCCACTATGCCCTAAAACCCTCGAAACGCGGCCCAGGATATGTTTCCCAGAGTTCGGAGAATTTTGACCAAGTTTGACCAAGTTTGACCAAGGTTGACCAAGTTTGACCAGGGTTTGACCAGACCAAAAGCCGAATCGAACTGACCGCTCTTTGACCATTCTGAAGAACATGATGAGAGCTTCAATTCGGCACTTTACGGGCCAAAAACGGACGAGAAACGAGGGAGTTATGGTCAAAACTGTGAAAAAAACGGTCCAACACTTAGCCAAATTTTGCTAAGTGTTGTGGACAAAACAGCCTATTTGGGAGGCAACATTCGCACGTAGATTCTCTCTGACCCGCTGCAACTTGATCCGTAAGCCGAGACCCTTAAACAAGAGGTTTGCTTCAGCTACCACACGCAACTTTCGGATCGTCAAGAGCTCCTCCGGTCAAGCCGGAATCTCAAGTCAGAAGATGACCCCTTGGACATAAGGAACATTCCAACGGCCTCTGTTCGCAAGATCATATCTTGCAAACCCAAGCCCGCCTCTGTGCAAGGCCCATACTGTTGAAAAGTAGGTAGCGCAAGCTTTCCAAAGATACCAAGATCTTCGAAATCCGATATCGGGAGCTATGTCTACCACGCACATGAAAACAGGCCAACGAAATGAGGCTGTGCTGAAAATTCCGGAACTTTCCCACCGACGTTGCCACGCTTGCGCGCAGAGTCTTCCTGACTCGCAACAAGTTGATCCGCGAGCCTGGGTACGTTAGAAAGAAGACACACTCATGCACGACGTGGAACTCTCGGATCGCCAAGATTTTACCGGGTCTAGCCGGAATCACGATCGGAAAACTGTCCTCAAACGGACCAAAAACACCCCGGCGGCCCCTGTTCGCGGAACCATATCTCGCGGACCCAAGCTCGGATTCCCGCAAATCTGGAACCTTGCAAAAGTAGGCAGCGCAAGCTTTCCGATGGTACCAGGAACGTCGAAATCCGACATCGGGAGCTAGGTCAAATACGCGCGCGAACTGGGACAAGATTTAAGAAAAAGCGCGCTGGGAACAAAACGCATTTTTTCTCCCGGACAGCCGCCTTCGCGCGCAGAGTCTTTCCTACACGCTACAAGTTGACCCGCGAGCCCGGGTGCGTTGGAAAGATAACGACTCCGGCTACGACGTGCAACTCTCGGTTCGCCGGTAGCATCCCCCGTTTGACCGGAATCTTCGCCGGAAAAACACACAAAAACAGCTCCGACACCCCGACTTCCGGGAGCCATAACTCTCTCGTCCGAACTCCGATTCGCGCAAACTTTATACCGTTGGAAAGTAGACGTCGAGAGATTTCCGATGATATGCTGCATGACCCATTTTGAGCAGCAGAAGGCCTCCAAAATTGCCCTCGAAAATCGGGTCAGAAAGGGGTACGCGCACAAAAACCGAGGAGGATTTGGTGGGGGGCTGGCGTGGAGGATAAGACTGCCACGTGGCAGCTGTACAACTCGCGCGGGACCATACTGCACGGCGCGTGATGGACCCGCACGAGGCGTGCACGTTTCCCTATAAAACCAGCCCCCCTCCCCTCACTTCAGCACACTTTTTGCTCGGGCACTAGGCCTTCTTGAGCGTAGAATAGGCAGAAAAATAAGGGTTTAGGGGTTTTAGGAAGGGTTTTTGGGTAGTATTAGAGTGAGAGACTCCTCTCTAGGTACTCTCTCTCTCTCTAAGCTCTTTCTCTCTCCTCTCCTCTCTTTTTTATTTATTTATTCTTTTCTTAGTGGAAGTGACTAGTGATGATCCCTAAAATGGGAAGGGATTCACAAGGATCCACTTGTGTTTATGTTTATTAGTTCATTTATGATGCTTTTTAGTTTATTTATACATCATTCATGCTTTCCTAGTCCATCTAATATCTTGTTATTGTTTTACCCATATGCTTTGAGTTATTTATTGCTATTATTTGTAGATCTGAATATATTTATTGTTTTATTTACATTTACTACGTACTTGTGAATATTATATTGTGATTATCCCCCTCCCCGTGTGTTTTAGTACGGCAAATATTGAGTGGCTTTGGCGGAGTGCGTAAGACCTCTATGAGGCCGTAACAACCATGTTAGTCTACGAGGTATTTGACCCGAAAAATACACTTCTCATGTCTAAATAATGTCATTTATTGCTTTATTTATATTTACTACGTACTTGTGAATATTATATTGTGATTATCCCCCTCCCCGTGTGTTTTAGTACGGCAAATATTGAGTAGCTTTGGCGGAGTGCGTAAGACCTCTATGAGGCCGTAACAACCATGTTAGTCTACGAGGTATTTGACCCGAAAAATACATTTCCTATGTCTAAATAATGTCATTTATCGCTTTATTTACATTTATTACGTTGTGAATATTATATTGTGAATATTGCCACTTTCTCTCCCTTATTCCCTTTGTGATTTGGGCGTGATAATCCCGATTGGTCGTGGTGGACTATGTAAGATCTCAAAGAGGCTTTAACCACCATGTAATTCCATAGGTATTGGACCCTTGAAAATTCTAATAAATCTCATTTATCGCCTTATTTACGTTTACTACGTTGTGAATACTATATTGTGAATATTGCCATTTTCTCTCCCTTATTCCCTTGTGATTTGGGCGTGATAATCCCGATTGGTCGTGGTGGACTATGTAAGACCTCAAAGAGGCTTTAACCACCATGTAATTCCATAGGGTATTGGACCCACGAAAATCCTTTGTTTAAACCCCATTATTTTCATTATTCATAATATTTTTGTAATTATTGTCCATTTTTCCATTTTTGATTTGGGCATGAAAATACCGAACGGTATTGGTGGTTTTAGGTAAATCTTTCAAATAGTACTAAAACCTCCATGTAAATCCATGAGGCGTTGGACCCACAAGATTACCAATGCATTTTCAAAACGATTTTTCTCATTTAAGTCCTATTCGGCTTCGCGAGTTTAGGTAAATCTTTCAAATAGTACTAAACCCCCGTGTAAGCCCGAAAAGGCATTGAAACCCACTTTCAAAACGATTTTTCCCATATAAGTCTTATTTGGCTTCGCGGGTTTAGGTAAATCTTTCAAATAGTACTAAACCCCCGTGTAAGCCCGAAAAGGCATTGAAACCCATTTTCAAAACAGATTTTTCTCATTTAAGTCCTATTTGGCGTCGAAGGTTTGGATAAGTCTTTCAATAGCACTAAACCCTTCGTGTAAGCCCGAAAAGACATTGAAACCCATTTTCAAAACGATTTTTCTCATTTAAGTCCTATTTGGCTTCGCGGGTTTAGGTAAATCTTTCAAATAGTACTGAACTCCCGTGTAAGCCCGAAAAGGCATTGAAACCCATTTTCAAAATGATTTTTCCTCGTGTAAGCCCGAGAGGCATCGAATTCTCTTCTAAAATTGTCTTGTTTTATTCATGTAAATCCTAAGGTGGTGTCGAGATTCGAATAAGTCTTTCAAATAGCCTTGAATCCCGACCCCACGAGGTCTTGACCCTTTCCCTAAAAATTCTCGTAAATTACATTCCAATTAAATGTTGCATTTGTGTCATTTCATACTTATGATTGATGTACTGCTAACATACCATGATCATCCCATTTTGCCATACTTGTGATTTATGTGCTGCGAACATGCTGTGGTTACTTGTATGAACATTTTACTCGCTTTCATACTCTTTTTTTGTAATTTATGTGCTGTGAACATGCCATGATTATTTGCTTGATTGTTTATCGCTTTGATATAAAAAATGTGATTAAAATACACTTTGCCATGAAAACTTTAAAAAGAGTAAACATGGTAATGTGGGCGTTAGAAACGAAGTTGGTGCAACCCAAGGGCTACGGCTCGCCCTGGCTTTTGGACACCATGGTATGAGTCCTTTACACGGGGGCGTGGCTGGTACGTGCTTTCGTGTAAGGGATTCTACACGTTCTAACTCCCATAGGATCATGGTCTAAAATTCCCCAAAGTGTGAATTAATCATCCAAAACCCCGCCATTTGACGGACCGCTTTACTCTTGGAAATCAAGGGTAAAGAGATCCCGAATATGGCACCAAAAACATTAATTGTTTGTCCCGGCACTAGGTGTTAGGATTTCAAGTACATCCTACCACCGAAATGCCCGGAAATTTAAAAGATACAAAGATAAAGGGATGGTGAAATAAAGAGTCTAATCAAAACCAAATGAGGTTAAATTGCATTTGCCATTCTTGGTATATTGCTCGACCAAATTTGGGACATTTGTACATAATTAAAACCAACAAACCTAGGCTTAGCAAATAAAAGAAAACATTAGAAAGGAGGTAACCGTTTCTTAAACGGATGTCGTGGGGTGCCTAACACCTTCCCCACGCATAAGCAAACCCCCGAACCTATCTCTGGTTCAAGACCATTTAGTTGTAGATGTCTAAATAAGATAAAATCTATTAGACATAGGTGCCCAATCACACCTTAAAATTTCCCATGGTTGGTGGCGACTCCAAATTTGTGCTCACACGCACACACGTACACAAGTTCCCACACACACACACAACTCGTATCTCGAAACGGAAAAGAGATAGAGATCACACACACACTCGCCAAATGGGGGTCGGTATCTAGGAAAATAAAAGAAAAAGACCTTAACACCTTCTTTTTTTAGAGGTCGGATTTTCCGCCGGTGTCGACAGATTTGGGCATGAAAATACCGACTGGTATTGGTGGTTTTAGGTAAGTCTTTCAATAGCACTAAACTCCATGTAAACCTATGAGGCATTGGACCCTTAAATTGCAAACATATTTTCAAAATGATTTTCATCATATAAGTCCTATTTGGCATCGAAGGTTTAGGTAAGTCTTTCAATAGCACTAACCCTTCGTGTAAGCCCGGAAAGGAATTGAAACCCCTTTTCAAAATGATTTTCACTCATGTAAGTCCTATTTGGCATCAAAGGTTTAGGTAAGTCTTTCAATAGCACTAACCCTTTGTGTAAGCCCGGAAAGACATTGAAACCCCTTTTCAAAATGATTTTCACTCATGTAAGTCCTATTTGGCATCAAAGGTTTAGGTAAGTTTTTCAATAGCACTAATCCTTTGTGTAAGCCCGGAAAGGCATTGAAACCCCCTTTCAAAATGATTTTCACTCATATAAGTCCTATTTGGCATCGTAGGTTTAGGTAAATCTTTCAAATAGTGCTAAACCTTCGTGTAAGCCCGAGAGGCATTGAAACCTCCTTTTAAAATGATTTTTCGCGCATTTAAGTCCTATTCGGCTTCGTGGGTTTAGGTAAATCTTTCAAATAGTACTAAACCTCCATGTAAGCCCGAGAGGCGTTGAAACTCCTTTTTTCAAAAATGATTTTTCTCATTTAAGTCCTATTCGGTTTCGAAGTATGGATAAGTCTTTCAAATAGCACCGTCCCTTCGTGTAAGCCCGAAAGGCATTGAATTCTCTTCTAAAATTGCCTTGTTTTATTCATGTAAACCCTAAGGTGGTGTCGAGATTCAAATAAGTCTTTCAAATAGCATCGAACCCCGACCCCACGAGATCTTGACCCTTTCCCTAAAAATTCTCATAAATTACATTTCGATTAAGTGTTGTATTTATGTCATTTCGTATTTATGATTGATGTGCTGCTAACATGTCATGATCATCCCATATTTTGTCATGCTTGTGATTTATGTGCTGCGAATATGCCGTGATTACTTGTTTGAACATTTTACTCGCTTTCATACTCTTTCTTGTAATTTATGTGCTGCGAACGTGCTGTGATTACTTGCTTGTTTGTTTATTCGCTTTGATATAAAAAATGTGATTAAAATACACTTTGCCATGAAAATTTTAAAAAGAGTAAACATGGTAATGTAGGCGTTAGAAACGAAGCTGGTGCAATCCAAGGGCTACAGGTCGCCCTGGCTTTTGGACACCATGGTATGAGTCCTTTACACGGGGGCGTGGCTGGTACGTGCTTTCGTGTAAAGGATTCTACACGTTCTAACTCCCATAGGATCATGGCCTAAAATTCCCCAAAGTGTGAATTAATCATCCAAAACCCCGCCATTTGACGGACCGCTTTACTCTTGGAAATCAAGGGTAAAGAGATCCCGAATATGGCACCAAAAACACTAATTGTTTGTCTCAGCACTAGGTGTTAGGATTTCAAGTACATCTTACCACCGAAATGCCCGGAAACTTAAAAAATACAAAGATGAGGGAATGTGAAATAAAGAGTCTAATCAAAACCAAATGAAGTCAAATTGCATTTGCCATTCTTGGTACATTGCACGACGGAATTTGAGACATTTGTTCATAATTAAAACCAACAAACCTAGGCTTAGCAAATAAAGGGAACACTAGAAATGAGGTAACCGTTTTCTTAAACGGATGTCGTGGGGTGCCCAACACCTTCCCCACGCATAAGCAAACCCCCGAACCCATCTTTGGTTCAAGACCATTTAGTTTTAGATATCTAAAGAAGATAAAATCTGTTAGACATAGATGCCTAATTACACCTTAAATTTCCCATGGTTGGTGGCGACTCCAAATTTGTGCTCATACGCACCCACGTACACAAGTTCCTACACACACACACAAGTCATATTTCAAAACGGAAAAGAGATAGAGATCACATACACACTCGCCAAATGGGGGTCAATATCTAGGAAAATAAAGAAAAAGACCTTAACCTACCTTTTAAGGTCGGGAATTTTCCGCCGGTGTCGACAACATAAACAAAGACGAAAAACAGAAAGCCAATCGGTTGTTTCACTATACTACTTTTGTAACCCCACCGAGAATATATCCCTCTTTACGTTGTTCCAGACCATCAACTTAGGAATTGATACCACATCTGGTTTTGAAAGAACCTTCTCCATAGCTTCTATATGTTGCTTTGAGTATGGAGAGAATCTTCAGGGTGGGAACGGCGAATTGGGGCGGTGGAAGGGGGATCAGCGGTGTGGGTTTTAGGTATGGATAGAGAGAGAGAGAAAGGGGGCTAGAACCGGTGGTGCGCGGTGGAGGTGGGAAGGCTAGAACTGGTGGTGTTGATTTTGGATATGGAGAGAGAGAGAGAGAGAGAGAGAGAGAGAGAGAGAGAAAGGGGGCTGGAAGAGACGAAGAGATTGAGAGAGAAAGGGAGCTGAAGAAGATGAAGAGAGAGAGAGAGAGAAAGAAAAAAAAAATCAATCGTGGGTGATTGAGAGAGAAAGATGGGATGGAAGAGATCTTAGACTATAAACTAGTTTGTAGCCAAACTCTGTCCTTAATGTTTATAAGCTTTAGCATGCCATTATGTTTACAGGAAAATACAAAATCACAATATGGTTTTCAGTAATTTCAGACATAATTATTAATGGTTTTCTTTAATAATGTATGATTTAACAAAGTAGTTTCTATATTGTCTGTAATACTATGCTCCATTTGCTTACTGAGAAGTCCTGGGTAGCAGTGAAATATGATCTAAAATAATTGGACATTTGAAATCCTTACTTGGAAAATGAAATTCATTTTTTGCAAACCAACTACACTATGGAACATTAGATTGCAACTTTTAGTATTTTATTTTTCTCATTTATTGAAAGGACACCAGGTGGAAATAACTTGGCACTGACCTAAGAGGCTAAGATAACTTAGAACCCAGGAATTTAAAAGGATTTGAACAATCCAATACTTCACTGATTATATTCAAGCATCTTTCAAAGTCCACGGATTTTTTATTAATAAAAAAAGTATCGATAGTTATAAAATATAAATGGGATAATTATAGTAAACCCCCCCTGTGTTAGACCGTGTGTCACTTTGCCCACTCTTGGTTTAAAAAATATCATTTTACCCACCTGAGTTTTAAAACGTTAGCAGACGTTACTCACCTCGACGAATTCCGTTACAAAAACAACTAGAATATATAAACAACATATTCCATTCGATCAAAATTAAGTTCTTATCTCAAAATTGGTCTGATTCACTATTCTTCAACCCAATTCTTCGATCAATTCTTCAACCCAATCGCGATTCGTAACTAGAACATATTGGGATTTCTGTTGGTGACAATCTTGGGGATCAAAATTAGAAATCAGTATCAAGGTATATCTGTGATCTAGGGTTTTATAATTTTCCAAAAGTAAAAGTTTGTAACACATGTTTTATGGGATTTTTTTTTTCTTTTTCTGTGACCTAGGGTTTTATAATTTTCCTAAATTTAAAGTTTGTAATAATGTTTTTGGGAATTTTTTCTTTTTTTGTCTGTGACTTAGGATTTTCCCGTTTACCCTCATCCCGTTTGTAACTCCTAGACACATCTTGACTTATGTGCTAACAGTGGTCCCCAAGAATCTTTGAAGCCTTATTAAAGTAGCTTTTAGATGTTTGTTTGCAAGTGTTGGTTGTGAGTTTTACCCATGTGTTGTACCCCTAACCCCACATTTAGGATTCTTGTATTTACTGTGTTTAAACTGAATGAAAGTGGTTCCTAGCTTCAATTTGCATATGATTTTAATTGTCTACTGATCCTAACATGGCATACATAAATGTTCTCTGCTCATTGATAGTATGTTTTATTATGTATTTTTCTATGTAGATTTGTGTAATTTGGGAATTTTAAATATGCAGATGGAAAATTTGTTATTTACAATTGAGATCCATAGTGGTGGGTCCTTTGAGAGAAACTCAGAACTAGTTTATTTAGGTGGTAGAGTGGACACAATAAGCAAATGTGATCCTGATCGTTTGAGCTATTTTGAAATTCAAGATATGTGTGTTGAATGTGAGGCACCTAATACTAGTATGATATATTACCTAATCCCCGAGGGTAATTTAGAGTAGGGTTTAAGATTAATTACTGGAGATGAGGAAATGTTATAGATGTGTGAGATACATGCTGCATGGCCAACTGATAGAATCACATTGTATGTAGAAGGTGGTGAGGAGCCACTATAAGTTGTAGGTCTTGAAGGTGATGTAGCTAATGAAGGTGTTGTAGATGATGAAGGTGTTGTAGGTGAAGGTAATGAAGGTGATGAAGGTGCTATAGGTGATGAAGGTGTTGTAGGTAATGATGGTGTTGTAGGTGATGTAAGAGCTACGTTGAATGAGTTAGTGTGCTATGATTGGATGAATGATGGGCTTGAAGGAGTAGACTTTACTGATGATATTTTTGGAGGATGCATAGACATCAAGGCAGCATGAGGTTGGGGGCAATAAGGGAAATAATTCAACACATGCAGAGACATCATGGCAGCATGATGTTGGTGGCAATGTGGGGAATAATGCATCTAATGCTCAGTCATCAATGCAGCCTAAGGTTAGGAGCAATGGGGGGAATAATGCACAACCATCAGTATACCCTGAGATTGGGAGCAATTGGGGGAATAATGCATAACCATCAATGAGAATAGATAGGAGTAAAATAAGACAATATGCACCCTCTACTGCTAGACCTAAGCAACCTAATGTGCAAGCAGCTAAGTGGATTGAGGTAGCCATTGATGATTATGAAATGAATAGTGTAGCAAGTTCTGATGATGAGGATCACATGGATAATTATCCATAATTTAATGAGCAAACTGACATGAGAAAGCCAAAGTTAGCTATTAGTATGAAGTTTCCTAACTCAAAGGTTTTTAGAGAGGCATTGAGGGAATATGTAGTGAATAAGCCTGTTGATATCAAATTTAAATTGAATGAGAAAATTAAGATATCTATTCATTACAAGAATGACTGTGGGTGGAGATTATATGCATTATTGTACCTGGAGAACTAAATTTCCAAATAAATACATTTCATTCTATTTGCACACGTGGTAGATCATTTCAGCATAGTCAAGTCAATTCTTCATATGTTGCAAAGAAGTACCCGTAAGATTTTGGTAAGAACCCTAAGTGGGAGGTGCAAGGGGTGCAAAATCATGTTAGGAAAGATATTTTAGTGGAATTAAGTAGGAATTAAGTCTACAGGGCCAAAAGGAAAGTAAAAGAAATTTTAGAAGGGGATGAAAAGTTGCAATATGCAGCCTTGTGGGACTATGCATCAATGATTAGAAAGACTAATGTGAGAAGTAAGGTGTTTATAAAATGTGATTGTTCAGAAGATGGTGGAAAACCTAAATTTCAAAGGATGTATGTTAGATACTATGCTCAAAAAGTTGGGTTTTTGGCTGGTTGTAGACTAATAATAGGTTTAGATGGTTGTCACATGAAAGACAGATTTGGTGGGTAGCTATTATCAACCATTGCAAGATATGGAAATGATAACATATTTCATGTTGCACTAGCTGTAGTGGAGCAAGAGTGTAAGGAGTCATGGATTTGATTCTTGAAACATTTTTATGATGATATTGGAAAACTAGGGGATCTCAACTTAGTCTTCATTTTTTATAGACATAAGGTATGAATTTAAATTCAGTTTTTTTTTTTTAATTGTCATTTGTTGTCATTTGTTTTGCTACTGATTTCAATAAATTGTTTGTACTTAGGGACTTGTACCTGCATTTAAGAAACTATTCCCAAAAGTTGAACATAGGTTTTATCTGAAGCATATTTACAGTAATTTCAAATTGCAGTTTAAGGGGTTGGATTAAAAGATACATTGTGGAGGTGTGTATGTGCTTCAACTAAGAGAGAGTTTGAGAGAAAAATAGAGTATTTGAAAAGTTTGGATAAGAAGGCTTGGAAGTGACTTAGTGAGATACTAGCAAAATAATGGTCGAAGGCATACTTTACCAATAGGGCTTTGTCTGATTGTCTAGTTAACAATCTAAGTGAATCATTCAATGCCATGATCATATTGCTTGCTAGGGACAAGCCCATATTGTCAATGTTTGAGTGGATTAGAGTTAGATTGATGACTAGACTACATACTAAGAAAAATTGGATGGTGAAATATGGTGGATCAGTGTGTCCTAATGTACAAGACAAACTTGAGTAGCTAAAAAAGGAATCTAGGTCTTTCTCTACTATGTCTTCTGATAGGTTTAAATATGAAGTAGATAATGATTATGAGAGACATGTGGTTGATCTCACCAAGAAGGAATGTAGTTGTAGGATATGGGACCTCATAGGTATCCCATGCAAACATGGAGTTTCAGCTATTTATAAGAACCGTTAGCAACTTGAGGACTACTTACATGATTGCTATCTAAAGGAAGCATATCTTGAAGTTTATAGTGAAAATTAGAAAACCCTAGGTCAGAAACATACCTTGATCTTAAAAAGAAGATGATGAGGATCCCTAAGCTAGTCACCAACAAAAATCCCAAGGGTTGTTGCAACGGATCGAAGAATTGATCTAAGAATTGGGTTGAAGAATAGTGAATCGGACCAATTTTGAGATACGAACCTAATTTTGATCGAATGGAATATGTTGTTTATATATTCTAGTTGTTTTTGTAACGAAATTAGGCGAGGTGGGTAACGTCTGCTAACATTTTAAAACTCAGGTGGGTAAAGTGATACTTTTTAAACTACGAGTGGACAAAGTGACACATAACCCAACCACAAGGGGGTTTATTGTAATTATCCCAATATAAATAGTTCTTCTAGTGCAAAAGCTAGAGAATGTGCGGTTGTTTAAGTTTTCATTATTATTATTATTTCTTTTAGTCCATTAATTTTGATTGGTTCTTAGAAAAATTAATTATTAATTAAACGTGTGTAATATTCTAATTGGTTGAGGTTTAATGAGAACACATGCACCAACTCACATGGGAACATTTTAATTCAAAATTGTGGAGGGAAATAAATTAGATTTGATTAAATTAAGGGATTTAATTAATTAAATTGATACCCAAATAGACCATGAGGCTTAATCAGGCTAGAAATTAGGCCTTATAGCTGTCAAAATCGTCTTAAAATGCTCCAAAATGAGCTGAACTCGAATTGGGAAGAAAATTGGCCAACCTAGGATTGAAGTACCGGCCGGTACTTTGATGGAAAATTGAAGTACTAGACGGTACTTTAGCTTGGAATTGAAGTACTGGCCAACACTGCAAAGTTCAAAATTGGGTTTTGGCTCCACATTTTGAATTTGCCAACTTGCACCCACATTAAGGTTAGTGCACGAATTTAGCTTGTCATAATGGCTGAAAGTCTACCCCCTAACCCTCCCATTTAGTATAAAAAGAGGCCTCCCCCTCATTTGCAAAGGGCACCAAGTTTGAGAGAGAAATCTACTCTTAAGCTTTTCTAACAATTGTGGTAGGTTGGGATCCTAAGATAAGAGCTAGAAATTGGTTGTTTACAACCCCCCCTATACCCCTTTTGGCAATTACCTTCCCCCATTGGTTCTAGAAATTTCCAAAAAGCTTGGTACAATTGTTTGTTCCTTGTTATTTTAAAGGATTCAAGAAGTGAACCCAAAACAAAATTCCCCCAAGAACGCAAAGAACACTCATCAATTTTTTGGCGAGAAACTCCATTGCATGCATGTATAATCTTCACTCAATTTAAATCTTTGTCTATGCCATGTTTATACTGATGATTGAATGTTGTTATGCTAAATGATAAAATTCTTACGTTCACATGTTCTAAAAAAGGATTATTTTGGAAACGATGATTCTTATGCTTACATGTATAAAAAAGTTGTTTTCAAAACCCTAATGCTTGATCTCATTTTCTCCAAATAATAATGTGATTCTTTGTTTGTATAACATGTTTTGATGCTTGGATTACATGACATGGACATTGGCTATCTATTGTAGAAGACCAACTTCAATTGGGCAAAATAGGTGCCTAACACCTTCCTATTTTGTAAATTAGCCTCCAATCCTAGATTAATGGTTAAAGACTAGGCTTTTCAATGTAATTTGCAATAGATTGTAAATAGGAAACAAAGAAATGTAATTCCTATTTATTCCAATTATAAATTGTAAATTATTATTCATATCAATAAAAATGCAACTTTCTTTATTTATTATTGTCAAAGGTTTTTCTCATTTTTCCTAATTAAATAAAATGGGTGGTGACTCCAAATTATTGGAACCCTTAATCTAAAGGGTTGAGACATTCATCCATGTCAAGTAACCATTATGAGGCCCATTATCCTGAAAAAAGCATGGCCCTCACAATGCTAATTTTTTTTTTTATTATTTTATTTTTTTTATAAATGATGTTCAAAATCTGTCAACATATAATCATATTCAAAGTGTATTTTTTGTCATCAATGGGAACTAGGACCCTAGTCGTAGGGCAGTACAAAATGGGGTGCCTATAATCGCTACCCCATTTTGGCTCTTAGAAAGAATTTCTTTGATTGAGCAAGAAAATTAAGAAACACCTAATTTTAATTGAAAAGCCAACTATAGGTACTAAACATGGCCAAATTCCTCAACTGAATAAAAGATTGACCAATTTAGGCCAAACTTAGAAGTTTTATTACATATATGATGTTTGACCAAATTTGATCGAGTTTGGCTGAACAATCTGGTTATCCAATCAAAGCAAATATTGGACCAATACGTAGATATTTAAATTATCTTTTTAACGAGTGGTCTATTTTGGAAAGTGTAGTCAAACTTTGATTAAACAATGTTGGAATCACACGAATCAAGTATCCATCACAACAAAAAAAGCCTTTTACAACATGCAAAAAATGTTGTTAAAATGATTCTACAACATTTTAGCGCATGTTGTAGGATGAGGTGTTGTGGAAAGTGTCAGACTTTCAACAACTTTCAATTAACGTTATCTAGTATGTTGTTAAATATCTAATTAACAACGTTTGAAAAATGTTCTCGAAACATGTAAAGACCATGCTTAAAAAAATGTTGTTAAAAGTCCTTTTACAACGTTTACTAAATGTGGTCTTTATATGTTAGACAACATTTATTATACATTATCTATACATGTTACTACAACATTAAATAATGTTGTCTGTTTGTTCCTTTCACAACATTTTCTAAACGTTGTAGAAGAGTGCTTTGAATATGTTTTGACAACATTCATAGAAGTTGTGTTATACACTTTTTTTTTAAAATTTTTTTATTCTTTTAATGGCTACCTATATACCTTTATGTTATTTTATTTTTTGGGAAGAAGAAGACTTGTTTCCATATTATATAAATAATAATCCAAACATTATATCAACACAAGATTACCAACACACATACACTTTATATAATTAAACTTCAAAGTCTAATTTCAATTAGAAAGGTAAACTAGTTTCAATTCAAATAGTACGATGCGAGCTAGTTTAGCTTCAAAAGAACAAAAGACATAATATTTAACAAATAAACCAAACTGTCTAGATGATTTTTAACTTCAATCAATCAATGTTTAAACTATTTTCAATTCAAGAAGTAAAGGGCTCCAAACTCCTATGCAAGCAACATGTCTCCATGAAATCCTCTTTCTTAATTCCTTTCATACTAATCAGCACCTGGAAAATGAAACATAAATCCGTAAATTTAATGATAATAAGATACAAATAATGACATTAACTTAGAATCACAAATATCTAAGAAGAGAGCTTAAATTATTACCTCCATTACCGCAACTTAATTTTAACTGTCTCCACTTTGAATTCATCATTCTTAATATCATCTTTCTATGGCATTCATTGATCATGAATTTTTGCTGTGTTGGCATATAGAAGAAATAAGTTAGTCAAATTTGAAAAATGAGAAGCAAATCATTTGTAATGTAACATATTATATAAATTTTTTATATACCTGAACTAATGTCCATAGATCGTCCCTAGTCCGTGAATCAACCTTTGTCCAATTTTTAATTACTACAGGCACATGTTCACGCACTAAGCACCCAATGTGTGAAAATTTGTCTGAATTGGTCCCAACTACTTGACCTCCATTGTGTCGAAGTTCCAAACGTGGGCTTTGACTTGAGACATATCCTTTCAATTTGTTTGGTCCCCGTGTCTTCTTCAGTGTTTTAGCATTAAAATTAAAGATTGAATATTTGAATATTTGAGGAAGGATAGGGGGTTATACCCTTCTCATTTACCTATTGCACTTTTGAAAAAAGTTGTACGTTGCGCTTTAGCTTTCTTTGAAATATTTTTAGCAACCTTTATCATATATACAACATAAAATGATTAATGGATTAGAACAACTTTGTCACTATAAGTTCAAAAAAATCAATTAAATAAATAAATTACAACTTACTTGAAGACGATTCATCTTCTTGTAATATATTTTCCTGAAACATGACAGATATTATAAATTTTTATACACAAATAAACAATTTTGTTCATTAGTTTGGCATCAAAAGTACTTGACTCACCAACAGTGTACAAGAATCTATTGTGAAGTTTCACTGCTGAAATTGGAAGTGTTATATTTTGCTTCACTGGTGAGCAAAAAATCTACAATAAAAAAAATCTACAATAAAAATCTACGATAAAAATCTGTAATAAAAAATTTCTATCCTCTTGGACTCAAAGGTCATTGACAATGACATAATCCAATCGAGCAGAGGCAAATCTAGGGGCTTGCTAGTTCTAAACAAAAACAAATAACGAATAAATGAACCCAACATAATATAGGAGGAGGAGTTCAGGGCAAAGTATGAAGAAAAATATATAGCATACCTTTTTCAACCAAGTGTACGATAAAATAAAAATGTGTATTATGGTTTACAACCCTTCCTAGCACTAGTAGTAGTAAACCTATGAGAAAAATATATAGCATACCTTCTTGAAAACCACCACCCATATTCCTTCAAGGTAATTATAGTTTTCTTTTTTCTTTTACGTTAGGTTGTGGCAAGAATAAGGACTAAGATGATCATAATCATCACGTTATTGATCAGTTAATAACAAATGAATGATATTAGATGGCCTGCAAGGCTCTGTTTTTTATTGCTAAATAGTTAAATAATAAATATTATATTAATTTTATGGGTAAACTACACTATTGGTCCCTAACGTTTACCCAAGTTGCACGTTTGGTCCCTAACGTTTAAAATGGGCAGAAATAGTCCCTAACATTTCAAAACGATGCACCATTGGTCCTTCCGTTAGTCTCCGTTAACTTGGTGTATACGTGGCTAACGGAATTATGATGTGGACAATTTTTAATTGACATGTAATTTTTTTTTAATGACAACTAGGATATGACATGGCATACCCATTTAAAAATAACCCAACCCAAAAAAAATTATCCCAATCCAAATAAAAAAAAACCCACCCAAATTAAAATTAACCCACCCCACCCAAATCAAATCAAATCAAATCACAGCAAGCAAATTAGAGACTTTTATCAAAAAACAACATTAGTAGACTTGGAATTGGACTTGTAATTGGTTTTCCTGCAGAAGCAGAACTGTTACTGCAATATTCATCTGCTGGTGGTGGCAAAACATTCCCCGCACGCCGTTGCATATTGATTGCAGCACCAGTAATTTGCTGAACTCTGCTCCTTTAAAACCACTATTCAAGTTAATTAATCATGCAATGAAGACTCCGCATAACTATCAAGCAGCACAAAGCTGGAAAGTCATCATCTTTCAACTGCATTTCATACTTAATTTTTACTATTCAAAATAATTTGTGATTTCCATTCAGTTCTAAAAATGACAAAAGCATGCTCTCTTAGGTGTAAGTTTTCCAGAATTCTATTCTCATTTCAGCCATCCCACTAATGGAAATTCCAATTGTTTCAATAAACAAACTCCATTGTGAAGTCTACTAATGTTGTTTTTTGATAAAAGTCTCTAATTTGCTTGCTGTGATTTGATTTGATTTGGGTGGGTGGGTTAATTTTAATTTGGGGGTGGGTTTTTTTTAATTTGGATTGGGATAATTTTTTTTGGGTTGGGTTATTTTTAAATGGGTATGCCATGTCATATCCTAGTTGTCATTAAAAAAAAAATTACATGTCAACTAAAAATTGTCCACGTCATAATTCCGTTAGCCACGTATACACCAAGTTAACGGAGACTAACGGAAGGACCAATGGTGCATTGTTTTGAAACGTTAGGGACTATTTCTGTCCATTTTAAACGTTAGGGACCAAACGCGCAACTTGGGTAAACGTTAGGGACCAATAGTGTAGTTTACCTAATTTTATATGTTTTAATATGTGTGTGTGTGTGTGTACAGAAATAGAGACTTATTATTAACATAGTAAACCTACCTGCAAGTGACTCTTCATGTGAGCTAGGGTTAGATCCTTCACCAAAAAAAATTCTAATGAAACCTCAAAACAACATATAATAAAAAGGAAGGATTGAAAGAAAACAGGGAGAACGACGGTGAAAGGAAGAGATGGGCAATGAGAGGGAGCGATGGTGAGGCTGGAGGGAAGAAGCGAGAGTGAGAGGGAGAGGGAGAGGGAGAGACGGGGAGAGGAAGAGAGAGATATGAGCTTGAGCGTGTGTTGAGAGAGAGAATTAGGGCTGGTTGTCGACACCGGCAGAAAAATCCGACCTCTTAACCTTCTAAAGGTTTTGGGTCTTTTTCTTTATTTTTCCTAGATCCCGACCCCCATTTGGTAAGTGTGTGTGTGATCTCTATCTCTTTTCCGTTTCGAGATATGAGTTGTGTGTGTGTGTGTGGGAACTTGTGTACGTGTGTGCATGTGAACACAAATTTGAAGTCGCCACCAACCATGAGAAATTTAAGGTATGATTGGGCACCTATGTCTAATAGATTTTATCTTATTTAGACATTTACAACAAAAATGGTCTTGAACCAGAGATAGGTTCGGGGGTTTGCTTATGCGTGGGGAAGGTGTTAGGCACCCCACGACATCCGTTAAGAAACGGTTACCTCCCTTCTAAGTGTTTCTTTATTTGCTAAGCCTAGGTTTGTTGGTTTTAATTATGTACAAATGTCCCATTTCCGTCGTAATTTCATGCAATATACCAAGAATGGCAAATGCAATTTGACTTCATTTGGTTTTGATTAGACTCTTTATTTCACCGTCCCTTTCATCTTTGTATTTTTTAAATTTCCGGGCATTTCGGTGGTAGGATATACTTGAAATCCTAACACCTAGTGCCGGGACAAACAATTAATGTTTTTGGTGCCATATTCGGGATCTCTTTACCCTTGATTTCCAAGAGTAAAGCGGTCCGTCAAATGGCGGGGTTTTGGATGATTAATTCACACTTTGGGGAATTTTAGACCATGATCCTATGGGAGTTAGAACGTGTAGAATCCCTTACACGAAAGCACGTACCAGCCACGCCCCCGTGTAAAGGACTCATACCATGGTGTCCAAAAGCCAGGGCGAGCCGTAGCCCTTGGGTTGCACCAACTTCGTTTCTAATACCCACATTACCATGTTTATTCTTTTTAAAATTTTCATGGCAAAGTGTATTTTAATCACATTTTTATATCAAAGCGATAAAACAAACAATCAAGTAATTATGGCATGTTTGCAGCACATAAATCACTAAAAATGAATCTAACAAGTATAGGATGATCATGGCATGTTCGCAGCACATTAATCATGAAAAGAAATAAATCAAATGAGTAATCACGACATGGTTGCAGCACATAAATTACCAAAATGACAAATATGGAATGATCACAGCATGTTTGCAGCACATAAATCATGAAAATGAATGATGATGATGAATATGGGTTGACATAAATATGACGCTTAATCACAAAGTGTAATTTATGATAACGTGAGAATTTTTAGGGAAAGGATCAAGACCTCGTGGGGTTGGGATTCGATGCTATTGAAAGACTTACTCGGATCTCGACACCACCTTAGGATTTACATGAATAAAATAAAGCAATCTAAAGAGAATTCAATGCCTTCTCGGGCTTACACAAAGGGTTGGTGCTATTGAAAGACTTATCCAAACCTTTGACGCCAAATAGGACTTAATGAGTGAAAATCATTTTGAAAATGGGTTTCAATGCCTTTTCGGGCTTACACGAAGGGTTGGTGCTATTGAAAGACTTATCCAAACCTTCGATGCCAAATAGGACTTACATGAGTGAAAATCATTTTGAAAAGGGGTTTCAATGCCTTTTCGGGCTTACACGAAGGGTTGGTGCTATTGAAAGACTTATCCAAACCTTTGATGCCAAATAGGACTTATATGAGTGAAAATCATTTTTGAAAATATACTGGCAATTTGCGGGTCCAACACCTCATGGATTTACATGGGGTTTAGTGCTATTGAAAGACTTACCTAAAACCTCCAATACCGTTTGGTGTTTTCATGCCCAAATCAAGATAGAAAAGGGAATGGGTAAACAATATTTACAACGTAGTAAATAATGAGATAATGACAATGAATAAATTTAAAGTATGACGGAAAACAATAAATGTATTTAAAGCGATAATAAGTCTAAAACGAGGGATGTTCGTGGGTCCAATGCCCTATGGAATTACGTGATGGTTAATGCCTCTTTGAGGTCTCACATAATCCACCACGACTAATCGGAATTATCACGTCCAAATCACAAAGGGAGAAAATGGGGAATATTCACGATATAACATTCACAACGTAGTAAATGAAAGCAACAAATGTATTTAAAACATTGCGGAAAGCGATAAATAAATTTAAAGCAATAATGAATCTAAAGCAAAGGGGTTTTTATGGATCTAATGCCCTATGGAATTACGTGATGGTTAATGCCTCTTTGAGGTCTCACATAATCCATCACGACCAATCGGGATTATCACGCCCATTTTACAAAGGGGAAAAATGGGGGAGAACATAAATATTCACAACATAGTAAAGCAGTAAATGACGGTATTTAAACATGGGAGTGTGTTTTTCGGGTCAAATACCTCGTGGGCTAATATGGTTGTTACGGCCTCATGGAGGACTTATGTAATCCGCCAAAGCCACTCGGCATTGTCATACCCAAACACACGGGAAAGAGACAATAACAACATAATATATTCACAAGTACGTAGTAAATGTAAATAAAGCAATAAATATACTCAGATCTACAAGTGTAAACAATAAATAACTTAAAGCATGTGGATAAAGCAATAAATGAACTTGAAGAACATAAATAAAGTAATAAATGAACTATAAGACAAATAAAAGTGGATCTTTGTGAATCTCTTCCCATTTTAGGGATCATCACTAATTACTTCCACTAAAAAGAAAAAAAAAAGAGAGAAGAGAGGAGAGAGAAAGAGCTTAGAGAGAGAGAATACCTAGAGAGGAGTCTTACACTCTAAAACTATCCAAAAACCCCGCCTAAAACCCCCTAAAACCCTTATTTCTGCCTATTCTAACGCTCAAGAAGGCCTAGAACCCGAGCAAAATCGTGTCCAAATGAGGGGGGTAGGGCTGCTTTTATAGAGGGAGCTGCACACCTCGCGTGGGTCCATCACGCGCTGCACGGCATGGTCCCGCACAAGTTGTACAGCTGCCACGTCGCAGTCTTATCTGCCACGCAACCCCTCTACCGAATCCTCCTCGGTTTTCACGCGCGTATCCTTTTCTGACCCAATTTTCGAGGGCATTTTTGGGGGTCTTCCGGTGCTCAAAATGTGTCATGCAGCATATCGTTGGAAAGCTCTCGACGTCTACTTTCCAACGGTATAAAGTTTGCACGAATCGGAGTTCGGACAAGAGAGTTATGACTCCCAGAAGTCGGGGTGCCGGAGCAGTTTTCGTGTGTTTTTCCGGCGAAGATTCCGGTCAAATGGGGGAAGCTACCGGAGAATCGAGAGTTGTGCGTCGTAGCTGGAGTCATCATCTTTCCAACGCACCCAGGCTCGCCGGTCAACTTGTAGCGAGTCGGAAAGACTCTGCGCGCGAAAATGGTTGTTCGGGAGAAAAATGCACCAAACTTTCGGTCCATTTTTCCTCGCTTTTTGTCTATGTTTGCGCGTGTATTTGACCTAGCGCCCGATGTCGGATTTCGATATTTTTGGTATCGTCGGAAAGCTTACGCTACCCTCTTATGCAAGGTTCCGGATTTGCGGGAATCCGAGCTAGAGACGGAGAGATATGGTCCCGCGAATAGAGTTCGCCGGAGTGTTTTTGGTCCATCAGAGGGCATTTTTCCAGTGAGGATTCCGGCAAGACCGGGAAATCTTGGCGATCCGAGAGTTCCACGTCGTGCATGAATGTGTCCTCTTTCCAACGTGCCCGGGCTTGCGGATCAACTTGTTGCGAGTCAGGAAGACTCTGCGCGCAAGCGTGGCAACGTCGGGGGAAATTTTTCAGCATAACCTTATTTCATTCGACCTGTTTTCGTGCGCGTATTTAGACGTAGCTCCCGATGTCGGATTTCGGCGATCTTGGCGTCGGAAAGCTTGTGTTACCTATTTTCTAAAGGTATAGGCCTTGCACGGAGGCGAGCTTGGGTTCGCGAGATATGATCTTGCGAACAGAGGCCGTTGGATTGTTCTTTATGCCAAGGGGTTATTTTCTGACCGAGATTTCGGCTTGACCGGAGGAGCTCTTGACGATCCGGAAGTTGCACGTTATAACTGAAGTAACCCTCTTGCTTAAGGGTTTTAGCTCGCGGACCAAGTTGTTGGGGGTCGGAAAGAATCTATGCACAAACGTTGCCTCCCAAATGGGCTGTTTTGTCAACAACACTTAGCAAAATTTGGCTAAGTGTTGGACCGTTTTTTCGCAGTTTTGTCCATAACTCCCTCGTTTCTCGTCTGTTTTTGACTTGTAAAGTATCGAATCGAAGCTCTCAATGTGCTCTACACATGAGTCAGGGGGTGGTCAGTCCGATTCAGTTTTGGTCTTGGTCAAGGTCCGGTCAAACCTGGTCGAACTTGGTCAACCTCGGTCAAGTCAAACTTAGTCAAACTTGGTCAAAGCTCCCGAACTTGGGAAATGTATCCTGGTGTTTTGAGGGTTCTT
>OU015761.1:38399052-38447157 GCA_907173295.1 Fagus sylvatica | reverse complement strand
ATCACTCAAGGGCTCATATTGTGCCAACTTCTCCCAATAAGATTGTAAGTACCCAAAATAATCTACCACTGATAGACCCAAGGCTACTTGAGGGGCATGAGAGACATCCTGATACAACTCAAAGATACAGACATCATTACGGGCATGTGCATACATCTGATTCAAAGCAGTCCATAATCCATAGATTGTATCATGATACATGAAGGTGTTATAAATACGTTCTTCCATAGAATTAAACAACCAACCCAAAATAGTGTATTTATCCATATCCCATTGTGTACGCTTCACATGACCTATAGTGGGTTGCTTCTTTGTGCCTAAAAGCCATCCAGATTTACCCTTGCCTCCAAGATAGAGACGAAGAGACTTGCTCCAAGCAGTAAAATTTCTCCCATTCAACAACACACTAGTGATACGATGAGCCGGTGCATGTTGAGATAGAGACACCTCGGATGGTAAGGAAACAACAACCTCCTGTCCACTTGAGTAGCCCATAGTGAGAAAGAGAGACCCAAAGGGAAGGAAGAATTAAGGTTGCTGAAGACCAAACAAAATGCTACCGAAACATCGGTAGCCCCAAAACAATCAAGAACAGTGTAAACAAAAAATCACTTAGCACATCACAACAGTCAGCAACATGGCTGACCCAACAAGAGAGAATGTGACTGAATATACCGATAATCTCAAATGATCACGAAGAACAAAAGATACATGGAGAACGAAGAACATTACACCAATAACAATAACTCACTAAGGCAGCAATGAAAGCACTATCACATCACAAAAATAGTAGAACTCATGAAGGCAGCAAAAACATTCTAGCACATATCAGCAACAACAATATTGAGTAACAAATAAAAAAGGTGTGAATCAGAGAGAACCAGTAGCTGGAGGTCGGAAATCAGAGAGACCCAATAGCTGAAGGTCGGAAAAAATGGTTCAGAGGAGCAAAGTCAGCAGCGGTGAAGCGATGAGTAGCAGCGGCACAGCCTAAGAGGTGGTTGGGGCGGCGGCACAAATGGGCTGAGGAGATCCCGTGGTCGCGTGCTTGAACCAAGGCAAGCAACAGGCCCTAAGGTTGTCGCGGCGGTGACGACAAGCCCTAGGCTGTCACAGCAAGGGGCGGCCCAGCCCTAGTGGGCGGCGGCGGCTTAGCCCAAGTTTGGGTTCTGGGTTTCCAAGTATTACGGGAATAATGGGTTTATATGAGTTATGGGTATTTTATTTTTATAACGTAAAAAATTTAAAAAGGAATTGATTGTTGCTCTGATACCAAAAAGAAGTTTACAATAGTTGTAGTTTCATTGACATATCTCAACAAGAGAGAATGTCTAGTATATATATCTTCTGAGAAAGAGAATAGAAAAACAATAATAGAAAGACAATAATGGGCACAATAGAAAGACAATAATGGGCCCATGTGACACAACTATAAAAGCCCATTCTAATATCATTCTAATATCCAACAGTTATTAGGAGTCACCAAGTTTGTTATGAATCTGGTGTAAGTTGGCTGAGTAACATCCTTTTTTCTTGTTAAAGCTGGTCCTAATTTCAGAATTTCAGGTTTTTTCTTTTCTTCATATTATCTTCTGTTTTCATTTTTGGAAGTATAATTTAAGTTTATTGTCTTCAAGTTATATTGTTTGGTTTGCTGAACTTTATGCTTATTGAGGCTCAATGGCATTGACAGATAAAACATATCTTGTAGGTGTCATGGGTATGGCATGAACTCTTCATACTTGAATTGTTGTTCTGACTTACTGATTTGTGTATGAAGCTTGGACACATTAACATTTTTGGTTGGTTGCCTTGACATCTATTTGTAGTTTAGAATGACATTGCTGTTCAAGAACACATTCTTCATCACTTAACGGGTTAGCTGAATACGTTTCAGGAACCGTACCGTCCAATGTCTAAGGATACTCAATACCATATGCACAGGATACAAGACTAGAGTTGAAAATGAGTGAACAAGTTTATTAGTTCAGCAATAAACTGGTTGATTTCGACAAAGGGTCTCAACTTTGATTTCGAGAAACTTAAAACTTTATTGTATTTGTAATGATGTAACACTTGAATTACATGGTTGGATTATACATTTTTGTGGCATTTTATGGATAATTAAGGGCTAGAAAATTAATGTTACACAAGATGATTTATGTAGTCTCTTTGAATAGTTTCTATTCGTGTAATTGAAATATTGTCTTCAAGCCAACTTTGTTTACATATTGTTTATGATGGTTAGGATGTTGTAAAGGATGTTTAAGTTGCACACTTTATTAAACAGGGATATGAACAAATTTTGAGCATCATGAACAAGATGCATGTTTCATAAATACAAATAATTATAAGTTTTGAATTTGTTTTCATAAATAAACACCATTATATTACTACAAATAATCATTACAATTTTCAACTCACATAAACATGTACAATTTGCTTAACCAACCTAAGTACATTATATTATGACTGAACCTTTGAACAACTCATTACATTAAGTAAGCAAAAAACCATTGCATATACTTGCATCGTACACAGAGTTCACTAACTTAAATACAACTAATTACATTAACATAATTATATTACAATTTTGAGTACACTTTTGACATTTGAAGTTTGGACATATCCTTGCTGTTTTTGTTCAACTGGTTGGCATTTCTCCCATGTTGAATGTTTAGGTCATTAATCTGTTACAGGACAATTCAAAAATCAGATACATGCTACAGCTAACTATTAAAGCTATAACAACTGTAAGGGTATAAACCAAGAGCCTGACAGTTGATAGTTGTGTGCAAATAAAGCTGAAGTGACAAATTTGGAATGGCAAAAATGAACCCAAACATTCAAAAATCATTATTTTTTGCATTATACTCTTGATAAACGAACAAAAAGAAAATGAAAGAAAAAGCAAATGCTGCTTAAATTTTGGTGATCCAAGTGAACTGGTGGATGAATCTGGTAGTTTCCTTAGGTGTACCTAGAAAAAAAAATGAATATACAATCATTATTTAGACAAACATAAAAGAAAGACTAAAAATTTCCAATTTGTCCATATCTCACCAATATATACAGGAGCAATCATGACAACATAGGCACATAGCCAATTCCCACTCCAGCCAAAGGCTCTCCTACCATCAGTACTACAAAATCAGGAGCAAGGCCTAGAATAAATTTAATCGAATGAAGCTCACCAAAGCATATACTAAACTCAGTTTTCAGCCCTGCATTCTCTCATTCTTCAAACATTTTTCAGCTCAAACTATGTTTCCTCACGAATCCAATATCTAGTAGTACATGTAGAATATACACCCACAAATCCTCATTCTTGTATCAAATGCTAAAGAAAAAAGCTCCCAAGACCCTCACTTTAGGTCTAGCATTATCCATCCCATACTTAATTGAGCCATTTTTATTCCTAAATGTGAAAATTCCAACAATGATCAAGAAGAAAATTAACATGTAATTGAGCCATTTTGATTCCTAAAGGGCCTAATATATTACACACAAAATCAAGTTTATTTAAGTAACGTGGCAATCTAGAACAAAGGTGGTCTGTTTGCGTGGCATTCTGGGGATGGTTGATTACCAAATTTCCATTTCATTTTTCTCTCTCTCTCTCTCTCAGCTGTCTCTCACTTCAGGGTTATAGTTTTTGTTTAGGCTACCTTATAATCAGGGGGTTTCTTTATTTGATCGGTTGGTTGATTTATGTTCTTATTCTTTAGTCTGTGGTATCTGTTTTTGGGTTTTTATTTTTATTTTTAATTTGTAGGGGGTGTTCATTGCTTGCCTAATATGTTGAGTACAAGAAACATTCATCAATTATTGGGTTGATGAATGCCACGAAAACAGACCACCATTGTTCAAGGTGGGGCGGACGGTGCGACACTGACAGGGAAGGGAAGGGAGCGTGGGAGAGGGGGAAAGTAAAGCTGAGCTGGCGGAGGTTTGAAATTTTTGGAGGATAAAACTGTCTTTTTATTTAAAGTTGATATAGTAAATTGAGTTTTCAGACAGGTGGCAAATGTTTATTGGGTTGAAATATCAGATAATTGTGCTGAGGGTCCACCCCATCGGCTCACCATTCCCATTCCCCAATAAACAAAGACAAATCAATATATATATAAAAGCAGAAACCTTTAACTGAGGTTCTGCCAAGTGTCTTACAAACTGATGTGGCTGCCACATCAGCAATTAAAACACCAAATTAAAGCAAGTGTATCTATATTGTTTAAATTTATCAAGTGATATGTTGATTAATAAAACAACTGTATAATAATCAATGATCAACAATTGCACCATTTCCATTTCACATGACTCTCTTTTCATTCGGTTGGTGCAGTTCCCACCATGGCCACGTCAAGTTCATCCGCTGTTCCAACTGCGGCAAATGCTACCCCAAGGTATTTCTTCAATTCCGTATTCTTTGCTGCATCAGATACACAACCCAGAACTTCCACAACACCATTGAAACCGATCTCACCAAAAACACCCCTCATTAGCCTATCCATGAAAATCACAACATCAACCCACACACGGGTTCACCAAAAATATCAACCCACGGCACAACCCATACAAGGCATGCCTCACAATCACAACACACAAATCTTTTCCATTACAAACCCACAATCGCAAGGCAGTGAAACATCCATCACCCACGGCCAAATACCCACCACCCACGGCATAACCCACGTTTTAAGCCCACAACCATCGCCAAACCGTGAGCCTCGTGGCTTCTACTCCACAAACCCAAGGCCTCCATGGTCTTGACTTCGCACAAAACCCGTGACCCATACATGGGTTCACCAAAATCTAGAGTGAGAGTGAGCCGTGAATATGAGAGAGAGAAAGAGAGCCGTGTGCCCAAGAGAGGAAAAAGCCGAGAGGTAGTGAGAGGCAAGGCTCGGCCTTGCCAAACCAAAAACCGCCATTAATGGTGGCGGTGATGAGCGGCGCCGGTGAGAGCTTGGAGTGGCTATGGTAGCCTTTGGGGTTTCAGTGATAGAGAATAGAGAGGGAGCCGTGAGAAAGAAAGAAAACGGAGAGAGAAGGGAGGCGGCTGGAGAAAAAAAAAAAAGAGGAAGAAAGAGAAAGGCTCGGCCTTGCCAAACCAAAAACCGCCATTAATGGTGGCGGTGATGAGCGGCGCCGGTGAGAGCTTGGAGTGGCTATGGTAGCCTTTGGGGTTTCAGTGATAGAGAATAGAGAGGGAGCCGTGAGAAAGAAAGAAAACGGAGAGAGAAGGGAGGCGGCTGGAGAAAAAAAAAAAGAGGAAGAAAGAGACGGGTCGGGTCAACCCGACCCGGTATTTTAAGTGAAACCCTACCCGGTTTTTTTAGAGATTATTGGACCGGGTCAGCCCGGCCCGTGTCCATTTTAGCAGCCTAATCCCATTTAAGCAGCCCAATCCAAAAACCAAACCAACCTAAACCCAATTCCTTTAAACCAAACTCATTTAACCCAACGAAGCCCAATCCACAACCCGTTTAACCCAAGCCCAAACCCAAAATAAATAAAGCCTCACATTCATTTTCACACTCAATTCATGGCCTTTGGGTGTAATTTTTGGATGGATTCATGTTTTAAAATTATTTATTCATTCCTATTTTAGAACATGCACACCATGTGTTTGACAAAATGTATGACTCACTATTGCATTATTAGTTTACTGATTTGCTTTCTTTGTTTAATTGAGATTTTTTTTAAATTGCTCATGTAATTGTATTTGATTTCGTTTCAAAGTGGGTCTGACTCCAGATGTGGGGAATCTACTTTTTTAATTGCTCATGTAATTGCTCATCTTGAAATAATTGTATCAAAATACTTCTCATGTAGTTGATTATTGAGATTTTGTTGCAATAATCACTCTCATTAGAACTAACTTATGTGTAAATTAACTTCAATAATACACAACTACTTATGTGTATTAAGTTTTACACATAAGTTAGAACATACTTTAAGTTATATTATTTCATTGTCTCTGTTTTCACGATCAAAAGAACAGGTACTCTAAACCCTCACCATTTCATGTGATATTGTCTCTAATAGTATGTTTGCTGCTTTGTGTTTGATCATCTCTTTACCTTTAGGCTTTAGCACTATGGGGGGTTTGCATTTGCAGTTTCTCACTTGCAAGGTAAACAGTGAAATTGTCTCTTTTAATTGCTGAAAATTTTCAGCATGGCTAGATAAGATAAGATACCAGGACTTGGATAGCATGTTCTGTCTGCTCGTGGATTAGATTTAGTAAGGGAAAACATATGGGTTTCTTCTGCCACCATTGCTTGCTGCCACCTCTCATCCTCTTGCCACATATGCATCTTAATAATTTCCTTCTATTGTTACCAGCTCCTCTAATTCTCCTATCTTAGAATTTTTTAGTATAACACCTAATACAGGTTCTTTAATTTTTTTTTTTTTCCATATAAATACAACTTGAAACCTTGACGTAACATTTGTTTTCCCTTCTATTTCAAAGAGGTAGTTAAATATTCAACTTTAATATTTTGGTTTGTTAACTTCTATATGTTTTCTTCTTGGTTTGTTAACTTTCATGTGTTTCATTAAATAATCTATGTTGTATTAAATATTAATTTCTTTTTTCTTTTTTAAACGTGTGTTTTATATATATTTTTTTAAAATATGTTAAACTTAAAGCACTATTTTCAGGTTTTGTTTGGCTCTTCTGTTTGCAAGCTTTTTTAAGAAGGAAATAAAAATTATTTTCCTAACTCTCTTTTAATAGTGGTTTTGTTTTATAATGTGAACAGGAAGGATGCAATGATGCATAAACCAATATTGGATGATCGTAAAAAAAAATTCAGGGGATTGACCATTCATAAAAATGGTGCAATTAGTAGTAGCAAGGTATGTGTTAAAAGTACCCATATGTCTTTTTTGAATGAATGCCTTGAAACTAGAAGACATTAAAACTTTCATTTAATTAAAAAAACCTTAGTAGAATGTGTTTATGGTGTTACACTTATTTGAACATGGCTTAGATTGATGACACCGATCTCTGGGAGATGTGGAAGACCAGCCAGTCAATATCAAACTTAGGATCTATTCATAACAAGGTACATGTCTTAATGTTATGTTCGATCATCATAATTTTTCGATTATAATATTATTCGAATTGGAATAACAATTGTCATCTATATGGATTAGGTAGTGAAATTACGAATATATTCCCTCGGTTGGGGATGTACTGTTCAAACTGACAAGATACACCTATGGAGATTAGTGAAGCGAGTCTTGATCTCACAATTATATGAAAGGTGTGTCACTTCATCATTTTGAATTGGGTATTAGCTAATACTTAATCCAAACATTTACAAACTATTTTATTCTTCTTCAATTGACAGTTCAAACGTCTATGAGAATAAAGACAGGAAAAAAAAAAGATTAAACGATATGGTGATAACACAGGTATAGAATTATTACTAATCTATTTCTACATGTACTTTCATGAGACAATTATTTTAAAATTTGGATGCTAAATGGCAGTTTTTAAAGTCCCAAGCTGACATAGACCATTTAATGTACAAAGAGTTATGCAAAATCGTCACAAGGTATGTACTTATAAATTCTACATCAATCATATTTTTCATCTGTATGTTACCAATGAAAAAACATATGTTTTTGAAGTTCCAATTAATAATACAAAACTAATATATTTTAAATTTTGAATTCAGGTTAATAGCAAATGCAGCTGGAAAACAATTAATGCCTGACTAAAGATATTGATACTTCAACTTCTTCCTACTAACCTATATTTGTATTTTCATATAAACTTTTTCTATATGTTTAATGTAGTTATTCATTATACATTTGACTTGATGTAATTTTTTTCAGATATATTTCAATGGTTTAAATAATAGTAATTTATATACACAATATAGTACATTAAATTTTATTATAAATTTAGCTACTATACCTACAAATTAACATATATTACTGTTTTTGTTATTCATATTAAATAAGTGTATCCCGCGCATTGCGCGGGTAATACGCTAGTAAAATAAAAAAGCAAGACTTGAGATAAGGAGAAAGTGAGGACCAAAGAGAGAGAAAATAAAAAAAATAAAAAATAAAAGGAAGACATAAGGCAGTGAGAGAGAGAGAGTGAGCTCTATTAAACCAAAAGACTCAAAGAGAAACCTTTCATGATTTCAAGTTTCCAACGGAGAGAAACCGAGAGAGGAGAGACACCGAGAGAGGAGAGAGATGAGAGTACCAGTGGTCCAGTGGGAGTGGGAAATCTGGCTTCACCGCTTCAGGGTGCGATTTGCGAGACGGCGACCGCCGAGGGCGAGGCCGAGGCGTGAACTCCAGCGGTCCAACCTCCAGGCGAAGGGAACGGGCGAGTCGCGACGGCCAGGGACCTACCTCTGTCGCCAAATGGCTAGTGGTGATTTGGGCTACTTTTTGTTAAGGGGAGCTGTGATTTGGGCTTATTTTTTGTTGAAGGGCCCAAAAATTATGTTAGGAGGGCCCAAAAATTAACGTGGCAATCTGGTAATTATTTTTTGTTTTGTTTCACCTACTACTACTACTACTTCTGGGTCCCATTAGTCAGTGTTTTTGTCAAGGTACTTCTTAATTCCCTTGGTGCATGCAACTGCAAGGGCATGCACGCAGCAACGACTCATCCTCGGTAACTCAAACTAAAACCGTTTCAGTTCTATAATCTTTGCTCGTCTTTTCCGCAATTCTTTATTTATATTTCGTTTCGCCAGGATCTCGTAACCCACGGCTTCCCCGTTATTGATAGTGAGACAGGGCTTTAGAAAAGAGAAAGAGAAAGAGAGAGCGGAAATGGGAAGTTGCTGTTCAGTCTGTAAAGATCACGATGGCAAGGACGGGGATGAGAAACGGCAGATGGACACCACCAGTGACACCAAGAACCCCAACATCAGTTGCCCGAAATGTCAAATCAAGGTATTTAATTAAAGCATAGATCCTACTTTGGATCAGAATCCTCTAGAGTTACTAGGTACTCTAGCAGATAGAGTTCTCTAAATCCTAACCTTTCTTTTTATAATAAATGGTTCAGATTATGTCATGTTATTATTTTATTAACAAAATCCATAAAATATTGGTTTTTACTTTTTATCACTTAACGTGTTAACACTTATTCATTAACATCAATATTTTAGAGATTTTGTTAGTGTAATGATGACGTGGCATAATTTGAACCATTTATTATAAAAATAAAGGTTAGGATTTAGAGAATTCTATGTGATAGAGTACCCTAGGAACTCTAAAAGATCCTGATCGTCCTAAAAACTTCCTTATTTTATTTATTAGATATTCATTTGTATTTCATTACAGATTATTATTTTAGATAGTTTTTTTATTTTGGAATATTATAAATGTATTTGATCTAGGTGGTTATTTAGAAAATTGTATTTCTTCAACTGGATCAAGCATTTTTAAATTTTATGTTTGAAATATGATTGTATTGACATCGATTGAAATGAAATTTGGATATGAAAAGTCTTTGAACTCTGAACAATTGACTATGCTTTGGACTCAGCTAATGGGGGTTATACATTAGCACAAAAATTAGTTTCTTGTGGGGCTTATCACCGGCCTATGTGTGGTTCTGGGCTTAGTCACGGGAATATAGCATGACCATAGTTATAAAGTTTTTTTAAACATATGAAATCCAATCGATTGCATTGTTTAAGTAAATTGAGACTTTTGGTGTTTTGAACTTAGTGTAAATTATATATTAATTTTCCTCTGCAATGTGATATATTTTCTTAAGTCTAGGAGTTTTATCCTATGACAAGTAATCTATTCTATTTGAATATGTGTTTGATTCATCTTATTGAAACTATGGTTATTTATTAAGCCTCTGATAGAACCCCCTTGATTGAATAATGGGGGAATTCACAGACTTTATTTTCTCTATGGGGTTACTGGATTTACCCATGGATGGAGGTAATTTCACATGGTCAAATGCTCGTTCAAGATCAAGGTTAGATAGATTTCTTTGCTCTCCTTTTTTGGCTAATCATTTTTCCAAGATTGCTCAGAGGCGCCTGCCCAGGTTCATGTCTGACCATTTCCCCATTTTGCTGAGTTGTGGCTTTATGCAAAAGAGACAGAGCCCTTTTCGTTTTCAGAATATGTGGCTTAAGAGTGAAGGTTTCCACAATAGGGTCCAGCAGTGGTGGAACTCTTATCTTTATATTGGGTCTCCTAGCTATGTGCTCAATCAGAAGTTAAAATCTCTGAAGGTGGACTTGAGGAAGTGGAACAAGGAAATTTTTGGGGATGTTAATTTGAGAAAGAATGACCTTCAAGCTCAGATCCAAGATTTGGATCTTGTAGAAGAGATTAGACCTTTATCTGCTGAGGAAGGTGTGACTAAGGAAAATCTCAAGGCGGATTTTGAGAAATTACTTTTGTTGGAGGAAATACAATGGAGACAAACTTCTCGGGCTACTTGGCTTCGGGAAGGAGACAAAAACACCAAATTTTTCCACCGTGTGGCCAATTCGAATCGTAGATTCAACTCCATAGATCACCTAGTGGTTAATGGGGTAGTTACTACGGATCAAGCTGAGATTGGTAAGGGCTTGGTCAATTTTTATAAGGGTCTCTTTTCTGATGATGAGGTGCGGAGACCTCTTTTGGATGGGGTGGATTTTTCTACCATTGATGAATCGGATAGGGACATGCTGGACCGGCCTTTTACTGAGGATGAGGTGTGGGGAGTAGTGCGGAATATGGGTGGGGACAAAGCTCCAGGACCGGATGGTTTCTCTTTAGCTTTCTTCCAAAGCTGTTGGGATATTATCAAGCAGGATGTAATGAATGTATTTCATGATTTCCATACCTCTAGGAATTTTGTGAAGAGTCTCAATGTTACCTTTTTGGCTTTGATTCCGAAAAAGCCTGGGGCTCAGGAGTGTAAGGACTTCCGCCCCATCAGTTTGGTCACAGGGATGTATAAAATCATAGTGAAAGTTCTAGCTAATAGATTATCTGGGGTTTTGCCGAAGCTCATATCGGTTTCCCAAAATGCCTTTGTAGGGGGAAGGCAAATTCTTGACTCGGTCTTGGTTGCTAATGAAAGCCTGGACAGCCGCTTGAAATCTGGTTCCCCAGGGGTGTTATGTAAGTTGGACATAGAGAAGGCCTATGACCATGTGAACTGGAATTTCTTATTATACATGTTAAGGCGGTGTGGTTTTAGTGAGAGATGGCGCCAATGGATATACTTGTGTATTGCCACAGTCCGTTTCTCAGTGCTTGTTAATGGCAGTGCTCATGGTTTTTTCTCCACTTCCCGAGGATTGCGACAAGGTGACCCTATATCCCCTATGTTGTTTATCATTGTGATGGAGGCTTTGAGTAGGATGTTGGAGAGGGCGGTGTCAGGAGGTTACATCTCTGGATTTTCTGTGGGAAACTCAACTGGGGTTGAGCTGAGCATATCTCATTCCTTATTTGCGGATGACACGCTGATTTTTTGTGGGGCCGACCCGGAGCAAGCTTGGTATTTGAGGGGTGTTTTTATATGGTTTCAGGCCATATCTGGTTTAAAGATTAATTTGAGCAAATCAGAGCTAGTTCCAGTGGGTCAAGTTACTAATGTCCCTGAGTTGGCTGGAATTTTGGGATGTCGTGTGGCGTCTTTACCTCTCACATATTTGGGACTCCCCCTTGGGGCTTCTTTTAAGTCGAAAGCTATTTGGGTTGGAGTGGTGGAGAAGATGGAGAAAAGATTAGCGGGCTGGAAAAGATTATATTTATCAAAGGGGGGGCGTGTGACTCTTATTAAGAGTACGCTCTCTAGTATTCCAACATATTTTTTATCTCTTTTCCCCATTCCAATGAGCATTGCTCGTCGTATTGAGAAGCTGCAGAGGGATTTCTTATGGGGTGGTCTGGAAGAGGAGCACAAGTTTCATCTGGTTAATTGGCATCAAGTCTGCACTCCTCTCTATGATGGAGGTTTGGGTATTCGGGATGTGGCAATTTTTAACAAGGCTTTGTTAGGAAAATGGTTGTGGAGATATTCCACGGAGCCCAATTCCTTATGGCGTCAAGTTATTGATAGTAAGTATGGTGGTCAAGGAAATTTTTGGGTTTCGAACAGAGTCAATACTCCTCATGGGGTAAGTTTATGGAGGCACATAAGGGCGGGCTGGGATGTTTTTTCTCAGCATATCTCTTACACAGTCGGAGATGGTTCTCGGCTTCGTTTTTGGCATGATGTGTGGTGCGGGGATCTTTCTTTGAGGTCCCAGTTTCCATCTCTTTTTCAGCTGGCCCGAGCTCCTGAGGCTTCAGTGGCTGACCTTTGCCACTTCCAAGGTACGAATTGTGTTTGGGACATTGCCTTCACTAGATCTGTCCAGGATTGGGAATTGGAGATGATTGAATCCTTCATGACCCTTCTCTACTCTAGTAGAATCCGGCAGGGAGTGGCAGATTCTCTTTGCTGGACTCCGTCGAGTCGGGGGCTGTTTGAGGTGCGTTCTTTTTACTCTATTCTGATTCACCCGACATCCCAAGACTCTTTTCCTTGGAAAGGTGTGTGGAAAGCTAAAGTTCCTCCAAGAGTGGCTTTTTTTGTTTGGACTTCAGCTTTGGGTAAGATTCTTACTACGGATAACCTCAGAAAAAGAAGGGTAATGATTCAGGATTGGTGCTGCATGTGTAGGATGAGTGGAGAGTCGGTTAATCATTTACTCTTACATTGTCCGGTTGCTTGGGAGTTATGGTCTGTGATTTTGATTCTGTTTGGCATTACCTGGGTTATGCCTCGAGGTGTGGTTGATCTTCTCAGTTGTTGGCATGGTCCTCGCAATAAGTCGGAGGCTGGCAAGATCTGGAAAATGACTCCCCACTGTCTCATGTGGTGTATTTGGCAGGAGCGTAATGATAGAACGTTCAATGGGGTGGAGAAATCTATCCCGGCCCTCAAACTTCACCTGCTGCACACCCTCCTTAGTTGGGCTAAGGCTTCTCATTTAGATTCTTCATGTTCATTGTCTGACATGATTGATTATTGTTCAGCTTGTCTTTAATTTTTGCTGGTTTCATTCAGGTCCACTGCCTGTGTACTTGTATTGACTCCTTTCTTTTTCTCTTAATGAAATTCTTATTTATCAAAAAAAAAATAATAATGGAACCGATTGAATCAAATTGAATTGATTAATGAGAAAAAATAAACTAATTAGCAACAATTCTATGGAACTAAGCTATATTAACTTCTAGAGCGAATTCTATGCTTTCATGTATTTTCTTGAATAGATTGGCAACCATGGAGGAATGAGAGAGATAAGCTCTCGGTTTGCATGGGATATTCCCATGCAAGCCTTTCATTGGTTCTCCTAGATTAAGCCTCCCATTGGCTAGACTAGATCACCAAGGTACAAGCACCTCTATAAACTAACAAACTAGTACAAGTGGAGTGAGCCTAGGCTATGTACTACCCTCCAATGCCCCTTGTAACTAATTAGGTGTGTTAGCTTGTACCAATTGAACATGAGAATAAGCTCAAAATTGAGTTTAGATGCAAGAATAGAAAGATAGCTTGTCCAATCCGTGCCTCTAGGGCTAAACCATGCAAGGCTTTGGATTAGACATGGTTGGGGTCTTAACTCTTGCCCCCCCCCCCCCCCCCCCCCCCCCCCCCCCCCCCCATTTATAGCACCTTGCCCACAAGGTGTGGGTAATCTTGTTGAAGCTTGTAGAGTAGCTCTCATGTTGCTTCTTCCTTTTCAGCCCCTTCCCACTGTACCAGCACCTCACTCACTGCAGGCAGCCTCCTTTTCTTGATGCTTCTAGTGTCTAGAATCCTTGTAGGTTTTGTAGTTAGGTGCCCAACAAAATCTACTGGTGGCAGCCTTGGTATTGGGGTAATTGACTGTCCAAGCTTGGCTTTGAGAAATGAAACATGGAAAACATGATGTATGCTAGCTTCTTCTGCTAGCTCCAACTTGTAAGCTACCTTACTAGTTTTCTGAATCACCTTGTAAGGTCTATAGAACTTAGGCCCAAGCTTACCATACTTCTTTTGCATAGTCATATGTTTGAATGGTTGTAGTCTCAAGAACACCCAATCCTCAATCTCAAACTATCTTTCTAGCCTATGCTTGTCAGCTTGCAGTTTCATTCTTCCTTGGGCAGCCACTAGATTGTCATGTAAAAGGCTTACCACTTGCTGCCTATGTTGGAGCAATTCTTCCACAGTTGCTGCCCTAGTTCCAGGAACAAATTCCAACAGCTTGGGTGGTGAATAACCATACAAAGCCTTAAATGGTGTCATCTTAGTAGAAGTGTGATAATTGGTATTAAACCAAACTCAGCCAATGGCAGCCAATCCACCCACGAACTAGGCTTATCAGCAGTAAATGGCCTCAAATAATGGTCACAACTTCAGTTTGACCATCTGATTGAAGATGATAAGAAGAGCTCATAGCTAGGTCGACTCCCTATCTTCTAAATAGCTCCTCCCAAAGCAGTGAAGTGAGGCAGTATCTCTATCACTAACTATTGGCAACCCATGAAGCTTGAATACATGTTGCAAAAGCAAAGCTGCCACTCTAGAAGCTGTATAGGGGTGTGCTAATGGTATGAAATGAACATATTTAGTAAATATGTCCTCTAATATGGGCTTGAATATCACTCTTCATACCCTGCCAGTATCAATCCCTCTTAGCTCTATGCAAAGACTTCAAGTAACCTGAATGTCCCCCTAAAGGGCTGTCATGAATCAATGCCAAAACCTTGGTTTTCATACTGCCTTCTTTGCCCAAATAGAATCTACCTTTGTACAATAATAAGCCTTGGCTCAATGTGTAATGTCCTTCATTGCCTCCTCCCTCTTCCAATTTGTTCATTAATGCCTTAGTGTCTTCATCTTCATCATAGCTTACCTTTAGGTCTTCTAGCCAAGCAGGAGAAGTGAATGAAATAGCACACAAACTGCCTTGGACTTGAGCTTGCAATAAGGCAGTTTCTTTTTCAACTTCAGGCTTCAAATTAGGGTCTTCCATTCTAGAAAGAGCATTTGCCACCTTGTATTCCTTTCCTTGCTTGTACTCCACTAGAAAGTTGTCACCAAGCAGTTTAGATATGCATTTCTGTTGCATAGGTGTACCAACCCTTTGTTCAAGAATATACTTCAAACTCTGCTAGTCAGTTTTGATAATGAAAGTGGTGGCAAACAAGTAAGGCCTCCACTTCTTGATTGCCAACACAAGAGCAAGCAATTCTTTCTCATATGTTGAAAGAAACAAATTCTTCCCTTTCAAGGCTTGGCTGTAGTAAGCCAAAGGCCCGCCCCCTTGAATCAATATTGCCCCCATTCCAAACCCATTAGCATCACACTCAACCACAAAAGTTTGAGAAAAATCTAGTAAAGCAAGCATTGGTGGTTGACTCACTGCTGCCTTAAGGTCTTCAAAAGCCTTCTCAGCCTTGTCACTCCATAGAAAGGTATCCTTCTTGAGCAGGGCAGTTAGGGGAGAAGCAATCTGGCCAGAGCCCCTAATAAACTTTCTATAGTAACCAGTCAATCCCAAAAAACCTCTCAAGGCCTTCAAGGACTTGGGTACTGGCCATTCCTTCATGGCTGCAATCTTTTTAGGGTCAATCTTCACTCCTTCTCTAGAAATCACATGCCCCAAATACTCCACTTCCTTGGTTGCAAAGACACATTTGCTCATCTTGGCATATGGTTGGTGATTTTCCAAGATTTTCAAAACTGCCTTAAGGTGGGCAACATGCTCTTCCAGCCCCTTGCTATAGACTAATATGTCATCAAAGAAGACTAGCACAAACTTCCTCAATAATGGTATGAATACCTCATTCATTAAGGCCTGAAATCTTGAAGGAGCATTGGTCAAGCCAAAAGGCATCACCAAGTACTCATAGTGCCCTTCATGAGAGTCTTGAAGGCTGTCTTCTCTATGTCTTCCTGAAATGATCCTCTTGATCTTTTTTGATAGGTAACAGTAGAATTTTATTAAAAAATAGCTGCAAATTGTGCATAAAGCATGCACAAGAGAGCTTATATCAGATTACAGCAGAAGAATTATAAGATAATGCAGAAATAAAATCAGAAACAGTCAAGCTAGGCCAAATTGATTAAGTAAACTAGGAAATACACTACAATTTACTAGTTTTTCTAGAGAGATAAACTAGAGAGAAGGAAGATAGAACTAAGCTTTATTTCGTAATTCAATGGATGCCAAAAATGAATAAAATGAAACAATAAGGGATATGGGCTCGGCTTGCATGGCAAGAATGCATGCTAGCCTCCTATTGGCTCAACTAGATCAAGGCCCCTATTGGCTAGAGTAGATCTAGGAGGTACAAGAACTATAAAGCTCTAACAACCTAGGTACAAACATGGGCTGCACATGCTAACAAACTATGTACAACCCTTATAAAACTTAGGCTAACTAACTTGGTACAAGCATAACAAGCTTGTAGCAAATTAAGCATAAAAATGGTATCAAATGGGAATCTAAAGCAAGGAAACAAATGATAGGTAGGTTAACCTGTGCATTCAAGCTAAGTTATGCAAGACTTGGGCTAACCTAGGGTTGGGGTTTTAACATTGCCCTCCCTTTGAAGCTAAAACAAGCTAAGTCATTCAAGCTAAAACACCTTGCCCACAAGGTTTGGGTAATCCTGCTTGAGCTTGTATAAGAGTTCCCATGTGGCATCTTCTGTTGTAGCTCCTTCCCAAAGCACCAAGCTAAGTGCCCTAAGGAGTCACTAGTGGCATCTTGTATAATGGAGTAATGGACTGGCCAATTTTGGCCTTAAGGCATGACACATGGAAAATAGGATGAATGTTGGCATCTTCTGGCAATTCCAACTTGTAAACTACTGCCCCTATTTTCTCCAACACCTGAAAGGGTCCGTAGAACTTAAGACCAAGCTTGCCCAATTTCTTGTGCATGGATTTCTGTTTGAAGGGCTGCCACCTTAAGAAAACCCAATCACCAACCTCAAACTGCCTCTCCCGCCTATGTTTATCTGCTTGCAGCTTCATTTTGGCTTGGGTAGCCATTAGATTGTCTTGTAATAGCCCCATAACCTGCTGCCTATGCTCAAGTAGGTCCTCAATAGTAGCCACTTTTGTAGTAACAGAGACAAATTCCACAAGCTTTGGAGGTTGGTACCCATACAAGGCTTCAAATGGTGAGATTTTTGTGGTTGCATGGTAATTGGTGTTGAACCAATACTCTGCCAAGGGCAGCCATTCCATCCATAAACATGCCTTGTCAGATGCAAAAGCCCTAAGGTATTGGTCCAAGCTTTTGTTTACTACTTCTGTTTGGCCATCACTTTGGGGATGATAAGAAGAACTCATGGCCAAATCCACCCCTTGCTGCCTAAATAGTTCTTCCCGAAAGAGAGATGTGAAGGCAGTGTCTCTATCACTAGCAATAGAAGAGGGCATGCCATGTAGCTTGAAAACATAGTGTAGAAATAGGCTAGTAACTATGTCTGTAGTGTATGGATGAGCCAAGGCAATGAAGTGTTCATACTTTGTAAGCTTATCCACAACCACTAGGATGACATTATGCTTGTTAGAAGTAGGTAAGCCTTCAATAAAGTCCATGCTAATTGAGTGCCAAGGCCTTGGAGGAATAGAGAAAGACTGTAGAAGACCAGCAGGCTTGCTTGTCTCATGTTTGATCCTTTGGCAAACATCACAACCGCTAATATAGCTCTTGACATCACTCTTTGCTTGGACTTCCTAAGTCTTTGCCAATCCCTCTTTTCTCTTACCAAAGTCTTCAAATACCCTGAATGTCCCCCCAATGGGTTGTCATGAACCAAAGCTAGAACCGTGGACTTCATACTGCTTGGACTTCCTAAGTGAAATCTGCCTTTGTAAAGTAGCAACTCATTCTTCAAAGTGAAATGACCCAACAAGTCTTTCACTTGCCCAACAAGTCTTTCACTGTCTCATCTTCCTCATAGCTTGTCTTGAGTTCTTCTAACCATGTCAAAGAAGGAAATGAAATAGCCCATCGGCTGCCTTGAGCTTGGGCTTGTAAGAAGGCAGTCTCTCTTTCAATTTTAGTTTTCAAATCTGTGTCTTCTTTCCTAGACAAGGCTGCCACCTTGTTTTCCTTACCTTGCTTATACCCAACCACAAAATTATAACCCAAAAGCTTAGAAATCCACTTTTGTTGCATAGGTGTGCCCACTCTTTGCTCAAGAATACACTTCAAACTTTGTTGATATGTTCTGATCACAAAGATAGTAGCAAATAGATAGGGTCTCCACTTCTTGACAGCCAAGACAAGAGCTAACATCTCTTTCTCATAGGTGGACAGAAACAAGTTCTTCCCCTTCAAGGCTTGGCTAAAGAAGGCTATTGGTCTTCTTTGTTGCATCAATACTGCCCCAATGCTAACCCCACTTGCATCACATTTCACCACAAAGCTTTGTGTGAAATCTGGTAAAGTTAAGATTGGTAGTTGACTAAGCTTCCATAAGCTTCTCAAAAGCTTGATCATCCTTGTCACTCCATGCAAAAGCATCTTTTTTAAGCAAGGCAGTCAATGGAGATGCGATCTGCCCATAGCCTTTAATAAAATTTTTGTAATAGCCAGTCATCCCTAGGAAACCTCTCAATGCCTTCAAAGTTTTTGGAACAGGCCACTCCTTCATAGCTTCTATCTTCTTTGGATCTGTTTCAACCCGTTGGCCAGAAATAACATGCCCTAGATATTCAACCTCACTGGCTGCAATGACACACTTACTCATCTTGGCTTAGAGTTGATGCTCTGCCAATGTTTTCAACACAATCTTGAGGTGTGATTGATGTTCTTCCAACCCCTTGCTATAAACTATTATGTCATCAAAGAACACTAATACAAACTTCCTTAGGTAAGGCTTGAAAACCTCATTCATTAGAGCTTGGAAGGTGGAAGGGGCATTGGTTAAGCCAAAAGGCATCACAAGATACTCATAGTGCCCCTCATGAGTTTTGAATGCTGTTTTTACAATATCTTCTTCCTTCATTTTGATTTGATAAAAGTCAATCCTTAAGTCTAACTTTGAGAATACCTTGCCCCCTTGCAGCTCATCCAATAACTCATCTATCATTGGAATTGGAAACTTGTCCTTCATTGTTTCCTTGCTCAACCCTCTATAGTCCACACACATTCTCCAACTTCCATTTGCCTTTCTCACAAGCAAAACTGGTGAAGCAAATAGAGATTGGCTAGGCCTCACATAACCAGAATCACGGAGGTCTTTAACTATCTTCTCAATCTCAGTATTCTGAAAATAGGGATACCTATAAGGCCTTTGACAATGTGGTGGAACTCCTTCCTTCAATATAATTTGGTGCTTATGATCCCTCATAGGTGGCAGCGCCTTTGGTTTTTCAAAAATCTGTGGGAATTGCTCTAATAAGTCTTGCATTGGGGATTCAGTTGGCTCTTGAATGGCAGTCAATTCACAAGGCATTATTTGAAGAAGCAACCCCTTGGCAGCCCCATCTTGAAACTTCTTGCTGCCTTGTATAACAAAATTAGTTGCCTTGATGCCTTGCAGCCAAATCTGTTTTCCCTTGGATATAAAACCCATAAGCAGCTTCTTGAAATCCCAATTTACGATTCCCAAGGTACTAAGCTATTGAGTGCCTAGTACTATGCCACAACCTCCCAATTCAAGTAAACTAAAGTTCACTTCCAATTGTAAGTCTTGGATCTTGAACTTGATGGCCTTGCATTCCCCCATGGTCTTGATAATCTACCCATTGGCAACCTTAACTCCAAAACAGCTATTGTTATCAACTTGGAGCTTAAGAGAAGTTGCTAGTCCCGTATCCATGAAATTATGAGCGCTGCTTGTGTCAATAAACACCACAACCTTTTGCCTTTTAATAATAGCAATTACCCTCATAGTGGAAGGTGAGGTACTGCCTAGTAGAGCACACAAGGTAATCTTTGCCCCTTCAATCCCCAATTCCAAAGATTCTTCCTCATCTTCCTCTAGCTCACACTCAACTTCACATTCTGGCACCTCCTCAATCAAATACAGCTTCATGGATTTGCATTTGTGCCCCACACTCCATTTCTCATCACAATGGTAACATAGTCCCTTCTTTCTCTCTATGACATTTGCATTGGAGTAAGCCTTTGTACAAACATTGGAGGCCTTGTACTCAATGGCTTAGGATCAGAAGCTCTATAATCAATTCTGCCAGCAGCCTGTTGAGAACTAGATTGCCCCCAATTGTTCCTGTTTGCCTCATAACTAGGTCTTGAACTTCTCTTGACAGTAGTTAGGTATTCCTCTTTAATTTTAGCCAATGCATAGGCCTCACCCAAGGTTCTTGGCCCTTGCATCTTGATTGCCAACCTTACTTCATTTTTCAGCCCACTCATGAAACAACTTAGCTTATGCATGTCAGATAGATTTCTAATTCTATTGCTAAGAGACTCAAATTGACCCTTATATGCAATAACAAACTTAGTATGCTTCAATTTAGTCAACAATTCCATAGGATCATCATAGCTAGCAGGCCCAAACCTAAGTTGAATTGCTCTAACAAAAGCATCCCAACAATTTAAATCATGCTCACAATCTTGAAACCATACCAATGCATCATCATCTAAATGGTAAGAAGCATGTAATACCTTCTTAGCTTCTTGCACTTGGTAATAGTTGAAGTATTGGATGACTTTGAACCTTTGAACCTTGGAAAATCAAGCTTCATAGCCTAGGTTCCTTTGCTACCCGTCCTTGTTGCCAAGGTGTTTGATCCTGCTCTGGCCAGTATGGATCCCTATAATATGCTCCTTGCCTTCCATGATCAGCCCTACCTCCCCCTGGATCAAACCAGAGACCTTCATAACCATCTTGGCCCCATTACAGCCTCCTAGCTCACCGCCTATTTTTCCCCATTTCAGATCATAAGTAGTAGCAATCTTGGGGTATTCATCTTTTTCAAACTATGGTTATTTACTAAGCCTCCTAGCTCACCCCCTATTTTTCCCCATTTCAAATCATAAGTAGTAGCAATCTTGGGGTTCTCAGTAAAGTGGTGCGTGTAAAAGAGATTTGGTTTTGGCTCTAATAAATGCCAGACACGTCTCTATGTGGCTATTAGAAGATTTATTTTATATTTGAAGAATTTATATCAGTTGTATTTTTAAAGATTATTTTAGCTGTTAATTCATTGAAAACTAATTATTGTTGAATTGTTAATTTTAAAATTATGAAGGATTAGTCAAAGGTTTTGAACTTTGTTGAGGGCCTTGCACACACAAGTAAGATAAGTATTGTTGGGTGTGCAGTCGTTGTCACATGCCTATCTCACACCTTGGGTTTGGGGTGTGACAATTAAATGGTATCAAAGCTTAGGTTATGATTCTATAGACTCTGTGGAGTTTAGGTTAAGATCTTGTAGACCATGTGGTTAGGTGTGATCAACAGGGAGTTGCAAACCGTTTCGTAGTATGAGAAAGAAAAGTGATTTGAGGTTGTTTTTCATGGGTCTTAAAAGCAATAGAGTTTGAATAGTGTTTGATTTTCTTAGATTTTCATGTTAAGGTTTGATCTCCATTGAGTTTGGATCGTTATTTTGGTTAGGTTTGACTTGTAGGTATTGACAAACAATTCATAGCGTGGGACACCTAAGCATTTAGCATTTTGGGGTTACGTCTTGTGCGATCAAAAGTTTGAGTTTCTTATTAGTTTTGACATAATTGGAATTTGTAACATTCTAATATAATTTGATATTGAATATAGGTTAAGATGTCACCAAATAACATGAGACTTATGGACATTCCCAATGACACTCGCAATAATGGACTTGGAAATCGTATACACTTCTAAAGGTTAATACTATATTATTACAATGTGATTACTTGAATTGAGGTGATATGAACTTGATGAATTGAATCTTACAATATCAAGAATAATGTGATGTTATAGGTTTGTAGATTGCTAAAAGGTTTGACCTATAGAATTAGTATAGTTTAAATATAAGGGCTGGTAAGCACGTTATTTGGGATATATTCCGCTATTTAAAACTTGAGTTCTTGATTATTTTTATGGATTTGGAAATTGCTTAGCATTTAAAGGGTTAAATTTTGGATACCACGTGTGATATATTTTTATTTGTTTATTTTAGATGATATGAAGTTAATGGATTGAATCTTTCAATTGGAGACGAATTGTGATTTTACAGATGGTGTAGAATGCAATGGTTAGTGGTATTATTAACTAGGTGCTCAATTTTGATAGGATGTTGTTTCATAAGTTCGATATGGATTATGGTGACAATAGAGATATTTTGGAAGACAATGACATTTTTAATTTATTCGTGATAATTAGGTATAATAAACTTTGGCGCCGTAGATTTTACATTGATATATATCTAGGACTTATTACTTTTATAGTACATAAGTTTGGGTTATTGGACCAACTTCCTGATAAGATAATTTTTTTTTTTTTGGATAGAATTACGTAGCAAGCTTACAAGATTCTAGTAGTTCCCAGTTGTTCCCTTTAAGAGTTATATGTTTTGGAGATTTTCAAATATTAAGGTTTGATATCACTGGTTCTAGATTTTTGACCCTCGAACCTAGTTAAGCTTTAGAGTAATCTGTTGGAAATTTTCAAAGGTTTGACATTTTTTTTGTAGACATTGTCTCTTTAAGCCTTATACAAGTGAGAATTATAAGTTTATAATTGATGGTAGAATTATGAAGAACTAAATTCGTTTAATGAATTAAATGAAAACATCATTGTGTTAATTAGACTATAGTACCTAAAGGATAGAGAAGATCTAAATATTTTTTAACCTCATATGATGATTAGGTGTGATTGGGAACATCTATAAGAGTGACATTAAGATAGTGCCTAGTTGATACTTAAGGTCTCTTTGTGAATTTCTATATACAAAATATTTTGAGGAAAAACAAAATTTATGGAGATATGTTCCAATACATTAATTACTATTTTCGATATAAATCTTATATGAGTTCTACCTTCAATTAGTGGATTGATCTTATTAAGTATAATTGGGTTGCTTTGACGTTGGCTTTACAGTGGTGTAATTTTACCAATTCTTAAAGGAGTATAATTTTGATTTGAGGCATAAGAGTGATATTGTGACGCCTTGCACCAAATAACATTCTATGAGAAAACTAATGCTATAATTTTGATCAAGCATTGTTGAATTTTGTAAAAAGAACCAAACATTTGTTTGAACTATGATTTTATTGACATCGATTAAAATGAAATTTGGATCTGAAAAGTCTCCGAACTTTGAACAATTGATTATGCTTTAAAATCAACCAATTGGGGTTATACATTTGCACAAAAACTAGTTTCTTTTGAGGTTTACCATCAGCCTATGTGTGGTTCTGGGCCTAGTCACGAGGATATAGCGTGACCATAGTCATAAAGTTTTATTAAATATATGAAATCCAATCGACTGCAATATTCTAAGCAAATTGAGACTTCCGGTGTTATGAACTCATTGTAAATTCTATATTAATTTTCCGCTGCACTGTGATATATTTTCTTAAGTCTATATATTAATTTTCCGCTGCATTGTGATATATTTTCTTAAGTCTATGAGTTTTATACTATGAAAAGTTATCTATTCTATTTGAATATATGTTTGATCCATCTTTTTCAAACTATAGTTATCTACTGAGCCTCCCAACTCACCCCCAATTTTCTCCATTTCAGAGCAAAAGGAGTAGCAATCGTGGGATCTTACTTCTTAGTAAGGTGGTGGGTGCAAAAGAGATTAGGTTTTGACTCTAATAAATGCTAGACACATTGTTGTGTGGTTATTATAAGATTTATTTTATTTTCGAAGCTTCTTTGTGACTTCTTTATTCGACTAGTCCAGGACATGGGGTTTTACTACTATTGTTACTGTAACTAAGTTTGCCATTAAGAGAGACATCTCAGTGCACAAAATGTGCACTGAGATGTCTCTCTTAATAAAATCTTATTACTTGTAAAAAAAAAAAAAGTAATTTTCAAAGCTTCTTTTAGCTGTTAATTCATTGGAGGCTTGTTATTGTTGAACTGTTAATTTTTAAATTATGAAGGATTAGTCAAAGGTTTTGAACTTTGTTGAGGCATTGCACCTACAGGTAAGATAAGTATTGTTGGGTGTGTGGTTGTTGTCACGTGCCTATCTCACACCTTGGGTTTGGGGCGTGACAATTGAGATATTCATACTGGATGCAGCTACCATGGAACTGATGGAAGCACTTGAAACTTCTTGTTTTACCTTTTATTTTATGTTACGTAGTTGATGTGTAAATTTGATGTTTCTGTGTAAATGTGTGTTTTCATTTTACTAGAATTTGAGAGTTGGATATAATTATGCTTGAGGTGGATTTTGCGTAGGTTCCAAATTTTTTTTATTTTTTATTTTTTATTTTCGGGGTTTGGCCGTGATTCAGGCCACCATACACAGTGGGGGAAGTACTTTGGTTGCTGTGAAAGTGGCAGGAAAGTGGGGAAAGTGTTTGGTACCAGGGTTTTTTTTTTTTTTTTTTGTTTGGAGTTTAGCCGTGATTTAGGCTACCGTGCACCTGATACAAAATCTGAAATTTATTTGCAAATTGCAAGTGACTTCATCTTTCACGCCTCTCTTTATCTCTTGATTAACCCTTTTTGCCCCCCTCTCTGCACCAGTAGCACTTTTTGGAATTCCACTTCCCTTCTTACTCTTCCTTAATTTCCTAATATTTTTATACGAAAATTAAAAATCTGAGAACAAATATCATCTCTCTCTCGCTTATAGATTACAAACGGTTTCTCTCTCATGCTTACAGATCACAAATGAATCCAGCCGCCTTGAAAAAACCCAAAATTACAAAAAGGTGATGACAACGGGAACAACCAGATTTGAAAGCAACCCGACTGAAAAAAAAAAAAAATTCAAGTGGATCTATCTGCTTGAAAACAACCTAGAATCGTATGGAGAGTCGCATGGAGATGGATGAGACAAAAGAAAAGAAAGGGGTTACCCACCATATAAGTTTTCAGGTATTTGGTTTTCATTTATGGGTTTTTCCAATTTGATATTGATTAACATGCTCAAGTGTTGCTTTCTGAAAAACTGATAGCAACCCATTGTCACTTTGCAAAGACCCAGTTAATTTTATTAAGATTTTGTATGCAATGCAGAGCAAAGACTCAGTTAATTTTATTAAGATTTTGTAGACAACATAACCTATAAAACCATGCGTGTGCCTCTCTTTTACTTTTGGATTTTTTTGCTCCAGTTGTAGAAAAGTATGCTTTACATAACTCTCTCATTTTATTTTTTAAGTTAATAAAGCTTTTAAGAGGTAATAGTAACTTGACCAAAGAGTTCATCAATCAACATTTGAAATGGGGTAAATTTCAATTGATATTAACTAAAATCTAATAACTTTTGTGCAAATAAATATTAGAGTTCATTTTTTTATAAAACATCATTTTTTTTCCTATGCAAGTACATCAACTTCAGCTTTGAATCGTTTTGTAATAATTTAATAAAGATAACGAAAGGGCAATGATGGTCCAAACAGGTATAAAGATTTTGTATATTCTTTATTAATAAAACTCTAATTACCCAAGCCTACTTTGATCAAACGCGGATAAGTAGTTACTTAGTTTTGATTTATTTCAAAGTTTATCAAGATTTTATTAAATTTGGACTTATCAGATTAGGATAGTCTTATTTGATTATATATATATATATATATATAGATATGAACTTTTACGTGCATCGCACATTTTAGCGACTAGTTTGTGTATGAAACTTAGGGATTTTCAAAATAATTTATTTTACTTCATGCAATGCCCTTCAGTACTTCTAGTAGTTTAATTAACCTCCTTGGTCCATCTCTTGTATTTATTGGTGTCTCTCAGTAGATCTTATGAGAACTGGTGAAGTTTGACAAACATCTGTGGCGGAGAGTGGGACAATCTATGATGCAAGAACTACACCAATTACACCATCCGAAAATGGTTTAGAAACAAAGCCTGTTTCAACTGATGCTGCTCAACAATTACCCAATTTATTGGATCTTGGTGATGCTTACAAGATAGCTGTCAGCAACAGAGGAAGACAATTGTCTGGTGTGCTTGCAGAACAATGGGTTGGGAAAGATTCTTCAAGAGTTGGTGAAGATTTTAAGATTTTGTTGTCACAATTATCTGCCACTCGAGGGCTTGAGCAATCAATGAATGACAAGAGTCCTAGGTAATCTGTAAATAGTGATGAACCGAAGACTTCTGATGCTCTTAACTCTATTGGAATGCAGATACTTCAAAAGAAAATCTCACTGGAGCAAAACGAGTCTGTTATGCCACTGGATGGAAGCACACTTCAGAAGAGAGTATCACTTGAGAGAAACGAGTCTGGTTTATCTCTGGATGGAACACTTCAGAAGAGAATTTCACTTGAGAGAAATGAGTCTGGTTTGTCTTTGGATGGAAGCAAACTTCAAAAATGGATCTCACTTGAGAGAAATGAGTCTGGGTTGTCTCTGGACGGAAGCATTGTTAGTGAAATTGAAGGTGAAAGTATGGTTGATAGATTAAAGCGACAGATTGATCATGATAGGAAACATATGAGTGCATTTTAAGGAGTTCGAAGAAGAAAGAAATGCTTCTTCAATTGCTGTAAATCAGTCTATGGCCATGATTACTAAATTGCAGGAGAAGAATGCTACACTCTATATGGAACCCTTGCAGTGCCTAAGACTGATGGAGGAGCAATCTAAGTATGACATGGAAGCACTGCAAAAAGCAAATGATCTTCTTGCAAAGAAGGAAAAAGAGATACAATATCTAGAAGCAGAGCTTGAATTTTATAAAAATAAATTCCCGAGTGAATTGATTTTGGAGGATGTGGTGGAGGAAACTCATAATATTAAGGCAAGAGATATAGAGATGGATCAAACAGAATCTATTGGTGTTGAGGATAGTGCAAGTGGTCTTGGAGACTCAGTTAATGGAAAACCAATTACCTGTGATAAAGTTGAAGGAACAGGTATGCCATTGGGAGATAAGGATACAGGTACCATGAAGAATGCAGATTTACAGTTTGAAGATGAAAGGTTATATATTTTGAAATGTTTGAAGAAGTTGGAGAAGAAGCTTTATTTGTTCTCCAATGATGGCGTATACTTGGAAAATGGCGAATATTCTAGAAGTGAAGAAAATGGCGGAGTAAGTTCAAAAATTCTAATTTGAAAGTAAGTTCAAAAATTCTAATTTGAAAGTTCAAAAATTCTAATTTTAATGGGGGAAATAAAGAAAATGGCGGAGTAGAAGAGAATGATTTGTCCATGCAACATGATGTATCTGTATCCTGCAGGGATCTGCATGCTCAAGCCTCATTTGAGAAAGCTCAGCTCGTTTGCACGGAAAATAGTGAAATTGGTAGTTGTGGGCTAGGGTCTCTTGTGCTCCATAAAGGCTCTGATTTATCTTCTCTGGGAAATGAGGTTTTGGATTTGAATGGCAGGTTGGGGGAACTTGAGGCTGACCAAACTTTTCTTGAGCACACTATTAACTCACTCAGAAATGGAGAGGAAGAGCTTCGATTAATTAGGGTGGTGATGCAGGATAACAATGGGAAAATAGGATAAATGGGAAAAAGGATAGAAACAAACAGAACAAATCTTGAGCACACTTTATTAAACAGGGATATGAACAAATTTTGAGTATCATGAACAAGATGCATGTTGCATAAACACAAATAATTATAAGTTTTGAATTTGTTTTCATAAATAAACACCATTATATTACTACAAATAATCATTACAATTTTCAACTCACATAAACACAATTTGCTTAACCAACCTAAGTACATTATATTATCACTGAACCTTTGAACAACTCATTACATTAAGTAAGCAAAAAACCATTGCATATACTTGCATCGTACACAGAGTTCACTAACTTAAATACAACTAATTACATTAACATAATTATATTACAATTTTGAGTAAACTTTTGACATTTGAAGTTTGGACATATCCTTGCTGTTTTTGTTCAACTGGTTGGCATTTCTCCCATGTTGAATGTTTAGGTCATTAATCTGTTACAGGACAATTCAAAAATCAGATACATGCTACAGCTAACTATTAAAGCCATAACAACTTTAAGGGTATATAAACCAAGAGCCTGACAGTTGATAGTTGTGTACAAATAAAGCTGAAGTGACAAATTTGGAATGGCAAAAATGAACCCAAACATTCAAAAATCATTATTTTTTTCATTATACTCTTGGTAAACGAACAAAAAGAAAATGGAAAAAAAGAGCAAATGCAGCTTAAATTTTGGTGATCCAAGTGAACTGGTGGATGAATCTGGTAGTTTCCTTAGGTGTACCTAGAAAAAAAAAAAAATGAATATACAATCATTATTTAGACAAACATAAAAGAAAGACTAAAAATTTCCAATTTGTCCATATCTCACCAATATATACAGGAGCAATCATGACAAAATAGCCAATTCCCACTCCAGCCAAAGGCTCTCCTACCATCAGTACTACAAAATCAGGAGCAAGGCCTTGAATAAATTTAATCAAACCAAGCTCACCAAAGCATATACTAAACTCAGTTTTTAGCCCTGCATTCTCTCATTCTTCAAACATTGTTCAGCTCAAACTATGTTTCCTCACGAATCCAATATCTAGTAGTACATGTAGAATATACACCCACAAATCCTCATTCTTGTATCAAATGCTAAAGAAAAAGGCTCCCAAGACCCTCACTTTAGGTCTAGCATTATCCATCCCATACTTAATTGAGCCATTTTTATTCCTAAATGTGAAAATTCCAACAATGATCAAGAAGAAAATTAACATGTAATTGAGCCATTTTGATTCCTAAAGGACCTAATATATTACACATAAAATCAAGTTTATTTATGTAACGTGGCAATCTAGAACAAAGGTGGTCTGTTTGCGTGGCATTCTGGGGATGGTTGATTACCAAATTTCCATTTCATTTTTCTCTCTCTCTCTCTCTCAGCTGTCTCTCGCTTTAGGGTTATAGGTTTTGTTTAGGCTACCTTATAATCAGGGGGTTTCTTTATTTGATCGGTTGGTTGATTTATATTCTTATTCTTTAGTCTGTGGTATCTGTTTTTGGGTTTTTATTTTTATTTTTAATTTGTAGGGGGTGTTCATTGCGTGCCTAATATGTTGAGTACAAGAAACATTCATCAATTATTGGGTTGCTGAATGCCACGAAAACAGACCACCTTTGTTTAAGATGGGGGCGGACGGTGCGACAACTGACAGGGAAGGGAAGGGAGCGTGCGGAGGTTTGAAATTTTTGGAGGATAAAACTGTCTTTTTAATTAAAGTTGATACAGTAAATTAGTTTTTAGACAGGTGGCAAATGTTTATTGGGTTGAAATATCAGATAATTGTGCTGAGGGTCCACCCCACCAGCTCACCATTCCCATTCCCCAATAAACAAAGACAAATCAATATATATATAAAAGCAGAAACCTTTAACTGAGGTTCTGCCATGTGTCTTACAAACTGATGTGGCTGCCACATCAGCAATTAAAACACCAAATTAAGGCAATTTGTCAAGTGATATGTTGTTTAATAAAGAAACTGCATAATGATCAATGATCAACAATTACACCATTTCCATTTCACATGACTCTCTTTTCATTCGGTTGGTGCAGTTCCCACCATGGCCACGTCAAGTTCATCCGCTGTTCCAACTGCGGCAAATGCTACCCCAAGGTATTTCTTCAATTCCGTATTCTTTGCTGCATCAGATACACAACCCAGAACTTCCACAACACCATTGAAACCGATCTCACCAAAAACACCCCTCATTAGCCTATCCGTGAAAATCACAACACCAACCCACACACGGGTTCACCAAAAATATCAACCCACGGCAACAACCCATACAAGGCATGCCTCACAATCACAACACACAAATCTTTTCCATTACAAACCCACAATCGCAAGGCAGTGAAACATCCATCACCCACGGCCAAATACCCACCACCCACGGCATAACCCACGGTTTAAGCCCACAACCATCGCCAAACCGTGAGCCTCGTGGCTTCTACTCCACAAACCCAAGGCCTCCATGGTCTTGACTTCGCACAAAACCCGTGACCCATACATGGGTTCACCAAAATCTAGAGTGAGAGTGAGCCGTGAATATGAGAGAGAGAAAGAGAGTCGTGTGCCCAAGAGAGGAAAAAGCCGAGAGGTAGAGAGAGGCAAGGCTCGGCCTTGCCAAACCAAAAACCGCCATTAATGGTGGCGGTGATGAGCGGCGCCGGTGAGAGCTTGGAGTGGCCATGGTAGCCTTTGGGGTTTCAGTGATAGAGAATAGAGAGGGAGCCGTGAGAAAGAAAGAAAACGGAGAGAGAAGGGAGGCGGCTGGAGAAAAAAAAAGAGGAAGAAAGAGACGGGTTGGGTCAACCTGACCCGGTATTTTAAGTGAAACCCTACCCGGTTTTTTTGAGAGATTATTGGACCGGGTCAGCCCGACCCGTGTCCATTTAAGCAGCCCAATCCCATTTAAGCAACCCAATCCAAAAACCAAACCAACCCAAACCCAATTTCTTTAAACCAAACCTCATTTAACCCAACGAAGCCCAATCCACAACCCGTTTAACCCAAGCCCAAACCCAAAATAAATAAAGCCTCACATTCATATTCACACTCAATCCAAGCCCAAAATCGAAACCCAACCAGTCCACACTCCACAAAATTACATATTTGACCCCAAACTTTTCCAAAATCACATTTCAACCCCAAATTCTCCCAAAATTACACTTTGACCATAAAATTCCTCAAAATTACATTTTGACCCCAAAACTTCCAAAAATTGCATTTCAACACCGAAATTTCCCAAAATTGAATTTTAACCCCTAAGCCATACAAGCATCTTTTAAAGCTATACAAGCAGTTCCTCTTAAGCTATTCAAGCAATTCTTCTCAAGCTATATAAGCAATCTTGAGGTATTCTTTACAAGCCATACAAGCATACAGGTATAAATTCTAGACTAAAATTTATTTACTTGTATTTGATTGTTTTGTTTTTTTCTTGAATACCATGCTTATATGACTATAACATGATATTTCACATGAAATAAATTAAACAACAACTTGAACATTAAAATTGGATTTTGATGCGAACATGAGTTTATGTACTTTGACATGATATGAATATTGGCCGAGCTTAATCAAGAAGACCGACGTATGTCAGGTAAAATGGGATGCAAACACCTTCCCATTTTATAACCAAGCCTCCGAATCTTGAATTGATGGTTCGTATTACAAAGTGTCTTATAAACAAACAGTTTTTCCTTTTACTAGACTGTAACTAGGAAACTCATTTACATGTAATTATTTCTTTTTACAAATTCATTGGCAATTGTACAAATTCAAAGATGAATAAAGAGAAATTATTGTTATTGTGGAATTTCTTATTTTGTCCAAATAATTAAAATAAGTGGCGACTCCATTTACATGTACAATCAACCTTCAAATCGAGAGGGTTGATCCATTGTCGGTTGGGTCACATTTTGAGGCCCATTTGACCATCGGGTCGTGGTTCTCACAGTGGCGACTCCACTGGGGACCTTTAACTTTCATGTGTTTCATTAAATAATCTATGTTGTATTAAATATTAATTTCTTTTTTCTTTTTTAAACGTGTGTTTTATATATATATTTTTAAATATGTTAAACTTAAAGCACTATTTTCAGGTTTTGTTTGGCTCTTCTGTTTGCAAGCTTTTTTAAGAAGAAAATAAAAAATTATTTTCCTAACTCTCTTTTAATAGCAGTTTTGTTTTATAATGTTAACAGGAAGGATGCAATGATGCATAAACCAATATTGGATGATCGTAAAAAAGAATTCAGGGGATTGACCATTCATAAAAATGGTGCAATTAGTAGTAGCAAGGTATGTGTTAAAAGTACCCACATGTCTTCTTTGAATGAATGCCTTGAAACTAGAAGACATTAAAACTTTCATTTAATTAAAAAAACCTTAGTAGAATGTGTTTGTGGTGTTACACTTATTTGAACATGGCTTAGATTGATGACACCGATCTTTGGGAGATGTGGAAGACCAGCCAGTCAATATCAAACTTAGGATCTATTGATAACAAGGTACATGTCTTAATGTTATGTTCGATCATCATCATTTTTCGATTATAATATTATTCGAATTGGAATAACAATTGTCATCTATATGGATTAGGTTGTGAAATTATGAATATATTCCCTCGGTTGGGGATGTACTGTTCAAACTGACAAGTTACATCTATGGAGATTAGTGAAGTGAGTCTTGATCTCACAATTATATGAAAGGTGTGTCACTTCATCATTTTGGATTGGGTATTAGCTAATACGTTATCCAAACATTTACAAACTATTTTGTTCTTCTTCAATTGACAGTTCAAACGTCCATGAGAATAAAGACAGGAAAAAAAAAAGATTAAACGATATGGTGATAACACAGGCATAGAATTATTACTAATCTATTTCTACATGTACTTTCATGAGACAATTATTTTAAAACTTGGATGCTAAATGGCAGTTTTTAAAGTCCCAAACTGACATAGACCATTTAATGTACAAAGAGTTATGCAAAACCGTCACAAGGTATGTACTTATAAATTCTACATCAATCATATTTTTCATCTGTATGTTACCAATGGAAAAATATATGTTTTTGAAGTTCCAATTAATAATACAAAACTAATCTATTTTAAATTTTGAATTCAGGTTAATGGCAAATGCAGCTGGAAACAATTAATGCTTAACTAAAGATATTGATACTTCAACTTCTTCCTACTAACCTATATTTGTATTTTCATATAGGTTATTGAACTTCTTAGATATTGCAACCTAATCATTGGTGCATAATTTTTATGGAGATTAAGTATGACTTTGAGATATTGAAGTATTGAACTCGAGAGAGATTAAATAGAGATGTTTAATTTAATTTGACCAAATCAGTTAGGGCATAACAAAACACTTATAGGGATGTTGTTATCATGGTTTCTAACAACACTAAGGGCACGTTTGGTACACTGTAATAGGTCTTGTAATGTAATAGCTATTCTAAAGACTAACTATTCGGTTGTTTGATTATACATTCATTATATGGAATAGTTATTCTTTTATGAATGACTATTTGAGAAATACTTATTCCTTATCAAAATGATCCTAATAGCTATTCCTTATATCATGAAATAGTTATTATCTCTCTCTCTCTACACACACACACACACACACATATATATATATATAACATTCAAAAATCCAAGTCTCTAAAATATTTTAAAATTATTAATACTCATAATAAGCAATACTCATATATTAATCATGTTGTAGTAAAATATAAAATACAAACTCAAGGTTCTATTCATGTGTTGTCATCCAAACAGATGAATGGTAATAATTATTACATTACAACTTTTATTTCTTGTAATTGTAATTCATATTACAGTGTAATAACTATTACATTGCACCAGTTAAAGTGTCCTAAGTGTAGTACTTGCAAATTTTCTTATAAGCGTACTCAATGGTTGCACGACTTATTTACCAGTATCAACTGATATATATGAGATCAGAAGCAAGAAAGATGCATGGTTATCTTTGTACACTATGTGCAAATGGGAGATGTTAAAAAAATTGGATTGGACCAACGTACCCATTAAGTATGTTCAGATTGGGCTCGATCCAGCCCACCATTACTTCCAACAACTATCCTTATTAACTTTCAATAAGTACCTATAGTAAAGATATAAATATATTGTTGGTAATGTGAACCAACCATTTAATCGATTTAAAGGTACGTACCGTTTTCTAACCTCTTTTAACATCATCACATGGGATTCACATGCATCTCTGATATGTTAGGTTCTTCCTTTTAACACTAGTAGGATTAATTTTTCAAGTTTCCATTAGCACTTGATGTTGATTTCCCTTTAGGTCAAATATTCCTCGCACGGGTTGCATAAAAAGGTGTAAATGATGATGGCAGGGAATATTCTTCTTCAATATTTAAAGAACAACAAAGTTTTTAGGCAGAAGAGATGAACCTCTTACCTTTGTAAAATGTGAAATCAGATGGAGTAAAACATTCTCAAAGGAAAAGGCATGGAATTTTGCCTTTTGTTTTCCTTCTGGATGCTGAAGTTCAACTAACTATGGTATTTACCTCACACACGACTCTTCAGCTTAGGAAGAGATCAGAAAAATTCAATTGGATCCATTCCCATGCATCAATTTACAGAAACACTGTCATTGACACCCTTTCATTTGTGTTTGTTTAACAAATATACAACTCCCTTAGAGGATACAAGTACACCATTATTATTATAGTGTGATCACCCTCTCTTCTTCATTGGGAACCAAAACCACTTTAATAATTAATACTATTGGCTTTGTTCCATAGTTTGTGAAACACTTATCAGATATTGACTCCATGGATGTACCATATGATATTTGATGGTGCCATCTTAATAGCACAATTAAGTTTGTAAAGTTATTTTTCCTCATCTCATTTCTAGAATTTCTATTATTATTTGTAAAGAACGTGGGCATGCGGTATTAAATCTAGAGGTTCATAATTAGGTCACTTGCTTTTCTGTAATAGAATTTTATCATTTTTAAAGTGTATTTGAAATATGGTTAACGTGATACTTCACACTAAATAAATAAAACACAAGTCATTTAATAAAATAATATGATATGAACTCAAAAATTCATATGAAATTAAGTTGTTATTTTTATATTCAGTGACATGCTTTTATTAAGTGGAATACCACGTCAACTATACTCTTTTTAAAATTCTGTTTCTCTTTATTGCTTTTGTTTTCTTAGCAATGAGTCTTATTGATAAGCAGCCCCACTTTATTTTATATATTATTTTCATCCTCAATGGGTTGTCTAAGAATGCGGTTGTCTAAGAAGTGTAAGAAATTACTGAATAATTTAAAAATTAAGAAAATAGGGGGAGAAAGTTTCTTTGATTCTTTCCACTTACAAAGTAAAGCCTAAGATGGTGCATGATCTCAAGACCACGCTGGTCTACGACCATTGTCTTTTGCATTGAAGTAGGCTATGAGCCTATGAGACTATTCAATTAATTAGGATAGTTAGTCCATGTTCTCCACTGCAAAATTGAGACACGACGACATAAATGGTTGCTTAGACTATTCAATTAATCTAGGTTTGATGTTGATTCTTTTCTTCTAATTTTTCTATTATATTAGTATTTACCTACGGAAGATACATGAAAATGATAGTTTAAAATGTTGATGCAATTCCACTGGAATACAAATTATACAATATCAAAGTCCAATTGATATTGTTGGCTGAAATAAGTTTGTGCATTATAAGAAATGTTCATGATCCCAAAACCCCCTTTTGCCTTTAATTTGTTATGAATGTAATAATATACCACATACCACCTATGTGCATGTGAATATATGTTCATAATTTTGAATGGTCTAAAAAATGTATTGTGAGATTGTGTGAGACAACTATTATCCTAATTTCAAGGTGATTACACAAATGACACGATGAGCGTGATTTTTTTATGATTTGCTTTGCATGTATTTGCTATTAGAAAGTAAGGCATTGGAATACCCATGAGTAATCACTTGTGAGGATGGTTTTATACTTTTATGTAGTGGTGTGGATTCAACTCACCAACTAGTGGAACACCCAACCCGGTTTCTTGAGTTGGTTTTTTTGTGGTTTGATGGATTAATGTTGGGTTATGAATTTTTATTTATTTATTTATTTTTTAAAATTTGGTTTAGCTTGTAATAATCTGACACTATCCATACTATCAATATAAAGATATATATATATATATATACTTTAAATTTATTAGTTTGATTTATTTTGAATTTTGGGACTTAATCTAAATTCGTTAATTAGATTTATATATTTTAATATTTTGAGACTTAGTTTTGAAGACATTATATTAGGCCCAATTGTATAAATTGCAATAATTTATTATAATGAGCCTAAATAGTTGAATGAAAACCTAATTTTTCTATTAGGCTTGACAAAATGGCTCCAAACTTACTGAATGGGTTCGGTTGGAGATTTCTATAAGGAGGTCTAGTTGTATTAAAAAATATCCTAAACCCAACCCAATCCAATCAATACCTTTTTTTTTTTATTATTAAATGTGGAATGCACTGTTTCCAGCCTTAAATAGCACATAACAGTGAGCCACATCTAATTATATATATCGATTAGTAGAATGACAATTTGAACATAGATTCACAATTGATTCAGCCGAAGAACATGTTCTTAATGGGTATAATTATTTGTCACACATGAAGTATCATGTCAATTGGTGAATTGTAGAGAATAGGATTTAACTAAATATCAATATCTAACAAGACATTAAACCCTTCATTTGTTTCAGTGAACAAAGAGAAAAAAGAAAAAAGAGAGAGAGAATTGTTTTCTTTTGTTTGGTTACTGACTTTGAAACTTATCCAAAAACCATTTTATATTGTTTTACTTTCATGGAAATCGTTAATACAAATACTTCATGTAGACACAATGGTAGAAGTTGTGGTAGAGAAGACAATGGTATATGGTGGTAGCGGAGGCAATGGTAGGGTAGTGTTGCATGGTGTGATGGTGTACGTGGTGATTGTAGCAGAGGTGTGGTGACCATGGTGGTGGTAATAGTAATAGTGGGGTGACAGTGGTTTTTTATCTTTTATTTTATTTTGGGGAAATTGTACTTTTCCCCCTTTAACTATTGCGTCCATCTCAATTTTTCCATTTATCTATAAAACTAAGCAATGTCCCCCTTTATGTATTGAAAATATGCAAATAGCCCCCATTGTCTAATTTTATGTTAAATTCCAACAAAGTTAATGAAATGCTTTTATGTATTTTGTCAATTTTTAGTCATAATACTCAAAATCTATCATTATATATTAATATACTATAAAAATATTCCATTATTTTGGCTTGGATTTAACATAAAATTAGACCGTGGGTGCGATTTGCATATTTTCAATACATAAAGGGGGACATCGCTCGGTTTTATAGATAAAGGGGGGAATTGAGATGACCCAATAGTTAAAGGGGGAAAAGTGCAATTTGCCCTTTTATTTTTTAATTTATGATGTTGTAACTTCACCAAGGTTGAGTTCTTTACTTACTCCTAGAGAGTAAACTTTTGAATGCACACACGACCATATAGAAGTTTTCCTACATGTATCGAAGTAAATCAAAGTATATCGATCACCCAAGAATTGAAGAGACAGTGAGCTCGGCCCCCACGCTCCCTAAGAGTGGGGTAATAGTGGTTGTAGTAATGGTGATGGTGATCGTAGTGATAGTGATGGTAAATTGATAATAGTAATAAGAAAGAATCAAAGTGGTGAGAATCACACATTAATGAAAAAAAATGTTTTCTGCTTTTCAAAAGTAGAAAACGATTTTGGCCACTTATGGTTTGTTACGTTAACTATTGAATCTCTATCTTTTTCCATATTAAGACCAAATTGATGGAGTCACATGTGACCTTTAACTAAAAGAAATCCAGCAGGTTACGGAAGAACACTCCACTTACAAAAATAAATAAAAGCAAAAAACAATTTTATTTGTTAAGCATATATATGCTTCTAGTTCTATTAAAGTTCTAAGTACCATCATAACATTAAGATCAAATGTAAACTGCAAATTAAGTGCAAGCCATACTACATATATTGTTTATCACCTTCTACAGAAGTTCCTCTCCTTCTTCACCAAAAGAGAGAATAAAAAAATTAAAAAAAATGAAACACTAAATTGAGCAGAAAGATGCAAATTTACCTCAAACTACAAAGTATTGGAGAAAGATTCAAACTTTCTTAGTTGATTACACCCGCAAACATGTCTTGAACCTCTACCTCCAGTGATCTTATTCATCATCATATATATTAAGCAGTAGACAATATTATTGTTCAAGATGATCTTGCTTGATGAGAGTTATCACCCTTCTCCATAACTCTAAACTCTTAAGGGATAGGAAGCTCATCAGTTTGCTTCCCATGTTGACCACGTCTATATTCATCATCTTCATGGTTTTCTTCTTGAGTACTATTTCCTTTTTTTTTATTAGCTCTCAGTCTTTCAGCCTCCCTATATTTATATAAGTACCGTACTATAGCCTCAGCATAGTTATCAAAACCTAGAGTACTCAGAGCCCAACAGATGTCATCCCCATTCACCGTCTTTCTGTTCTCCTTGTGACACTTGTCAGATGCCTCTGCTGTAACAAAACTTATGAACTCAGTTGAACATTCTTGCAAAGTTTGTTTTGCTTCCTTTGAAATCTTTGCTGTTGGAGGAAGGATTTGCTTCATGATCCTTCCCACGTTTGCAATTGGAAGCAATATTTCTTGCTCATCATCCATTTTTAGTGTTAGCTTGGCAATCAAACTTGATCTTCTCAAACAGACACGTTGCTTGTGTCGATTATGTAGCTTCAATGCTTATATATATAGACATTCTTCCCAAAAGATTGGTCTAGTGGTTTTCTAAATCTCATTAGATCTTGCATTCGAAACCTCTAGATATTATTTTGGGACCACCCCAAGAAAATCTTTTATTATAATTACTTGATGTGTATGAACAGGGGCGGAGGCAGAAAAAAATTTTAGGGTGGGCTAATTGCAAAAAAAAAAATCTTGACTGGGCTAATTAGGTAATTTTTTTTTTTATAAAAAAAATATAAGTAAAAAAAAAAGAAAAAAACAAACCTTGACTGGGCTATAGCCCAGCCAAGGCTTGCTTTGGCTACGCCCCTGTGTATGAAACACAAGACAACACACATTCGGGTGAATAGTCAGGTGTTCGAAGATTTTTATACGTCAGTATGCATATGTATATGCATGTTTCTATGTGCATATGAAACATGCTATGTACATATAACTATTGTGGATATATATGTTGCATGTCAAGGTGTCTCACCATGGTCATCATGGTATATATTATGTAAATGCCTAGCTACAGACATGATCTTGGTGATGTAATAGCACTAGGAGCTGGGGGGGTCTATGTTTCAAATTGACTGCAAAATATTCTGATAAAGTTCTGCTCAATCTATAGCTGGTATTGAAATTGCTGATGATGTCAATTGGTGTTAGCACATGAAAGAGTATGAGATCAAGTATCAAGCATTAGAATTGTTTGTTGCCAAACTAGAATTTCCAAGGAATGGTCGCCAATTTGTTTGAAGGAAACAAATAACTATGCTAGATGAGGGTCTAGTGTCTTAAAGCAAACTTAGAACCACAATCTGACTTCGATCTAAAAGGCTGACAGGCTCAGTGATTGCCTTTGCCCAAAGGACTTTAAAATAAAATGCAAGTAAAAAAAGAGAATGAAAGTAATTAAGCTAATGCAAGTAAACAGAAAAGTAGCAATTAATTAAACTAACTAAGCTAATTAGCTAAGCTATGGGATTATCTAATTAAATTTACTAATTCTAAGTTGTCTAAAGTAACTAATTAATTAACTAAACTAACTAATTAAGCTAATCGAGGTAGGCTAAAATTACTAACTAATTAAACTAAACTAATTTAAGCTAATTTAAGTAAACTAAGGTCACTAATTAATTAAATTAACTAACTAAGCTAAGTCTAGAATAATTACTGCTAATCGAGGTAACTACGCCTAAGCTAAAGTAAAACATACTGCAATCGAGGTAACTAAAGTATCAAATAAAGTAACATTACCATAAATGAGACATTCTTAATTAATTAAAAGAGTACTTACAAGCATGTAAAGGAAATACTAGAAGCTACAATCAAAAGCTCTCTAACTAATCTAACAAGTGCTATTGGGTTTGCTTGGGGGTGTGTGTGTTTGAAATGCAGTTGGGTTCACTATTTATAAGCCAACTCCAACGGTTAGCATTGATCTTCTCTTCAAATCTCATGAAAATAGCTCATGTTACTTGTTAACTGCTTCGATCGTGGTTTTTCTGTTAGATAATCTAGGAGCGTGCATCATGCGTGCCTTTTACTTGCCAGATGTCATCTGTGTGGCTATGAAAAATCAAACACGTGTTGCTCCTTGATTGACCCGTGTGCTTCTTTATGATTGGCCCTTAGTCCTGGCCACTTACTCTGTCTACGTGTCATCATTTGATTGGTTTATAATCTATTCGCTACTCAAATCCATGCGTTACTCTTCCATTGCTTCACGTGTCTCCTCCTACTTGGCTTACGTATTGCTTACGTATTGTCCATTTTTAGTCCATGTGTCACCATTTGATTGGTTCCTTTGCCAAATTTTAAATTTTGTACTAACAAGAATATCCTACCAATATAGGAAAAACAACTTGGTACTAGCTAGAGAAACATGGATCTTAAAACGTCATAATATAGTGTACCTAATTTAAAGTGTCTGACAAGTAGCAAGATTTTGTTAATAAAAAATAATTTTTGTTGATACAATTACAAACGGATTGAATTAGTTATGTCACTGCTCACTAGAGCTCAGTGTCGACCTAACTTCTTGAATGATTTTGATCTACTCAATGAAATATGTTCCAAGTCTAAGGCTTAACTCACTTGAGTAAGTGTTTAGCAAAAAATAAACACTCACTTGAGTAAGTGTGTATATGAATCCCCCACTTGAGACTCTCTTTTTTAAGTCTGTTTAGATCCTCTCATGTTCCAAGTCTAATTAGTGACACGTTGAAAATCATCGCCTAGGATGAGTTTCCAATGACAAAGATTTACTCTCATGTGGTTTGATTAAGACTCTTAAGTTCAAATCCTCAGGAGTACTGTAATATTTATTAAATTAAGGGGAAAGTACACTTTACCTACTTGTATTTTGGTTCATTTACATGTTACCTACTCGTGGTTTGGAAACTAACACTTTACCCACCTGTGGTTCTCTCCGTTAGCTTCCGTTACCCACCTCATCAGTTTCACCGTTAAAAACACAATAAAACATTAAAAACACAAATTTGAGAATCAAAGTCTCCTATTCTTTCTTTTTCTTGAAACTTTTGTAAGAAACACGTGAGACTCCATGAATAAATTTTTTTATCAAAGCTATATGATGTACAGGTGCCATGACCAAACGAGAAGCCCATGGTGCAATCTTGATAATTAGTGCTTTTTGGATGTCTTTTCAATGTCAATTTTATTACGTTTAAAAAATTGATTAATTTGTTTCTACGAAATTGCTATGTTAAACATTTCAACATTAATTGGATTATTTAGGGTTATAACTATATTCATTTGTGTCTCGAATTTGGCGGCCTTTTCGTAGTGGAATTCTCCATCTGAATCTGTGAATCAAGTTAAGATAAAATTGGATGCGAAATTCTGTGAGAAATGTTCTTCTTGGTGCTAAGTAACTAGAACTTGGAAGAAGTTTTGCAGGATCTTTTAAACAAATGTAATGGGTTCAAGTACAATTTGGAATGGGAGAAAAGAAAATTTCAAAAATATTGTTGGAGATTTTGATTCTCAAATTTGTGGTTTTTAATGTTTTATTGTGTAATTAATGGTGAAGATAATGAGGTGGGTAATGGAAGCTAACAGGGAGGACCACAAGTAGGTAAAGTGTTAGTTTCCAAACCACGGGCAGGTAACATGCAAATGGCCCAAATCACAAGTAGGTAAAATGTACTTTCCTCTTAAATTAATTAAGTTGTTTATCAACTGATACTATTGAGACGGTAAGTCTTGATGTCATGTTACCATTCAAATAAGATTTTCCTGATTCAGCTCTACCCACTTTCTATTAGCAAAAATAAAAATAACACGTCAAGAATCATTAAGACTAAGATGGCTAATTCATATAGGTACATAAAATACAACAAATTTTAAGAGGAACTTATTTTTTCAGGCTATGTATATGATGCAAGTTTATGATTGCAATTCTATTGGTTAATCCTTATAAAAGGGTTTGCACTAAATGTATGTTCTTGTCTTACATTGCTACTTTAAAAATTAAATCTTCATTAAAAAGAAGGATTCTGCCTATGCAAGTGAAGTGTGATTAGAATTGTCTACACATGAATCACGGGGCATGTTAAAATTGAATATATAGACGAATAGTCAAATAGTAAGGAGGAGAATCAAGCAGTCGTTGGACACAAAAGTGCTTGTGCCAAAGTCCGCATGGTATGAAGTATCAACATGCGGAAACGGCACTAATATGAAAGTTATAGTTCCATAAACTTTGAGGAACTTTGACTATAATTAAGTACATATATTAATCAAAACTGTCCAATTGAGCATAACATAAATAAATGTACCTCTACTGTGTGTGAGTTTAGATTAGAATTTCGTACCTCTACTCGTTGCATTCAGTTCGTTGCCATCATTATCACTAATGCATACAAAAGTAGTTGGAGTTCTCAAAATCTCAAAAGACTCCTTTATGTTTTTGTGATGTGAACATGTCAAGACTTAAGAGCAATAGGACTTCTGTCCTAATAAGAGAGAGAAAACCACATGAAAAAGGTCAAGAATTTCCCGGTGAAAATTTCAAAATAATACGATTTTAATTTATAATAATTATTCAAATTGGTGTTGTTTGAAGTTATTTGGAAATTATATTTTTTTAATAAACTCCTAATACATCTGACAAAATTGAACATTTTATTTTATTCCTTTTTTTTTTTTTTTTTTTTTTTTTTTTTTTTTTTTTTTTTTTTGTTTTGTCAATGAAAATGTTTGGAGTTCTTTGAGTCTCTAATTATTTCTTTGGGTGTATATAATCTCCCATCTCATATATATTAGGTAATTATAAAGAAAAATCCCGTAAAAATGACCTAAAGATTTCGAACCCAAAACTTTATACATCTTAAATTCTTGTTTTTGAAACACAATTTCTAAACTTAAAATTATGTTTTGAAAATGATTTCAATTGGTTCATGCTAATTCAGTAACATTTTAAGTGAATTTGTGTTTTGAAAATATGATTTTTTGCGTAGAAATTGTATTTTCAAAACACAAGTTTAAGAAAAAGGTTAGATTCCCAAATAATTTCAAAACAACACCGATTTAAACAATTATTATTAAAACTATATGCTGTTTTGGAAATTTTGCGAGCATGCATTTCCCATATCTTTCAAACTATATCCTTATTTTAACCATGCAACATATATGTGCTATAAATTATCCTTTTACGTACTCAACTTCTCTTGTACTTTCTTGATGTCACATCAAATCTAATGGTTGTAATCTTATTAACACTTTTATCCATCATTATCTCACATAGTTGGATACGCATGCATGTACCATTTCACATGCAAAAAAGTACATGTACAAAAAAGTACAGTTACAAAAGCTATACCCCGAATTAAAGAAGATATAGAATTGGTGCATATCATGAACAAGCAATATCTTCAAGTAATCCCAAAAGAGAAGCTTCTAGCATAGAATCAGGATCGTTCTATTGCTATCATTGGCGTTTACTTTCACTGACTATACTTCCAGACAATCATTCGGACAAGCCAAAATATACGTGCATTGCTATCTGGACATTGGAATAGCCACGCTCGATGAATAATGATAAAACTAGTGGCAAACCAGTGCGATGCACAGGAAAATTATTGAAAATAAAATCTAAATTAATTTTGATTCCTTTTACTTTTTTTGTTGAATTTTTTTTTTCTTTTTTTCTTTTTTGTAGTTCAAAATGTTGTAGGCAAGATCGATAAAGAGACTTTACGAATCGGATTTAGGATAGATCCTACTTTTTTGTTTAAAAAAATAACTAAGAAAGTATTTACCATAGGATAATTAAAATTTAATATAATGTAATTTTTCTTTTGGCATAAGTTGAATATAGTCCAATTTTTATAAAACATGATTCATGTTTATATTTACCATATGGATTATGTTTCCATCCAAAAATAAAATAAAGGATACTTAAAATAAGAAGAATGTACAAATAAATACATGGACACATAATTATATGATCAAACCTAAATAATTTTCATAACTCATTTCAAGCTCACATGGTTTCATTATAACAAATCCATCCATCTTTCTCTATTGCTAGCAACAAAATTAAATGAAATACATAAGAAAAAAAGAACTCTAAAAATCTTGATGAAAATTGATAATTATGATTATTATTAAAAGATATTTATATTGTGTTTATATATGAAATATATTTTAGTATTAGACATTAATTATGATTGTGTTTTATATATGGAATAATATATTCTTATATTAAAGAAAATATAATGTGTCAAAATTCTAATGGAAGGTTTAATAATAGAATAAAATTGAAATTCAATTAGAAAATATATATTAAAATAATGAGGTGTAAAATTGTGAGATTTCAAAAGCTTATGTGGTGCAACATGATGAGGTTAACTAAAAGTCAAAAAGCTTCGGTTTTACATTATAGTATAGATAGGTTCAATAGGCCAAATCTCCTTGCATAAAAATATATGCAACTGCATACTACTTTTTTGCACATCTTGTTATGCAATTGCATACTTCTTTTTTGCACATCTTTTATGCATATACTTCTTTTTTGCAATCTTTTCAAACAATAATATAAGAGAATCTAAATGGAGAAGATCCTAATTACATTCTTATAGGTTTTCTTAGTTTACATAAAAAAGATTGAACTCTTTAACGAGAATTATTGTTTTTCTTCCACTAAACAAAAATTGTGGACATTTAACGAGAATTAGTTTTTCTTCCACTAAACAAAAATTGTGGATTGATTAGTAGATGCGGTTGATAAGAACAACCTTATCAATCTAATAAAACTTTCAAAGGATATCTATGGACCATTTTCTTTATTATCTTCACTATCTAATTTTATAGTTTAGACCATATAATGATATATAATTATTCAAACATTATGCTAGTACGTAACTTTGTTTCTACATGGACAAGGGAATTTATTATTATTTTTTCCAGGTGCATAGTTTAGTTTATATGTATTTTTCTTGAAATCAAAAGCTAACCTATGATTATTGTAGTTGATGTCCCTTTTTTTTGTCGTTTCAAATTTTCACTTAATTTTCAAATGGGCACCATAGTCCAATGGTATTATCATTTTGAACGACTAATAGATTTAATTGTTATCGTAACTATATTAATAAAAAATAAATAATAAATAAAAAGAGAGAGAGGTCTATAAGGCTTTCAAATGAAACTCTTTTTTTAAGTAGTTTTTAATTACACCTTGGGAATTTGTCTATGAAATAGTTCTTGGACAATATGAGATCCTACATGCATATTGGTCCTAAATATTGTCATCATTACTATCCAAGCCCAAACCCACTACATGGTTATAAAGCCCAAGAAGTATGCTGTACTACTATAAAGACAAACCCCTAAATCTAGACACATAGGATATGGCCCACTCCCTCTGGCCCTTTGGGTAAAGCAAACATAGGATATGGTTTCACAAAGTTAATCAAAGCTCTAGACAAAAGTGCTATAGAGATATTGGGCCCTTGTGGTGTCTTGTACACGTTCCAACTTCCAATGATTGGAAAAACAAAGAAGTCAACTAAAGTGGATTTCTTGCGCGGCCCCCTTTTGGAATTTTGTACACAATTTGAGGATTGACCAAATGAATATGTCAAGTTAAAGTAGATTTGTTGTTCAAAGAGAATGTTGTGATTGGTGGCTACCTAGATTATGACTATATCTATGACTGTTAGCTAAAACAATTCAACGAGGACACAACTTTTTTTATATTATTGAAGTGACAAATTGTCTTTTACAATATTACAATCAATAGTATTACTTTTATTTTCTACCAATCATCACATGACACCATACTAAATTGTAACAAAGATTGTTTAATTATTTGTAGTCTAAGACTTACTCTAACTAAAAATAGGCGATGTTCTAAATATAATTTCTCCTCTCCATCATTATTCTTCTCAACCCCATTGGATTATTAAAAATATCATTTCTAAAATAAAATCTGTACTTTGTTCCTTCTTAAGATGGTTTGTTTATCATACTTAAAATAAAAAATAAAAATAAAAAAGCTCATTTTGTCCCCTACTAAATGGGCGATTTTGTGTAATTGTGTTGGAATGATCCACATATCCTCTATCCCTAATCCATGTATTTGTACTCGGGAGGAAGTTGCGGGTAATTTCCCCCTTTTTTTTTTTCTTGTCGTAATTCGATTTCATTTTTGGTCTAAATAAAAATTTGATTCAATAAAAATCACTATTAAGTCTCTTTTTTAGTAAATTATATTTTAAATCCTATATTTGATAACATTTTATGGTTTCAAATTAAACCCTAAACTTTGAAAATCGTATCAATTTAACCTTGAACCTTTTGGGTTTGATTTAGAGTTTAAATTTCTAAGGTTTGATTTGAAATTAAGAAACTATATGGGCTTAATTTGTAACTATTTGAAACTTTAGAATTTAATTTGAAAATTTTAAAACTATACGATTTAATTAGAAATCACTCATAAATTATAGGAATTAAAATCGCCCTTCTTCTTCTTCTTCTTCATAGAGTTGGATGTTCCAATCGACCTAGAGATCACAATCTTATAAACAAAGTACATTCACCATCTTATTACAATGACTCCCATGGTATGGCTTACTAGGAGATGACTCAACTAAGGACGTGGTGTGGGTTTGAAATTTGTTATATTTGTTAAATGTTGGCCCATCCTATCTAACATGGATTGATATCAAAGTTATCAATATCGTATTGGAGGTCATTTCGATTTAAGTAGAGGAACACAAATATTTCAGTATCAATTAAAATTGGTGTACCATTTTAGGGTTACCACACACACACACACAGGGGCGGCGCTAAAGGGAGGGTGTGCCAAAATATCAATACCGACTCAAATAATTTGAAACACTTAAACCCAATTCACCATACCCAAAAATAAAAAGAAAAAAAAAAATAAATAATAAAAAAATAACCCTATTATAGTTGATATAGTCTAGTGTGCGGTGTGCTTATTTTTTCTGGTACGTTTCAAGAGGTATTCGTACCGGTTTAGTGGTCAAGTAAATTCCAGCTAAAATGGTACAATATTGACATTATTGATAGATATACAATTCAAGATCTATTTGGTTATCAAAATAATTATTCATTACCCTAGGAATAATATTCTCTTCTTTCACAAAATAGTGCATCCAGCCGAAATCATAAATTAAATTCATAAATGGAAAAATAATTATTCTTATATGAATAATATTCTCTTCTTTCATTCATCTCATAAATTAAATTCATAAATGTCAAAGAATGGATCATTACTTAAGGTTCAAATCTCCCCTTCCCGACTATTGAATTATCAAAAAAACAACCAAAATATTCATTTCATCATTTGGGTATATTCATTGAGGCTGAAAATGAGTTGAAGACATTCAGTTGGGCTTTTGTGAGTACAAACATTGAGTTGCCCAAACGACATTGACAGTAGCTAGTCAGATGACATGTTGCATGTACTGGCCCAGATGACATGGCTTGACTCAAACAAGAAGTAGATCAATCTGGCCCAGATGAGATGCTCACTGGCTTGATCAGACGACATGTCGTAGAAGCTAGGTAAGACCGCAATTTGTTGAATATACAGGTATCTAGTGTAGTGCTTATAAGCTAATAAAGTAATACAGTTTCTTGCCAAGTGGAAAGCTGACAAGTCCAATCCTGAGCTTATATGTTAAACTTCTTCATTGGGATATGTTGCACTAGAAAGTAATCCCACGCCATAGAAGTACAGCATGACAAGGGTCTATGGTGCATATTTAGTTACTTTGAAGTAAGCATATCTAGATGCAAAAATGCCATTACTCAAGACCCTTCAATTTCAAACAAATGAAATAATAAAAATGTTTAAATTTTATCTATAGCTTCCAAGTTAGTAAACCAGGTTTTGTTCCTAGCCAGAATCAAGTTTCTTTACAAAATGGACTCTTCTTGCACTGTCCTATAAACTATTCTCAAGTTTATTTCCATTCAAAATCAAGAGCTTTTGAATACCATCTTTAACATTAGGATCTATCATGTATAAACTGCAAATTAGTGGAAGGTGAGGTCATGAATTCAAGACCCATTGGGTGCGTGTATAACTCATCAATTAAAAAAAAAAAAA